>OX465380.1:1507784-2076780 GCA_950004255.1 Mesopsocus fuscifrons
AGTAGGTATTGCTAAGAACACTTACCCTATGCACTTTACACGTGTATAGGTATATCAGGTGGAACGAATCTGAAAAAATGAAGTCGGAACGATAGTAATTGCATCGTTCTCCAGTGAAAGCTAAACATAGTGTCCTGTTGTGCTTTCTTTCGTTTCCTAGTTCGAAGAGCTCACTATGTTTAGCTTTTGGAGCAGCCATGGCCATTGGCGGTCGTGCAGTTATCCAGTACCGAACAACTAGCGTCCCACTATGCCCAGTTAAGAGAAAACTAGATTATCTCCCATGTTTACCATGTTAAATTTCTGAGAAAATCGGCGTTTTTCTCTTAACAGAGTAATGGATAATGGAGATTCACATAGGCATAGACGTTCTTCCTAACTAGCATTAGAAACCTAAACTCCCTTGATTCCCGAGGTTTCTCATTTCGAGGCTGATAGACACAAGTTATTTTCTTTTTGTATCCAGGAGGCAATGCTGGAAAAGCATCCCCCTAGAGAAGAAAACAGACGTGCCAAACGAGCCGCCATGGGATTCCAGAAGACTGACAAAAGACAGGAAATGATGAAGCCGGAAGTCAAGAAAGAGGCTCCAAACCCTCGGAAGAGGCTGCTGGAGGCGAGCAACGCACTATCGCAACCTGCGGACACGGCTTCTCCGGAGAAGAAGAAGAAAGTCAGCCAAGACACTGGCGAAATTATTGAGGAACTACTCAATGAGAATAATAAAGGTAGAGTTAGTCGTAGAGGGTTGAGTGAACAAGCCCAGCAACTAGACCTTTCCAAGAAGTATCCATCGTGCTCAGTTGGCAGCACTACCAAATACCAGCTCCCCATCCAGCCTATTTGTGCAAGATGGGGACCAACAGTTTTAGGTGTCCGAATTTTTAATTTACAAAAATCACTCAACATATTATATTTCAGAACATAGGTATACCTAAAAATCCAGCAGTTTCCTGATAACAGAGCCTCATAAAATGGGATGAAAAATAATTCTGGTGCCACGTTTTTGAGCCCTTTTCGCGCTATAATTCGAAATGTCTGTTTTAGATCACGGCGTGAAGGTGAAACATGACCCCGCGAAAGACAATCGGACAGTGTTTGTCAGCAATCTCGACTACGCCTTTGGTGACGAGCAGCTCAGGGAGATATTCGCCTCTGACGGAGCCATCACTGACCTCCGATTGGTTAAAGACTTCAAGGGCCGCTCTAAGGGCTACTGCTACGTTGAGTTTGAGAAAGTGGTAAGACTAAATCTCGGACTAGTGACAGGAGTCTGAGAGTTCGAATCCCGGTGGGCCAAGATTTTTTCCTCTTAGATTTTTTATTTATTTTGGGTAGTGGATTATCGTGTTTGTTTTTGTTGTTTTTTTCAGCAATTTTTTAACGATACTGTTGGTTGTTTATTTATTCGGAAATATAATATTAGGTATGCATTGTTAACGTTCGAAATTATCAACACTTTCCTCCAAAAAGGTCGAAAAAAATATAGTAAAAAATAAACACGATTGTGTGGTCACTCTTCGTTTGTTTTCACAGGAAATGGCTTTGCGCGCGCTAAAGCGGGATCGACAGCTGATTGGTGGTCGGCCCATGTTTGTGTCCCGGTGTGACCCGGATAAGGAAACACGCAGTTCCGGCTTCCGGTTCGCGACGAGCGTCGAAAAGAACAAACTGTTTGTTCGAGGGTTGCCGTTCAGTACCACCGAGGAGGAGCTGAAGCAGTTATTTGGCCAATATGGCGCTGTTAAAGGTGTCCGCCTGGTCACTTTCCGAAATGGCCACTCCAAGGGTTTGGCCTATGTCGACTTCGTTGATGAGGTAAATTATTTGTGAGTACGAGTAAGGTACAAATATTTCGTTAAACTGAGAGTAACCACTCAATCGTATTTGTTTACGTTTTTTTCAACCGCTTTTTGTAGAAACTGTTGGATTTTTGTCTATAACAATTTTTGTCCAAAATCACTCGATGACGTATAAAAGACATATTACATTTCGGAACATCTAATATCCAAAAATTTCCTAAAAAAAAAAAACCTGTCGGAAATATATATTTATTCCAGTTAAAGTTGTTACTGATTTTTTTTTTTTTTTTTTTTTTTCAAATTTTTTGCTCTAAGGCTGAATTTTACCACCTCACGATAGTGCCTTTTAACGTTCGAATAGCTATTGATTCGAAAAAGCAGACATCCTCTCGTTAGGTTTTGTTGTGTCAATAGAATTCGCCTGCTTTGTTTACGTCAAATTTATTTCAACAATTTCAACCTAAAAGTGGAAATAAACGTGAAAAACCCCTATTTTTTCGGAGAAAGAAGTTAAAATGTTAATTAGACTACATTAGACTACACCAAATGAGTCGCAGGTATGAAAATTATCGTTTTCGCTAACGTACGGAAAATCCACTCGAAAGCTAACGAAACGGTAACGGTGCATGGTGAAAGCCGTTAACATTTTTTACCGATACGATAGCGCTATCGTGTACACGATAGTCTTCACGTTAAAGTGGTGAAATCCAGCCTTACAGTCTCAACTTTCAAGCAGTTCAAAAAATTGAAATGAAGTAAACAATAGTCTGGAGTGACAGTACCTATTGCTCTAACTTCTGCAAGCCGTTGAACACAATCTGGTCGATATTTTTCCCGGTAAATCTTCCCTGATGAGTACCAGGCAGTCACCGGCTGGGGGGAAACTCGACTGGCGGGCGTGATTCTGACTCCTTTGTGTACAGAGCTCACGACTGGCGGGCGTGATTCTGACTCCTTTGTGTACAGACCTCACGACTGGCGGGCGTGATTCTGACTCCTTTGTGTACAGACCTCACGACTGGCGGGCGTGATTCTGACTCCTTTGTGTACAGACCTCACGACTGGCGGGCGTGATTCTGACTCCTTTGTGTACAGACCTCACGACTGGCGGGCGTGATTCTGACTCCTTTGTGTACAGACCTCACGACTGGCGGGCGTGATTCTGACTCCTTTGTGTACAGACCTCACGACTGGCGGGCGTGATTCTGACTCCTTTGTGTACAGACCTCACGACTGGCGGGCGTGATTCTGACTCCTTTGTGTACAGACCTCACGAAAGGTACCACCCTGTATTCTAGGACCTTCTAGAACTGAAGCATTTTGCTGTTGCAGGTATCAGCGGCACAGGCAGTCCTAAAAGCAGACGGAATGACCATAGGCGACAAGCAAATCTCTGTGGCCATCAGTAACCCCCCCAGCCGACAGAAGCCTGACTCCGCCCCTGCTGTAAGCTCATTGGGTGGGGGTAAAAGGGATTTGGGGCCTAGGGGGCGTGCCCGAACTCAGATTTCCTTCCTGCCGCGAAGTCTGCAGGTTAATCCAGGCTCAGCAGCCAAAAACCTGGAAAAATTGACTCTGGCGTCTCCGCAGCCTAAGGAAGCCGCTACACAGTAAATGGTGCTTCATTTGTTTTAAGGTATGTTGTGTTTGACATATCAGTTCCAATACCCAGTGTTGATATAGCCCTTCTCACTCTTGGATGGGAGTAACGACACCCTCTAAAAAGGCACAAGGTTCAGAACAAGAAGCAGACGTAAGAAGAAGGGGTCACAATGATCAAAAAGATTTAAGCACCGACAATTCACATTTGTGTAGTCTATCCACCCCTGGATGTAACACTGCTTTCATCCGAGAGTGAGGCAGGCTGTTACGTCATCAGGTGCCCACATACGATTTTGGATGGCGTCCTGGCTTCCTGGCTGGGATGCGGGATTTGGGATGTGAACTCAGGGATGGCTGGTGCCCACACACGATACATCCAGCCCCGCATCCCTGTGATTTGTCTTTTTTTTGGCAGAAATTGATGAGACTTAATTTTATTGTGTGTCGTCTGTCTGTCTGTCTGTATCTTGATATTTTTCAATATCTACTCAAAACAGTTCCATCTGACTCCAGTTTGAAAAAAAAAAAAAACACACACAAGAAAAATAAAGAACAATTATTGATAAAGTTAATGCAAAAAAATTCGAAGATCGGGATCGCATCCCCTCAAAACAGTCCATCCCTCTCCACTTCGAGGCGTCCAGGGATGCATCCTCACCAGGACGCCGTCCAAAACGCATCGCATGTGAGCCACTTTACACGGCGAGCCATAATGTAAAAATTCCCGAGAAGTATTTTAGTTGAAAGATTGGAAATGTTTTTTCTGTGGTAAACCTCCCTTTTCGCAATAAGTAGGTTTTGAAGAGGTATTTCAAGTAGCTACTGCAATAAAACTAACTGAATGAATGGCGGTATCAAAAAATGTACCTACCTAGTCGTAAGATCTAGAAGCAGGTACGGATGTTTTCAAAAATTTTTATATAGAGATTTAATTTTAATTTTATCGCCTTCCAGTCATGGAGGCTGCTGTTTGTTTACCTTCTTAGTGGGACATTGACAATGAACAGTAAGATAAATTGTATAATATATTGCAAGCCTATGTTTAGCAAGTGTCAAACCACCCGTAAGCTAAACATACGCGTCATTTGTTTGTAAATTTAACTTTCCGTTAAATTGGACTGGTAACAATAATAGTCTCACCCATGTTGAGCTTACGAACAACTGATATCGACTCAAATTAGAATACCCACCTAGATTTGAATTATTTTTTCATTGTTTTGGTGGGATATTTGAATGGGCTCTCCAATATTTTCTATTATTAGTTCTTCTTTCTCTATTTTTCTTTTGTATCAAGCAATGTGTGGAGGAGAATTCGGGTTGTAAATACAGTTACCGTATTATCGGTCTCTTTGCTCTATTCATTCCAAAAACATTTCTTACTGTCCAGCCCCGCTAGCAGTGAACTGAAGGGCATGTCTCTCTTAGGGTGCGTCCCACCATACTCGGTTAACGTTAAACTCCAGTTAAATTCTAATTGCACTGTAGACCCGAATTTAACTGAGGTTTAGCTGTTAACCGAGTATAGTGGGACCCACCCTAAGAAGACAGTCACTTTGTAAAAGAAAGATACTATTTGCAGGTCTTAGTAGAGATCGATCTGTAGTCTGTAGTAGATGGTTCTTAGGGTCACCTTACAAAATTCAACTTTTTGTTTGTAAGATGACCCTAGCATCCATATGCTATACACTCGAGAGTGGCATCTATTTAGCCGTTTTGAGTTTTTAGAAGATTCGATTCTTGGGTTACCGTTGTGCGACTGTAACAACACACAGCACGAGCCGCCACTGCTTCGTTTCCTTCTAGAAATTTCGACTATACTGTAGTTCCAATGTAGGCTCCATGATGGCTGCACTGACTATGAAGAAAACTTAACCGAGTTGTTCTCTGAAACGAAAAATTTCAGTGTTCAACCTATGTTTGTATGTTCTGAAATATAATTTGTCTTTTTAACGTCAGAAACTAGTAGGCTATGTAGTGATTTAACAATCAAGTGGTGTTGAAGAAATTTTATATTGTAAAAAGACCTATTATATTTCAGAACATATTCCAACAATTTTCTTTAAAAAATTGGGAGAAAGAACTTCAACAAACAGGATTTCTTTTCCTTTGACAGTGAGCTACTTACTGATCGTAGAAGAAGCTTCCTTTGACTTGTAGGAGTTTGGCCGAAGCTCAGAGACATGGCCGAGCCGTGCCCTGGCGTGTCGGCCTGCTGCTTGCATGCGTACAGTAGTCGAGAAATCTGCAAATGTATGCCAAAATATAGGAATTAGGGTGGATTTCACCTGTTGCTAAAGTCTACTTTATAAAGTCCCCTAAAAGTTCACTATAGCGCTATCCTCACGATAAGAAAATTGGGTCACACCGGGTCGATCCCGACCCTGCCCAAATTTTTCTGATTGGCATTCACCTCTGATATGTTCAGCATGTCAAGTGAAATGTATATCGAGGCTGTGATGGTTTTTGGTAGTGCTGCCAGCTGAGCACGATGTAATGGTCTAGTTGCTGGGTATCTCTATCACGTACCTGTTGCTTGAACAGCTTGGTCGTAAGTGTGTACAGGATAGGGTTGAGGGCTGAATTTATAGGCAGAATAAAGATAGCGAGCCATGCGTACAAGTCTTCAGGTATCGCTACCCCTAAAACAAACATTTTTTTCTTCAAAATTTCAATTAAATCAGAGTGGGCCAGGTTGGCTCAGTGGCGGGGAACTAAGCTATGAAGCATGAGGACTCAGGATCAAGTCTTGGTGGGGTGAGATTTTGTCCTGGAACGTTGGGAAGTAGTTTCGTCCCAACAGAATATCAGTAGGTAAAACTAATAATAAAAAACCTTTTACCTGTATTTCTTTAAATTACCCATTTGTTGAGTTACGAGCCCATCTATCTCACATTTCACCTCGAATTTTATTTTCGAAATTCCATCAGTTTTAAAGATGTCACAAAATACGGTGACGTAAAGCCCGAGTCCGATAAAAATACGAAGAGTACTTTTCTCGCAACCTACTTCCATCACTTTTGATAAAAATTGGTAAGGACATAACATACAACATAATAATTTTCCAACAACACTAATCGACGGATATTCTTGAAAATTGGTGAAAGTGGTCTCAGATATATGCTTAAAGTAAGGCTGTGACATGCAAAATAGAAAACATGTACTTTGCGCGTCGAACGACACTTCACCGTTTGACGGATATGTTTGAAATTCGGTATGGAAGTGCCTAAACCTATTGCCCAGTGTATTGCAAAATATCTTTTAGGTAAAGTTGAAATTGTGCGAGAAAGTCAAGCGCGACTCTTGTCACACCCTTTGTTTACTCTTATACTGTACTAACCCCCTCCAACTGACCTGTGAGAGCCAGTAGTTTGATCAGTATAACAGGGATCCAACACAGGCAGTCTGTAGCGACGATGACTGCGAAGCGCTGAGCAACTACTCGGTCCTGGCGCTCCTGTGTTGACCTCAGCGTCATTGCGGATGACCTGATGACCTGCAGCATTTTGCTGTAGGCTGTGCAGATCAGGGCCAGAGCCACGGTGTTAAGGAAAATAAACATAAACGCAGAGTATTCCCATCCCTGAAAAGTAAACAAGATACGTGTACACCCACTTTGGAATTACATAATCATGGCTTCGCAGGCGTAATGAAACATTTCTGTTTCAACTGTTAAATTACACACTATGGATGTTCACTAAAATTGTTCTGGCAAGTCACTCTGTTCAGGAGGATTTTCAAAAATTCGTAGAAAAAAGTTTCAGAGCCACTGCAATCGATGAACAGTAGCGTCTCTTGTCTCGTTGAAGGATCAATGGTCTTATAGACGTTACGAGAAAATATGCGCCGACGAGTTGGTTTGTTTGATGTTTTTGGCCGAAGCCGAAGACGAAGTGGCCGAAGCCGAATATGAGGGGGCCGAAGCCAATACATCCATGTCGGAAGCGGAAAATTTTTCTGTTCCACCGGGATTCGAACCCGGACCTCTCAGGACACAAAGTGGACCCCTTGACCACTCGGCCACTGAAAGGCACTAATAGACGTAGTGTATACGAAGATGCTTGACCAGTGGCGTCTTGTACAAAACAGAAAATACACAAACCTGTGTGTAGGGGTCGTGTATATGAAGAGGCAGGCATACGCCATTGCTTGTGAAAAAATCAGAGCCGAAGTAAGGTCCTCCCATGAGGGGGGCGCCGGCCATCGCAAAAGCTGCAGTCCATAAGACCAGTAGGTGAGCAGTGGCGTCGCGTAATTTTGGCTGACGGTGAGCCAGAGGTTTTGTGATGCTGATCAGTCGATCCCACGTTATCAGACTCAGAATTAACACTGAAGACTCTGAGCTGAGTGTGTTGAGGAAGCCTGAAGAAAGAAGATAGAAAATTGTTTTTAGAAAAGCGGAGAAATATGATGCGCTAAACTGAGCAATTAACTGGATACGTGGAGAGATGTTGTGTGTTTACGTTTACCTGAACCAAAACAAACCACTTTCTCTCATATTATCATCGAAACTAACCTCCTTAGGGTGCGTCCCACCATGCCCATTAAAATTAAATTGGAGATTTACCATGTTAAATTTAACATGGTAAATCTCCAGTTTAATTTTAACTGGACATGGTGGGACGCACCCTTATTGAAATAAAAACATATACTTAATATCCTTACGGTGCGTCCCACCTTATACACAGTTAGCAGTTAAACTCCAGTTAAATTCCAATTACATCAGGTTAAAAACCGAGTTTAACCGAAGTTAAACTTTAACCGGGCAGGGTGGGGAAGGACGCAGCCTCAGTAAATCCTTTTAATGAATTTTTGCTTACTTTATGTGCTTAAAAGAATTGACTAAGTAAGTATGCTGTTTTTATTGCAATAAGGAGGTTGGTTTCGATGATAATATTAGCAAAAGTTCTCTGTTTTGGTCCAGGTGAACAATAAACATGAGTAGACCCATTTCATCTTTTGAATTGAATTTACCGCAGACTAGGCAGACGGTGCTTTGCCTCCACTCCTCCTCGTGCTTGACGTAGTTGCCACGGTACTTCCAGTCTGCTGCGGCAATAAGGAACAGGTACACTCCCATCAGGAGATCAGACAGAGAAAGATTCTTTATGTACAGGGAGTGGACGGCGTTTGGTTCTTTGACGAGAAATCTGCCCAGCAGCACGAGAATGTTCCCTCCGCACGCCAGCACGCACATCACCCACACGCTACAACAGAAGTTAAGGCTGTATATACATTCTCGACGAACTCCACCAAAACCACTGTGCAAAAGTAAATATTCGACAAAACTAATGTTTACAAATTAGTACAGCCGGAGACTGGTAATTGCAATATCGTATTGGTTGTGTCTACTCTAAAAGCTAAACATAGTGTGCTATTTGAACGCAAAACGAACGAGTGAAAGTAGGACACTATGTTTAGCTTTTAGAGGAGAAAAAGTAGAGAAATGCTGTTGAAATTACCCACTTCCGTAAGTGAAATAAAAATTGCCAAAATGTAACATGGCTACGGTAAATAGTACAAACATTTATCAAGCTTTTCTACTAAATGTGACGATAAAATCATACATTTTTTAGTCCGAAAATTTTCAAAAAAATATTCCGCATGAGGTAGTGTTGTGTTTTCGCGATCTGTCAAAAAAACATGTGGACTGGTAGTTGACTGTTTAAAATCACTCCTGTGGGCTTATTACTCCGTTTCATGCAAAAATACAACACTACCTCACGACAAAGAGTCTCAGGTTTACGTCCCCCTATAAACACCTTTCACTCGCCCTGTAACTTCGGAGTAGGGCTTGAAGTACGTAGCATTGCGAACTAAGTACGTGTAGTCGACCTTAAGGCTGAATATACATTTGTTTACGTTTGGACTTCAAACTTTGTGAGAAAACTATTGGATATTTAAATATTCTGAAATATAATATGTCTTTTTAATGTCATTACCTACTCATGAGGCTATGTTGTGATTTCACGATCGGTTAATTTTGGACATTTTTTTTTTTGTGACAAAATTCACTCGATCATAAAGTTACAACATAGCCTCATGAGTAATGACGTTAAAAAGACATATTATATTTCAGAATAATTAAATATCCAATAGTTTTCTCACAAAGTTTGAAATCGGAACGTAAAAAAATAGCGAATCTACGGTGGCCCTTAAAAGATAAATTATATTCTAGAACATCCAGTTAAAAATTGTCCAAAAATTAAAGTCACAATAAATTTTTTGCCGTTAAAAAGACCTATTATATTTCAGAACATTTAAATATCCAATAGATTCCTCGAAAAATGTCAAAAAAAAAAAAAAAATGATTCTGCTACCACGCGTTTGACGCTTGTGTATTTCGTCTTAAAATGTCGTTAGGGATGTAGGTCACGTAAATTAGGTGTTAAGAAATGGTGGAATATTTTGGGGCGGAACTTTTGTTCGGAATTTTCTCGGCTGAGCTGGAATGATCCCGATTGTTATGTTTCTTTTCCTTGTTATTAGTTTTCGGAAACCCTTCATTATGGCCTTTTCTTTTCCTGCTACGGCAAAACACCGTGCACGGCTTTTTATTCCAGATCAGATGTTTAGTAAACTTTGAGGACTCCTTTGGTCTAGTGGGAAGTCACTAGACTCGCACGACTGAGGTCCTGGGTTCGAATCCAGCTAGCAGCAATTTTCTGTTGGTAGCATGGATGTCACACCAACTAAATATTTGGCTTAGGCCTACAGTCAGTTTTTACTTTCTCGCTAGCCATATATGGCGAGAAAGTATTGTTTTCGTTTTCGAAATTGAGATTTTGGGTTTCCCATGATCCTAGGGGTCCCCTGAGTCCAAAAAAGTGGTTTCTGGAAAAAGTCTGTCCGTCCGTACACTGCTCTAGAGCCTATACCGTTCATCCAATTTTGATGAAATTTGGTATGTACCTGTCTAAAATCACTGCAGAGGGGCATTTTCAAGGAGTTTTTGATTGGTCAAAAATTGCGGCCACTATTGTCAAAAAACCGCCAAAATAATTCAAAAATCGTGTTTTTGGTTAGTCGGACAAGGGCCGACAGTACAGTCAAAATTTCACGAAATTAGGAAATGTTTAACAACAAAAAATCAGTACGAAACGTTGCGAAGTCTCATTAAAAGAGAAAGACGGATGGCCGGACCCTTTCTTATTAACGAAGAGAATTTTCAATATTGAATTACAAAAATTGACGTTAGCCGTCCCGTTTCAGTAAATAAAGTTTCCTGCAACACGATCACCAAAAATCTCGAAAGATAAAAATGTTTGGCAAGGGATATCTGATACTTTATATTGTTGCTTCAGTTATAATCGGTTTATCTTTCCTTCTTTTCAATTTCCTCGTCAACAAGTTGGAGTTTTTGCGATTCGGAAATTATATCTCCTGTTGTACTTCCTGCTTTCGAGGAAATCCAAAATTCTCAATTTATTTGATAAAAGATGGAAGGAAGTGGGAACAAGATACAACTACATGTAGCTTAAAAAAAAACAGCTTGACAGGATGGGCATAGCTGAGGCAGCCACCTGCAGGGGGTGTGGGACATGGGAGCAAACTCCCGCTCACGTTCTCTGTGAATGTGAGGCCCTCACCCACCTATAACTATCAAACTATACCACAGCCTGCTGATATCATGCACCAGCCTCTAGTCAAAATGCACAGCTTCCTGTAGTGGCCAGGCTCCTGCAGTAGGGTAGGTAATGCGGGGAGGCACAATGGACTCCTGCCTGAGTGTTCACGCCCGACAGTCGAGTCTCCCCAGCCAGCAGGTGTATTCCCTTTCTCGAACGCCAGAAAACCCACCCAACTAACACCTTCAAAATTTATTGTAAGAAGATAAGGCACGCCATGATGCAATATATGGAGAACAGTTCTTCTTACAATAAATTTTGAAGGTGTCAGTTGGGTGGGTTTGCTGGCGTTCGAGAAAGGGAATACACCTCCAGGTACCCATCAGTGCTGGGTATATAGGGAACTGGGCAAAATTCATCAGGAAAAATTTCTACAAATCGGGATTCGGTCCTGGGTCCTCTAACTTCATAACGTACCTTCCTCTAAGCAGAGGGCTGTCCAACAGATGATGCAGACTGGAAATTCCGTCCCCTTTAGGTTCACACACTCTAACATGGAGAGCTGCAGAACATAGCGAGAAGTCGTCGAAATATCTGAAACATTTCAAGAATTATTATCCATCGTGTTAGTACACGACGGGGACCTACATTTTTAGGTGGGTTCCGAACCACCACAGCCTCGATATACATTTCATTCGACATGCTGAACATATCAGAGGTGAATGCCAATCAGAAAAATTTTGGTAGGATCGGGATCGAACCGGTTTGACCCTGCTCTCAGTGCTCCTCGAAAGACCATCATCGGCAATCGAGACTGTTTAGCAGTGGGTAAGGTATGTAATGTCAGGAGGTTGTCTTCTGTGGGAAAATGGATAGACCAATCACAAATTGTCCCTAAACAGTAAATTAAGAATAGAAAGTTGTGAAATTGCAAAGGCTAGATCCCACCATACTCTGTTAACACTTAAACTCCCGTTAAGTTCCAGTTAAAAATCAGATTTAACGGATTTTTAACCGTGAATATTTACTTACACGTAGTCAAGAGATTTCGCTGGTATGAAAATATCTTTGTCCAGTTTCTTGAACTTATTATTGCGCAAATTCCTGGAAAAAAAAGTATTATAGATCTGTTTTCAAATTAAGGGCACCACATTGTTTAGGATTTTTTTCGAGTATGTTTTAAGCACACTGTTAGACATTTAAATGTTCTGAAATGAACAATAGTCCTCAGGCCTCAGCTCAGTAGCTGGGGATACAACCTAATATGGTAGAGAAAACGCTGTTGCAAGCTTTCCCGTGCTGTAGTACTGGCGCTGACAAGGCTGACAGGTGCACATTTGGCGATGCAACAGCGAGCAGTACCTACCTACCTATAATTTAAAAATCTGGAAAACAGAAATGCCAGAAGCGCTGAAAAATATTGGAATCGACCACACTCTGACTGAAGCGAAGGTAAAACTGATTTTTCATGAAAGTTATAGAATTCGACGGGATGGACGTCAAGAAATTTCGAAAATCACTTCATTGGAAAGAAACTTAAAACCTCAATATCTAAATTGCCATCTTACCAAAGATGGGCAGCGAGAAAGTAAAAACAGATAACGTAAAGACCATTCAGTTTTGGAGACCGATATCGGGAGTGCCCGGTTTCGAAAGTTTGCTCAGAGTGTTGACGCAAGCTCCAATAGCTGAACGCGCTTTCCTTTCAAATGAAACATCAGCCAGTCATCAAAGTGGATTGATTCATTCCTCACCGCCAACCACAAATTTAATTTAGTTAACAACTTTTTCATGGGCGTAGCAGGAACAAAAACCTGGGGGGGGGGGGGCTAAGCCCCCCACACCTTCTCCTCACCTGGGGAGGGGGTAAGGATAATGACGTTATGTGTAGGTCAGAAAAATCCTGGGGGTGGCTGAACCCCCCCAGACCCCCCCTTGCTACGCCTATGAACATTTTGCTACATAACGAGACTTGTCAGTTACGCAGAAATGGAAATTGAGTAGGTTATTTTTACGGGGCGCTTTTCACACTAATGACACTTTCCTGTGGAAACTATTGGATATTTATTTGTTCTGAAATATAATAGCTACGTCATTTTAACGTTAGTGTAGTTTTTGACATTTTTTTATAAGCAAAAATCACTCAATCATAAAATAGTTTCTGGAGTTAAAAAAGACCTATATATAGTAGTCTCTCTGTAACTACTTTCAATTATATTTGTTCGCTATAAAAAGAGTTGGTTGTAGAGCAGCTGTGTTATATTTCAGAACAAAAATAAATCCAATAGTTTCCTTAGAACGTCGCTAAAAAACGTCTAAGTATACAAACTTCATTACGTCTACAGCCCAATTAACCTGATACTTACAGTGACGTCAGCTTTTCCGTAGGTTCAAAAACTCCCAATTCAATTGTTTCTAGAAGATTCCTGTTGAGGTTCCTGAAAAACAAATAAATTTGTGGCCTCAACGGTCCTGGGTTCGAATCCCGGTGCCAACAATTATTTTTTGCTGGAAGCGACCAATAATTGCAATAACTTGTGACCACACAATTTGTTTTTCGAAAATTTTTCGAGAGATTTTATATGTTCTGAAATATAATATACCTATATTTTTTACGTCCGAAACTAACTGGCTTTGTTTTAAGTTTACGATCGACTTTTTTTTGTTGACCTATTATATTTCAGAATTTATACATCCAACTGTTTTAAATAAAATACATAATAACAAAAATAAATTTAACACTAATTTTTAGGATATGGTGGTTCTTGGGCACGGTCTACAGCTTTTTAACTGTACCCGAGAGTTGGGGTTCAAACCCATCCTATTCCCCCCCCATTTAAAAGAGAGACACAATACGAAGCAAGGTATAGTAATATTTACCCAGCATTTACTTGCGTTGATATTCCAGTTTCAAAGCGAAAATGAAGTACTTAATTTTTTATTGTAAATGCAGACAATACAGACGATAAATCGGGGAATGAATTGAATGAATCATTTTGTATAGCGTAATAAGAATGAACGTCCTTCCTCTACCTCCATTATAAATATAAAATAATTTTAAACTGAATCGATGTTGAAAAAAACTTACAGAACCTGCAGTTGGTGTAAATTTCTGAAGACCCCCAGGGAAAGAACAACTATCTGGTTGCCAGACAGGAACCTGAAAAAAAAAAAAGATAATTATAATTAGACCTAGATTAACATTGGAGCCCCACGTTGGGCGCCATCTAAATTTCAAGATCCTTCTACGTGTTACAAAGAGATGTTTGGAGTATTTCATTAAAACATGTTTTGTGTTTCACGTGATTGAAAAGTTTGTTTCGTCAAAAGTTTTAACAGATAAAGTAATCAGAATACGTGAGTGATACGGAAGACTCTGTAATCCCATTATGGTCGACGCATCTTCAAGCCTTCTCTTCAAAGTTTTGTGGGTTAGAAGTAGAAGTAGAGGGGGGACAAGCCCGGCAACCAGACCATTTCAAGAATTATCCGTCGTGCTCAGCTGGCAGCACTACCAAATACCAGCTCCCCACCCATCATGTTAGTACACGACGGGGACCTACAGTTTTAGGTAGGATCCGAGCCGCCACAGCCCCGATATACATTTCACTTGACATGCTGAACATATCAGAGGTGAATGTCGATCAAAAAAATTTGAAAGGATCGGAATCGAACCGGTGTGACCCTTCAGATAATAATGTAACTTTACGAGGGGTTAACCACTCCAGGAATCTCGTTGGGAATCATTGGAAATCTTTATGAAATCTCAGGGAATCTTGGATTTTTTGGAGTGGTTACCCCTTCGGGGTTCATCTTTCTATGAATATCGTTGGGAATCTTTGGAAATCTTTACGGAATCTCAAGGAATCTCTGGAGTGGTTACCCCCTCGTAACTTTACTACTTACAGTTCTCGTAGGTTTGGTAGCCCTTCAAAAGCATCAGGTTGTATCCAGTAGATGTAATTCTCGGATAAGGACAATGTCTTCATCTGAGAGAGGTGCGGGAACATTGAACTGTCTACTATTTCTATTTTGTTGTCATTCAAAAACCTGGTGACAAAAATATTAGAACGCAATTGTTGTCGTTTTTCAGTGACATTTTCCGAAAGAATCTGGGCAGCACTACCAAATAGCTCCCCAGCCATTGTGTTAGTACACAACTAGGACCTACAGTTTTTGGTGGGTTCCAAATTATCAGATCCTCAAAAAAAAAAAAATTTTCAGGACCAGGATCGAACCGGTGCAGCCTGCTAAAGTTCCTCTCGAACGACCATCCACAAGCTAGACCACTGCAGGCTATTATTAACACGATAGCGTATGTAATTAATATTAGTAATCACATAGATTATTTTCAAACATATCACCAGTTATTGGGTGATACAGCTTGCAGCGGATACACTCACTAAATTGAAAATTTCGTTTACTCTGTGTGAGAAACCAATCAGTGTGGAAATCTGTCCCCCCCCCCCCCCCCCCATGCAAAATCCTAATTCAAAACGGAGTTCACCACACTATAATACCTATTGTTTACCATTCTTAAGATCAAATGGGAGTATTGATGGTTCACCTGAACCAAAACAAAGCACTTTTTCTCATATTATCATAGAAACTAACCTCCTTATGGCAATAAAAACAGTGTACTTACTCTGTCAATTCTTTTAAGAACATAAAATAAGCAAAAATTCATTAAAATGACTTTTGGTTACTTCACAGTGTTTGTACAACCAGACAGACTCCACATTTTGGATCAGTGGGTTTATTGGTGTTTGGTTGTGCAAACATTGTGAAGTAACCAAAAGTCATTTTAATGAATTTTTGCTTACTTTATGTTCTTAAAAGAATTGAATAACGATTTACACTGTTTTTTTTTCAATAAGGAAGTCAGTTTCCATGATAAGATGAGAAAAAGTGCTTTGTTTTAGTTCAAGTGAAGTTAAACAAACATCGCCTCATTACATTAACAACATTATCTTAAGATAAGATGAGATAAATAAAATCTGAGATAAGAAAACAAAGTTAAGATGAAAAATAACGGTAATTAGCAGAGCTCATGTTATACAACATCAGGATCTCGTTAAAGCTAAGTAGCGAACACCTGCCATTGAAAGTGAAATATGACTTAGCAAGCTTGTCTACTTACAATTTCATTATTTAATCATGATTACCTTATTTCTTTTGGGTAAAAAAAAGGGAATAACTTTCTCTCTAGTTTTTACTGATAAGGTCAATTTTTTTCTCAGCCATTCTGGAAAAAATTGATCGTTTAAGGCTGGATTTCACCACTTTAACGTGAAGACTATCGTGTACACAATAGCGCTATCGTATCGGTAAAAAATGTTAACGGCTTTCACCATGCACCGTTACCGTTTCGTTAGCTTTCGAGTGGATTTTCCGTGCGTTAGCGAAAACGATAATTTTCATACCTGCGACTCATTTGGTGTAGTCTAATGTAGTCTAATCAACATTTTAACTTCTTTTTCCGAAAAAATAGGGGTTTTTTCACGTTTATTTCCACTTTTAGATTGAAATTGTTGAAATAAATTTGACCAGGGCCGGATTAACAATTTTTTCTAGGGTAAACCAATCTTCTTTTTGGCGCCCCCCCCCCCCCCTTCCCTCCTGCATTCAATACAAGCCTGCACCCTAACTTGGAAGGGTAGGTATTGTTGAAGGAAAAAAGGTATTAAATTGGTTCCACTTACCTACCATCTATTCAGTCAATGCACTAAAGTTCGTCCTTTTTTCTTAAACGGAAAAACTCTTTTTTCTTGATTTGGAATGGGCGAATTTGAGAATAGCGCTGTCAAACGAAACTTTTTTTGTGAATTCACTTTCGATCGAGAGAAGCGCTAGCCCCGACAGTTTGGCTTCCCCCAGTGCAGTTCGGAAATGATTCTTTATTTGCCCTAACGCCGAAAAGCTCCTTTCCGCTGAGCAGTTCGCCACTGGCAGAGATTTGTAAATTCGAAGTAAAATCTCCACGTCCGGGTACACATCTTCGAAGATCCCCATCTTCATCCATGACAAGAAGTTGTTGACATTACTTGGTTTTTCAGTGATTGATAATTTGGAAATATGAAGTCTCAAATGTCTCAAATTCCACAAGCGCGGGAAAAGTTTTAAGTGTTCGATTATTCCGCAGAATTATAAACAACGAAATATAATTAATTTATTTCAAGAAATCACAATTATTTTATTTATTTTTGCCTTCACATGGCGCCCCTGCGACCAAAATAGGGTGTCCATGCACACACCTGGTCATATGGCTAATCCGGCCCTGAATTTGACGTAAACAAAGCAAGTGAATTCTATTGACACAACAAAACCTAACGAGAGGATGTCTGCTTTTTCGAATCGATAGCTATTCGAACGTTAAAAGGAACTATCGTGAGGTGGTGAAATTCAGCCAAAGACGTAGGTATATCGAGGGTTCGGAATTTATCTGAAACTTTTAGGGGACGCTATAGTGAGCTTTAGTTTCTGGGTACTTCAATAAGTTTCAATTAGTAGGGATTATAACGATTGTTAAGGTATTGTTTGAAGATGGTTTTGAAGTGGTTTCCAGGATTGTTTACAAACTGGTTAGTTAGTAGAGGGGTGGGGGGACAAGCCCAGCAACTAGACCATTTCAAGAATTATACATCGTGCTCAGCTGGCAGCACTACCAAATACCAGCTTCCCCCCATCGTGTTAGTACACGGCGGGGACCTACAGTTTTAGGTGAGTTCTGAACCACCACAGCCCCGATATACATTTCGTTTGACATGCTGAACATATCAGAGGTGAATGCCGATCAGAAAAACTTTGGTAGGATCGGGATCGAACTTGGTGTCAGTGCTCCTCAAAAGACAACGTCTAGACCACCCGACTATCGAGGTTGTTGTAGGTACGGGATTTTTGCGAACTTAAGGGTACAGTATAAGTATAGGTAGGTACTTACAAAATTTCCAGTTTTCTGAGTGGTTCTAAAACGGTTCCTTGAATAGAGTCAAGGGCATTATGTCGAATATCCCTGAAAAATAAACCAGCAAATAAATAAATGAGAAACAGTAAGCATAGCGAATCAGCGTACCTCTGCGATATACTGATGCGAGGGGTTAACCACTCGTTGGGAATCATTGGAAATCTATATGAAATCTCAGGGAATCTTCTATTAATACCGTTGAGAATCTTTGGAAATCTTAATGGAATCTCAGGGAATCTCAAGGAATCTCTGGAGTGGTTACCCCCTCGTACTGATGCGTGTAGGACCTGCTACCTTGTACCTTCCAGCTGCCTCGAATGGTGAAATACCGCCCATTATTTCCAATAAATTATTTTCAAACCTCTAATGGAAAAAGAGCGGCCTCCCTGTGGTTTAGTGGAAAAACACTAGACTCGCACGAATGAGGTCCTGTGTTCGAATCCCGGTAGCAGCAATTTTGTATTGGTAGCATGGATGCCACACGAAATATTATTTTGGCTTCAGTCAACAATCAGATTGCTTACTTAACATCTGTGCCCTCGGGCAATGGGTATGGGCGGTGGGCACCAACAGGTGGGTCCTTAACTTACAATTCTTTCAGGCTGCTGAGGTTTTGGAAAGTCGCAGGATTGAGGTGCGTGATGAGGTTGTATCCTACCCTCCTGCAACCCAAAATAGCGCCATTTTAAGAGTAAATAGGTCCACAATTTTAAAAACGCGTAGCAGTAGAATAATTTTTCATCCCATTGTTTGAGAAAACTGTTGGATATTTAAATGTTCTGAATATGTATTACCTATATTCAGTCTTTTTAACAACAGAAATTAACTAATAGCTGTATTGTGTTCAAAAGACGTTCAAAAGACCTATTAATGTTTCAGAACAAATAAATCTCCTTAAGTTACTTCAAAAAATTAGTCGAAAATAACGGGAGTGTCTGGAAATTCTAACCCTGGACTCCCTATACCACTTTTTGAGCTTCGCCTGCGAAAACGTGATTATGTAATTATTAAGTCTGTACACGTACCTAACTATGAATAAATTCTTGTAATTTGATGAGCACTTACAGTATTTCTAGGGAGTTACGTGCAGAAAACCAGTTTTCAGGTAAACTTTTCAAGTTGTTATTGTTGAGAAATCTGAAAATAGAAAATAGAATCAGGTAAAGAGGCTTGCCAATTTTTCAACGAAAAATTCCATATCGTTCATTATCCATAGGTAATAATTAATTTGTTCTGAAATATATAGTATGTCATTTAACGTCTGAGTATTGTACTGTTAAACTCCATAGTTGTTTACCATAAAAAGACATGCCTATATTTCAGAACAAAAAAAAATATTCAAAAGTTTGGAAAACTGGAAATGGAAAAACAAATAGCATTGTTCAGAACAAACCAATATCCAGATGATTCCCTGGAAACAAATAGATCCAAAAATGGGTTGCTAATTTTAAAAACATTGGGAAGGTATTCAAAAAAATAAAAATAAAAATATCAGAAAAAACTTACAGAGAAGTAAGACGATAAGCTTTCAAAAAAGCTCCGTCTTGAATGGTGTCCAGTTGAGCGTGATTCAGTATTCTGAAAAAAGGATAAAATGACATTCGGAAAACGCGATAGATTCCTCAAAACCGTAGGGAAATCTCTTTGAAAGCAACCATATTTAAAAACACAAGAATATTTTTGTAACTTACAGAGAGCTTAGTTGCTGAAATCTGAGAAAATCCTCAGCTTGGACCGTTGGGAATTTACAACCGCTCAGGTCTCTGAAATATAAAACCATTTTATAAATCCTTTGCCTTGTTTTCTATGTAGATTTTTACTTTCTCGCTAGTATGTTGGTCCTACTGTTTTCGAGCAATATTTTGAAATTGCGATTTTTGGTTTATGAGAATCCTGGCGGTCCCGAGTCGAAAAAAAAGTGGTTTCTGGGAAAAGTCTGCCAGTCAGTTAGCCTTTACCGCTAACCCAATTTTGATGAAAACAAATCAAATCAAAATTTATCTAATCTAATTCTGCTGTTAATGTGATACAGGTTGGTCCATTTTATTATTTAGGGTGCGTCCCACCATGCCCAGTTAAAATTAAACTGAAGATTTACCATGTTAAATTTAACTAGGACAAAAACATAGGACAAAATCTCTAGTTTAATTTTAACTGGGCATGGTGGGATCCACCCTGAGAATATAAAATTAGCTATGTAGAACAGAATTTTTTTATTTTCCAAAAAAATATAATACAAAATTTTTTCTTAAGCCAACTACCTAGGTAGCTTTAGCAAAGGTTATCTAACTAGTAACTACATCGTGCGTAATTCGTACATGCTACTGCATACAGACCTTGCGTATACAATACCTACTTACAATATTTGGATGAATTCGGCAGCTGGCATAGTTTGTATCTGCAGCAAAGCGTTGTGATTGCACTGTACAGCCTCGCCTCTACATGTGCAAGACTCATGTCTAAAACCTGGCAGTGCTGTGAAAAACATGAAAAGTTAAGTCCAGCCAAACTTACTCCAGACTTATCTATCTCTATAATGTCTAAGAAGACAGACACTTTGTTTGAGAAAGAAACAGTTGTCGGGTCTTCTAAAATAACAGGCTAAGAAGATAGTTCTAGAGTGTATAAGAGATGGATCTGATAGGGTCACCTTACGAAAAAAAAAGACATTTAAATTTGTAAGATGACCCTACAAGAACCACGGACTTCTACACTCCAAAACCATCTTCTTGGCATGTTTTTTTAGAAGGTCCACATATTTAGGAGGTAGGTTACTTACAGCAGTTATGGGGTAGTTTTTCTTCAAGTTCAGCGCTCGGCCTTTTCCTGTATTTATGGTCCCAGTAGCGATCCTCCCAAGAATCCGCTAAAAAAATAATATATGTTCATCTTGAAAATAGTTATGTTACGATTTTACGATTTTTGTCCATGATAATGTTTCCAACGTTCTGACGTTAAAAAAGACGTATGAAATTATTTTCCAGAAAAGAAAGTTGCCTGAAGTCATGGCATGACGTAATCGGGAGACCTTGCTAAGTCCCGTGAAGCGAGGTTATCTTTACAATATTTAAATCCTTGGTTACGAACTACATTACTTACCACAGTTGGATTCATCACTGCCGTCACCGCAATCTTGTATTCCGTCACAGTTCTTATGTTGAGGGATGCACAAGGATGAACCATTACAGGCGAAGGTTCCAACAATGCAGCAACCACTTTTTTCAACTCCTAAAAACAAAATAAGGTTTTTACGTTTGGGCCAAAATTGGCCCAAATTTTGGGCTTATCACAAAAATATGAAAAATGGTCCTGAAGCATTTATATAGGAACACAACTGCGAAATTTGAAGGTTGTAACTCAAGAACTGTACCAAGTAGATCGTAAAAAAAAAAAAAAAAAAAATTTAACTGACGAAACGAAGAAGTCAGAACCGTGAATCCGAAAAATAACCGTTGAAGAGTGAACAGTAATAAATGAAATTCCAAACTGTCGCCAATTTCCATTCTAACTTGAGAAGTCGAGACAATGCAAATCTCACTGAACCAGAAGTGAGTTTTATATCTCTCGTCAGAGTTGCCGCATTGAGGTAAGTAGGTATTTAATGCAACAGGACCCTGGATCAAAACCCGTCGTGACGAGATATTTTTCCTGGTGAGTCTAACCGGGGCTAGCTCTGATAGGTACCTGGCGTTCACCGACTGAGGGAAAACTCGACTATCGGGCGTGATTCTGACGAAATTGTCCCCCTGTATACAAAAGCCACGAAAGCTAAGCAGTAGCAGTCGGTGGCGGGACCAGCTCCCCACCCATCGTGTTAGTACCTACACGACGGGGACCTACAGTTTTGGGCGGGTTCCCAACTACCACAGCCTCGATATACATTTGCTACGTTCAGAATCGAACCGGTACGTGTGACCAGCTCTCAGACAGTCATCTCGACCGCTCGGGTGTCGAAGCTGTTGTGACATTGCTCTGTTTTCGCAGCATGTTCGGAAGGTTGACTGTTTAAGCCCTCGTGAGGGGTCTGAATCACGTTTTCAAGCACTCCCTTAGGTGTCCAAACATTCCAGGCACGTCAGCGATCTCATCTCCCGCTTTTTGGATTCGCTTTTTGAATTGCTGATTTTTTACAGCGATGACATACATTCCGATTGTATTATTTTCTTTTATCTCCTTTTGCTATTCATATAATAGAAAAAAGAAACATTTCTCGAATTCCTGCAGCTCCTTTGATATACGTTTTCCCTCTCTTCTATACACTATAATACCTCTGCAGACAAAAGAGCTTTCCCAGTTGGCACGTGCATGATTTAAAAACCTGATTTTCCCTGGTTATTTGCTACGAGCCTTTATTTGAGAACCATAGCTTGAACACATTAAGTACTTGGGAAAATATCAGTACCTCAGGAAATGATTGAATTATGAAGTCTGAATAAGGATGACTTAGTTTCTGTATTATCGTATTTTAGATTCTGACCACTGATTAAAAAGTTATTGTTATTACACACTCTAAAGTGGACGGATTTTAGGTTGGTATGGGAGGTGAAAGTGACGTAAGCTTTGGCTACTTCTGCTAAGCTTCGCATCTTCTGCTGCCTATCTCCTTGTTAGCTAACTGTAGGAACCACCAACTAAAGATATTGATGTATCAAAGTCTGACAAGGACACAGCTACTCTACTGTCTCAACTATGAAACTGAAAATCAAAATTTTCAACTTGCTATATCTAAGAAGGGAGAAGACCTAACCTAACAAAGGGTTCTATACAACCCGGCTAAGAAGCCCTTTAATTGCGGTTGATTATACAGATTCTCCAAATTATAATGGAGCAGCCTCATTCCTCTCGGGAGTGCTCCCCATGGCTATGGAACACACACCAGCAGGTGTATTCCCTTTCTCGAACGCCAGAAAAACCACCCAACTAACACCTTCAAAATTTATTGTAAGAAGAACTGTTCTCCATATATTGCATCATGGCGTGCCTTATTTTCCTACAATAAATTTTGAAGGTGTTAGTTGGGTGGGTTTTCTGGCGTTTGAGAAATACTTGCAGGGATTGAGGTGAATAAATTCTCCCAGGGAGTGATCATGACCACGGCGTGGAAAAACCTATAATTTTACGGTAACGGTAACTTCCATAACAAGGGAGTTACTGAGGAAAATAATTCCTCAAAACTTTTCGTCCTACCATTACAATAGCCCCTTTACACGAAATTGGGACTAAAAAAAATGAAGCCTAATTTGAGATTTTGCTAACAGCGCCACGTCGCCACAGCATTGTTTCAATACTGAGGGTTTACAAGTAATATCAAATTGGAAAATATTTCAATGGCGCGGAACACAAGCCCCCCCACCCTTTCAAATTCTGTTGCTTGATTGGTTTTTAAATTGCGCAATATCTTTTCAGCCAGTGGCAATCTAAGTAAGGCTTTTTAAAAAATAAATTCTGAATGGAAACCTTATGAGCCTATTACAGACTGTTCTTGTGTCAACCTAATTTTTTTAACTTAACTTTTTTTTTAGGTAGATTTCGAAGAAAAATCTACCTATTGTAGTCGTACCAGTAGTCTGACTTTTCAAAAATTTCTTCACAGTTATTCTTTTTATGACCCCTGGATCCCAAAACCACCATCAGTTCAAAAGTTTATATATATATATATATATATATATCTATATATATATATATCTATCATTTTCACTTCCTTGTGAACACGCTAGCAGCCGTATTTTTGAAAAATAATTGGTTTTGACTATTTAATAAAATATAAGGGACTAAAATCTCGGTCGAGTTCGTTAATGGGGGAAATCGGACCAAGGGGGGGGAAATGGGGGGACTTTTTCTAAATCTGGCTTTTTGGCCATAACTCCCTTAATATTGCAACTAATGAAACGTAGTTTTCTCTGAGGGTCGTCTAACAGTACTACCTCCAATTTTTTTTAGTAACGTTTTTTGATCCCACCCTTAATGGTTGAATAGGGGTGGAAAAAGAGGGTTTTGCGCACAAAAAAATTCATAACTTGTGTCCTAGGGGTGTTATCGAGTTGTTTTGTTTTGTAATGCATTTTCCTCAATATTACCTACAACTTTTGTCTGAACAAGTTTTTCGTCCGACGCACCGTTTAGGCAGGGGGTGGGGGGTTGAATATTCAAAACGTCATAACTCACTTATTTGGTGAGATATTGAGTTTATTCTTTTTGCTATGAGTTTTTATTAATAATATCTACAACTTTTGTCTGAAAAAGTTTTTTGTAAAATCACTTTCATTTTCTTGTTAAGGGGGGGGGGTGAAATTTCAAAACTCAATTCCTCCGTTTGTTATTGTAGACAATGCAATTGGATCAACTGAAAATCTTCTTATCCGTCTTTCTAAATGATTTTAGACTGCTTTTAGTTGATGGAAGTAATCTTCGAAATCTACCTACGCCTTTCGGGGCTGCCGAAAGGGATTTTTTTCAAATTTTTTGATGTACCTACCTGATTCTACCTTGGTAACCCGACAGTTTTGCGAGCGGCAATTCATTTTCAAGGTTTACCCTTGGTTGGAAAGACACAAAATTTTGCCTGTACCTAGCCCTAACAATGTTCTAGGGAGTGTTCGAAGCAGATTTCCCAATTTCCCACTGGTTTCTTTTATTGCAACTGTTTTGCAAATGCTAGCATCGCATACCTCAAGAAAAGTGCTGTATCTCGAAAACCAGTAAAAAATGGGAAATCTGCTTCGAACACTCCCTAGAACATTGTTAGGGATAGGTACAGGCAATATTTGGTGTCTTTCCAACCAAGGGTAAACCTTGAAAATGAATCGCCGCTCGCAATGGGCGGCAAAAATGCACCGTCAGGTATAGCGGACCCTTAATCATAGACATACCTACCTATAAGTAGGTACTAACGGGTAGGACCTGCTGCTACTTTCCACTTACCGTCGGTATAAGCATTCTATTTTAGTATAGGTCGCTGGTCAGCAGCAACGAGTGTTGGGGCCCTCAATGGCCCAACCTTACACAGTCCAACGAACTACGAAAAACGTGTGAGTCAGCTGTCAGTCTTGCTTCTCAGGAAGCACTCAGGCGTAATTTCTGCAAACCTTCCTAGGGATGAAGTCTCGAAAGGTGAGGCAGACCGATAAGATAGATGGAATGTCTTTCAAAGGGGCTGAAACCCTCCCTTCTGTATTTTTTTCTACGTAACTTGCATGAGGAAACTGGACGGAGCGTTTCCCCCCATTAGATGCATGGGAGAACTCCCTGTCATCCCTATCAAATCAATCATCGTACCGATCGTACGATTTCCGAATCCTTTAGATGTCTTATTTCTGGGGGTAACATACCCCTTGAGGTTAAATAGTGTTAGGAACCACCTCCTATGAAGGTTTTGAGGAAACTGAGGGGACACTGGGGACAGCCCATAGAACGCTCTTTTATACTCTCGGACACTGATAACGAGAAACCCCGAGGACATCCGAAATATCCCGACCGTTTCTTCAACTTAATACATTCTTATTACATGAATTCCATTAATGTTTAGGGAATTATATTACGTAATTCATGTAATTTATGGAATTACATTATGGAGTTCATGTATTTTATGGAATTACATTATGTAGTTCTTGTAATTTATGGAATTACGTTATGTAATTAATGAAATTGCATAATGAATTTCATGTAATTTATGGAATTACATGTAATTCATCTAATTTTCGGAATTACATTATGTAGATCATCTAATTTTAGGAATTACATTATGTAATTCACGTAATTTTTGGAACTACATTGTGTAATTTTGGAAATCCATTCTGTAATTTTGGAATTACATTATGCAATTTGTGGAATTATATTATGCAATTCACGTAATTTATAGAATTACATTATGGTAGTTCATGTAATTTATGGAATGGCATGTAAATCATGTAGTCTGAATGTAATTATTATACAACCGGTCTAATCCAAATGTCTCGTAATCCGCGTAATACTAAAGTACCTAATTCAAGTAAATTTCGAATGTAATACACGTAATCCGAAATTCATAGGTACTCGAATATAATATCCGACCAAAAACACTCCGTGTAAAAAAAAACAGCCAAGTTTATAACCCTCAAAAAATTAGCCTAACTCAACAGCCCTTAAAAGAGTTTAATATAAAAAATGTTGGCCAAGTTCTCCACATTCCCGCTACCACTCGGCCCCCAAAATTAGTGATATCACTTATTACAGGGCCAAGTCCTTGGCGCAAATCACGTAAGCCTCACAGCCGGTCATAGACACAGACTTTAAGGTTGGATGGGGGCTGCGGTCCGGAGGTATTGGAAAGCAGGTATCCTGCAGAGCAGGCATTTCCATGACAAAAGAGGTATATCGCCAACATCCTTGTGATTCGCGCCAAGGACTTGGCCCTCCTGTAATAAGTGATATCACTAATTTTGGGGGCCGAGTGGTAGCGGGAATGTGGAGAACTTGGCCAACATTTTTTATATCAAACCCTTTTAAGGGCTGTTGAGTTCGGCTAATTTTTGGAGGGTTATAAACTTGGCTGTTTTTTTTACGCGGAGTGTTTTTGGTCGGATATCATATAATTTTTGTAAGGTGGTACAATAGTTTCTACCAGTAGGTAAAACATCAATTGGCTGTCGAATGGACTCAAGTTTTCTTGCCATACCTGAAAAGTACCTACCAGTACCTGAAAACCAGTTCCCTGTCAACCCTACACAAATTAGCAATCTCATACCTGAAATACCTGAAAAGTACCTGAAAACGAGTTTCCTGTCGAATCTCCACAAATTACCTTCCCATACCTGAAATGTACCTACTCGTACCTGAAAACAAGTTGACTGTCGAATGGAGTCAAAATATCTTGCCATACCTGAAAAGTACCTACCAGTACCTGAAAACCAGTTCCCTGTCAAATCTACACAAAATTGTTATCCCATACCTGAAAATAAGTTACCTGACGAATCTACACAAATTACCTTCCCATCCCTGAAAGTATAGTACCTACTCGTACCTGATACCTGAAAGTAGTACGTGGTCGTACCTGACAGGAACAAGGAGACATATACACATTTCACAACACTGTAGGTAGGTAGGTATTTATTGTTAGGACGAGGAGCAGGAGGTAGTGTTTGTTTTGTAAATATCTGCCATAAGTTTATGGGAACTTTGAATCGAACCTGAACCTATAATACTGAAGGTACTTCGGGTTTGCGATTTTTCTGGGTGTCCACGGGATGGTACCTACAAGTGCGCCGATTTTCAGCTCTATCGCACTGCTGGAACATGCTAATAATTTGCATAGGTGAGTGAGTGAGTTAGTCAGTCAGTCACTCAGTCAGTCAGTGAGTGACCCTCAAAAACAGCTAAGTTTGGGATGTCACTGCTCAGGTACGGTTGGACGTAGAAGTTTGAAATTTAATTTAGGAGGTCCCGTGGGACCCTACTACAGGAAAAGGGTACCCACAGTTCGAGCCACGCCCCCTTGCCTCCTGTAGAGAGGCACGAAAAGTGCACAACTCTGGTTCCTGTATAACATACTGGCAGTGCTCGAGGCTTTGTAGCGCTTCCTTTTTCTTTAAAACTTGGCTGCATGCACTGCCGTGCATGTTGATCCAACAGTATTAGGTACAATATCATAAGTCATAAGTAAGGGAGCTAAAGCGTTGCGTTTCAAATCGTCGTCTGGTGCCACAGAGTTTACAATTAACTTCACAGACTATCGAGATAACGAAAGGACACAATCCCCAAAACGAGGGTCCGCCTAATTTTGAAATCAGTGATGTCACCCGCATTATCAACCCCCCACGGAACTTCGTCAGGATTCCAAGGTTGGGGTGCGGAACAGCGGGTGAGGGGAAGTGCTGCTGACAGCTGATTTAGATGGATGCTCAGCGTCAATCAGCACCCTCGGATATTTTTCTTTAGAGGAACAACAGTTCGATCCCGGTCCTACCAAAGTTTTTCCGATCGGCATCCACATATGTTCAGCATGTCAATTGAAATGTATATCGAGGCTGTGGTGGTTCGGAACCCACCTAAAACTGTAGGTCCCGGGTGGGGAGCTGGTATTTTGTAGTGCTGCCAGCTGAGCACGATGGCTACTTCTATTAATGGTCCAGTTTGCCCCCATTATCAACCCCCTAGGGAACGTAGTCGAGATTTCAAGGCTGGACACAGGGGTGAGGAGCTGTGGCGCTGACAGCTGAGTTAGATAGATGGTGAACGTCCGTCACAAGGGCTGATCAGCGTGATAGATGTCTCATCACATCACGACCGATAACAAACTATCTCCCAAAGACGTGAGAGTCAATTTGACTACAAAGTCAAACACAACCGATGGGGACTTGCAGTTTTACGTGGGTTCCGAACCACCACAGCCTCGATATACATTTCACTTGACCTGCTGAACTGAAAGGTGGATGCCGATCAGAAAAATTTTGAGAGGATCGGGATCGAACCGCTCGGCTGAAGAAAGCGCACTTGGAACATTTTCATATCCATATAATATCACCACAGACATTCCAAAGAATTTCATGCCCCCCCCCCCCCCCCCTCTTACAGCGAAAATTTAAGGAATTTAATCATCTTGTTGAACTTCTCCTAAATTAAAAAAATATATATATATTATATTACAAAACAAAAATAAATAAATATAAAATAAGAAATCTAATAAGCAGAAAACAATCACTCTTATCAAGGTGAAAATTAAAATTTCAAACATGATTTTCTCCTGATTGGTTGAGACAGGATAACAGCAGTTCATTACATTGACGACTATTGAATTCCTTCACCGTAATGGTCGGCGACAAGCTATTGTGAGAAAGTAGAAAGAGGCAAAGTCAATTTTCGTCACATCAGAAAGTAAAATTGCCGTCCTTAGATCCCGTCGTCATTGTCAAGGGCATCAGCAGTTCGCTTATTATTTTATTATACAGACTTTCCCAGTTCCCAATATCTCCCTCCTCTTTCTCGGTGGAGAATTTGAATAAAGGGTTTGACAACGGTTGCAACTTACTTTCCCGTATTATTTGGCGAATGTTAGCTCCTCAACCATCGTGTTGGTACACACGCACTACCACAACCTCCATATTTCACTTCAGGGTCCGCTATACCTGACGGTGCATTTTTTGCCGCCCATATAAGATTAACATTGCGAGCGGCGATTCATTTTCAAGGTTTACCCTTGGTTGGAAATACACAAAATTTTGCCTGTACCTAGCCCTAACAATGTTCTAGGGAGTGTTTGAAGCAGATTTCCCAATTTTTCACTGGTTTTCGAGATACAGCACTTTTCTTGAGGTATGCGATGCTAGCATTTGCAAAACCGTTGCAATAAAAGAAATCAGTGAGAAATTGGGAAATCTGCTTCGAACACTCCCTAGAACATTGTTAGGGCTAGGTACAGGCAAAACTTTGTGTCTTTCCAACCAAGGGTAAACCTTGAAAATGAATCGCCGCTCGCATTGTTAATCTTATGGGCGGCAAAAAATGCACCGTCAGGTATAGCGTCCTCTTAAGAGGTGAATGCCGATCAGAACATTTTTGACAGGATCGGGATCGAACCGCCTCTCAGTGTAGAGGGGTCTCTATGCTAACAAAACCTGAGGCGAAGCGAGGCGCGGCTTGATGGACGGGAACCATGACAGAATGACTCTGGGTCTAGGTTTAAATCCCGCGGTGCCTACAATTTTCATTTTGCGATATCGCGCCATAAATTCCTGCCCCTCTTACTTCGTCATGGCTTTTATTAGCACCTAATTGAAGTTTACAATTCCTGTGCTGTGAGTTTTTAAAGCGGGGAAGCAGCACCGTCCGCTGGAGTTTCAGCTCCCCCTACAGGGGTGCTGCCCCCCTCCAGACTTAAGCGCTCCCAGGGGGCAATATCGCCACCTTTGGGAACCACTGATCTGAACCGTCAGCTATCGAGGATGATCCGGATGACACTGACTCTCCAGCATGGTTGCATGGTAGCAAACTCCCCCTACCTTCCCCTTCCTTCCCCCTCCCCCTCCCCCGCCTCATTATTTAGGCCTTTTGTTCCCTTATCTTGAGCTGTATTCAGCCTTGCTGATAAATGACTGCGAAGATGCAAAGACAAACATTTTCGCAGGTGTTGCGAGAAGGATGAAGAGGTGAAGGTTTCCCGTGCCCCACATTTCCCGTCATCTGGGTCACATCCCGATCTTATCAAACTTTTTCTCACCTCTGATATTCACCATGTCAAGTAAAATGTATATCAAGGCTGTGGTGGTGCGTAACCCACCTAAAACTGTAGGTCCCTTGGCTGGGGAGCTGGTATTTGGTAGTGCTGCCAGCTGAGCACGACGGATAATTCTTGAACTGGTCTAGTTGCTGGGCGGGTCCCCCCACCCCTCTACTGCTTATGATCTTAGAGAATATTAAGACAGAGCCTCCCTCATCTATCCTAGCTAAGTCTTGGCGTCTTCATTTCTAAAGACGAGAGGTCTTAATTTCTTCCTCCAAAGGATCCTATTCGACCGAAAGGGATTAACCTCCAGCTCTCCTTAATTCCGACCTCAAGTGTACAAAAGCGGCCTCGCCTTGGTCTAGCAGGAAAACTCGCACGGCTGAGGTCCTGGGTTCGAATCCCGGTAGCAGCAATTTTCTGTTGGTAGCATGGATGTCACACCAAATATTCATTTGGCTTAGACCAGCAATCAGATTGTTTACAACTTGGTATCTGTGCCTTTGGGCCAATGCTATGGGATGTAAATTAATTAAGGCTGTAACGACACAATGTTGTTTGCTGGCCATTTTTTAATCTCCAATTTCTGAGGAAACTGCCCAATGTTTTATAGTAAGAAATTCTGACTGTCGCCCTCTCTATAGTGAGTCAATTTACATGGTCCCTTAAGAGGACGCTATACCTGACGGTGCATTTTTTGCCGCCCATAAGATTAACATTGCGAGCGGCGATTCATTTTCAAGGTTTACCCTTGGTTGGAAAGACACAAAATTTTGCCTGTACCTAGCCCTAACAATGTTCTAGGGAGTGTTCGAAACAGATTTCTCAATTTCTCACTGGTTTCTTTTATTGCAACTTTTTTGCAAATGCTAGCATCGCATACCTCAAGAAAAGTGCTGTATCTCGAAAACCAGTAATAAAATGGGAAATCTGCTTCGAACACTCCCTAGAACATTGTTTAGGGCTAGGTACAGGAAAAATTTTGTGTCTTTCCAACCAAGGGTAAACCTTGAAAATGAATCGCCGCTCGCAATGTTAATCTTATGGGTGGCAAAAAATGCACCGTCAGGTATAGCGGACCCTTAACAGTCATTAGAGAGAGAAACTAACTGGATGTAGAGATGTTCCCTGTTCCCAATAGCGTACCGGTAATAAGCCACTTAGTTCATCACCGTCCGCTAGGGGGAGGCAATACCCAAAGCCGCTAGCCAGAATACCAAATGGACCACTCTGTAATGTGCTGACTCAGGATATAAAGCCGATTGCCTGCTGATTGCTCCCAGTTGGGAGTTGGCAACCGACACGGTAGCACTGCCGGGAGAGCCAACAGCCTGGCTCGGCATTCTCGCTGGCATGGCATTCCTTCCTTCCTGGTTGGCCATCCTTGTTAGCAGGCATTCCCTTTAGGCCTTCCTTCCAAACTTCCCTACGTAGCATATAAGTAGTATGGTTTGTAAATATGGGTTTGATAATAAATAGATAAAAAAACTCACCCCATGATGTGATTAAAAAGAAAATGACAAGCCTTCGATGTCCCATAGCTGCTCAATTCTTACGTGAACCTGTGAAAAAAATAAAAAATCATGTAGGTTTAGGTAAGAGAATTCATGAAAACTTATCCAGAATTTTTAACCGCTTTGTTAGGAAGCAAGAGGAATTTCTGATTCCTTTCGTGTTTTAATGCCCGTTTTCTAAGGGAACGTCAGAAAGTATTTGTGATACCTATTCCTATTAGTCAATAATAAGTTGGAACCCTCCAAATTTACCAGATGCTTCAGGATCATTTTGCTCACTCATGGGATGGGCCAAAAATTTGGCCCAATTTTGGCCCATACGTGAAAACATTGCCCCCGTATAAATTTTTCGCCGGAATTTCACAAAAATCAATCATTATGTGGTAAATAGTGTAACTTACCAAATTATGTAAACAACTTTTCTACTGATTCAAAAATGTGGCCAAAATTGGCAAAACAAAGTCAAAAATTGGCAAAAATAAAAATTGCGTTTTTGATTGGTGGAGACGGATTTTACGCATGGTCTGATAATTTTGAAAATTGTTGGAAGAAGTGATTTCAGATAGATGCTTCAGACAGCGCTGTAATTATAGACGAACACCTATATTGTGCTCGGAACGATAGACAGACCACAAATTCCAATCCTCGGCTCCCCCTACCACATTACTGCTTTCCAGAGGAGGAGAAACATATAGGCCTTCTTTGCTGCGTGTCTCGCCTTGGCTCTGGAGCAGTGGTATAGAGAGAACCTGGCATAGGCGTAGCAAGGGGGGGGGGGGTCAGGGGGGCCAAGCCCCCCCCCCCTCAGAAACAGTTTAGCCACCCCCAGGATTTTTCTGACCCACACATAACGTCACATAAAGCCATGCCTACCCCTCCAGGTGAGGAGAAGGTCAGGGAGGCTTAGCCCCCCAGGTTTTTGGTCCTGCTACGCCCATGGTCAGGATAGCGTTCCGGCCATAGTACCTGTACCTTTACCTGAATGAATTTAAATTCAGCTCTCGATCCTACTCCATGCTAACAAAAAGATAGCGGGGCTAGCTACCATCATCCGTCAAAGCTTCATTCAGCAGACTTACGAAAATCCAAAAAATGAACTCAGAACTTGGCTTACAAGTTGGTGATCAACCAATTGTAATCAGGGCTGAAGTTCCTCCTAAATAATTGACGATCAAAAAGAAGAAATGAAAGAGAAAAAGCTTTTGAAAAGGGAGGATTTCCAGGGCTTTCACCTTGTTATACCGGGTGATCAACTGTTTTTATCCCCCTGAGGCCTGCAGGTCATCATAATGGGGAAAACGTCAACCCGAGAAGGGGGAAATCACCTACCACCTATTTATCTTGATAAAACGCACCCTCAGGCTAACAGCCTCGATGGCCGAGTGGTCTAGGTGATTGGCTTCAAAGCCGGGTTCCAACAGTTCGATCCCGGTCCTACCCAAAGTTTTTCTGATTGGCATTCACCTCTGATAGCTTGTCAAGTGAAATATATTTCAATGAAGAGTGGGGAGCTGGTATTTGGTAGTGCAGCCAGCTGAGCACAATGGATAACTCTTGGAATGGTCCAGCTGCCGGCATTTTTCTCAGGAGACTGAAAAGGTCTTTCTAATTATTTGTTTGAATGCGTTGTCGTTGTATATATGCAGGATGTACATGTAAATTTCCCTAGGCTCCTTCATCCCTCTGAGAATTTCCTCGTGGTTACATGATATTTCCATTCAGTGAGAAAGAGAAACCACATCACTGTTCATTCATTGTTCTACAGCCTAAAGGGAGTCTACACAATCGTGTTTGTTTACGTTTTTTTTCTGCGCATTTTATGAGGAAACTATTGGATACTTAAATGTTTTGAAATATAATATGTCCTAAATTAAGAGGCTGTGTTGTGTTTTTACGATCGAGTGATTTTTGTCACCAAAGAAATTAACCATAGCATAGCCTCTTAATTTATGAGGTTACAAAGACACATTTGTTTAATAAGGTTTGGCAAGTGATCTGGCATAGGTGGACACCCGCCACAGTACAACACAGAAATATGATTAGGTATATACCTTATTGTTGGCAGCATTTGGAAAAGTCGCCGTCGCAAAGTCATCAACGAGTTTGTTCAATTCGGGATAGAAGTCGCCGGGAAATTATCCCTAGTGACACACAGGGTGAGCTCTCTTCACAAGGGGGTAATTTAGTCAGAATCACGCCCAACAGTCGAGTTTCCCCCCAGCTGGATCAAGACCTGGGTCAAAAATGAGCTGCGAAATATACGGAAAAGATTCGCGCGAGACAACCGCTTCGAGTAAGACAACTGCTCAGAGAGGCGCTCGGAGACACACTGAGGGGTTGAAACAAAATCAGCTATCAGCACTTGGTGAAGGGAGGGGGGTGGGGGTGCAACAAGTGGCCATGCCCATTCTTTGTCACCCTAACAGACTTTTCCCTCGCTCTGAATTTCCCAGCACCACTATTTTAAATACCAGCTCCCCACCCATCGTGTTAGTAAACAATGGGGACCTACAGTTTTAGGCGGGTTTTGAACCACCACATTTCACTTGAACATGCCATCAGAAAAATTTCAATATGATCGGGATCGAACAGGTACAAATGCATTTCAAGTCAAGAACAGAAGAAGAAGTAATTTTTGCCGTCAAGGTGCAACCCGCACGCTTAAGGAGCATATGTTTATTTTCAAAATAAAGGAACTTTTTGCAAAGGCTACAATCAATAACCATTTTGTACAATCGCACTTTCCAAAAAAAAACAATTTGAGAAAAATTTACAGAAATGAGATTCGTTTAAAAAAATAATTAAAATATTTTAAGAATAACCAAACATCTTGCAATGTTAATTTCATAAAAACTAATTTAAATCCTGGATCGGACATTGTTCTTCCTGTCTACGCATTCCTGTTTGTTTATGTTTTTCTTGCCCATTTTTTGACGAAACTGTTGGATTTAATGTCCTGAAATATGTCTTTTTAACAGAACCTTTGTGATTTTTTTCATTTTTCATATATAAAAATATATCAGAATTACTCGAACGTAAAATCACAACTTACCCAACTAGCAACTAGTTCCTTACCTTAAAAAGAGAAAATACAAATATCAAATACTTTCGTCAAAAAATGGGGAAAAAATCAATCTGCTGAGTCCCACCATACTTGGTTACAGATAAGCCTCAGTGAAACACAATCGTGTTTGTTTACGTTTTTATCTGCACACTTTATAAGGAAACTATTGGATATTTAAATGTTCTAAAATATAATATGTCTTTTTATCGTCATAAATTAACAGGCGGCTATGTTGTGATTTGGTTAATTTCGGACCAATTTATTGTTGACAAAAATCACCACACAGCCAGTCAAAAAGACGTATTATATTTCAGAACATTTAAATATCCAATAGTTTCATCATAAATTGTGCAGAAAATAGGTAAACAAACAAGACTGCGTAAACGCCCTTAAATTCGGTTTTAACCGTGCAATAACTGGAGTTTAACGTTAACCGAGTATGGTGGGACGCACCCTAAGTTCCACCCTATTACCCTCTAAATGTACATTTATCTTTTGTTCGCCTTTTTTGCACTTTCGCATTCGTATCTACACGTTTTCCCTTGTAAAACTACGAATTCTGCTCATTCAGCACTAAAATCGTTTTAACAGTAAAAAAAAAAAAAAAAGAACAATTTTTTTTCTGACAAACTAATTTAGGGTGTTCCCTTTCTCAAACGCAAGAAAAGGACAAACACAACGTATAGTTCGTCCAAGAAGAAAGCATCTCCAAATATTGCATCACGGCGTGCCTTATCTTCTTACAGTGTGTTTGAAAGTGATATTTGAATGTGCTTTTCCGGCGTTAAAGAGAGGGAAAACACCTGCAGTTAAAGTTTCCTGTTAAAAAACTAGAAAAACACTGGTTAAAAAGATGGATTGACAGAGCTCAAAAGAATAACCTAAAAACTCAAAAACTTGGATGGAAAAATGATGGATATTTTTTTGTACTGAAATACAGTTCAGAACAAACAATATCCATCAGTTCCGCAGAAAAGTAGCATTAAAATACGCCATCAAACAAGTACTGTATCTATAGTCCAAGTCAGGCTAGGAGCGTACCGATTACTCATAATTTCTTGCAAATCTAGGGCTGATCAAAACTTCTTCTGATCAGGGAAATATCTGCTCAGGGTCGGATTGGCATTTTTAGCGTATGGTAGGATATGGAACCCAAATCCGGATCGGCGTCAACTGAAAATCTTCAAGAAATTATGACTAATCGGTATGCTCCCAGCCTGACTTGGACTATACCAGTTAGTGTAGGCAATATGGCTACATAGAGAGAAGTCTTGGCGACTGGGGACGAATTTCGAATTTCTTAATGTCCATTTTCTAAGGAAACAGTTGGATACTAACTTGTTCTGAAATATAATGTCTTATGTTGGATTTCACCACTTATAATGTACACTATAGCGTTATCAGATATATGTTGCCATATGTTTACCCTATGACAATATATATTGCAAGGCATTTGTTATGAGCTGAACATATGATAACAAACATACGATAACGCTGTAGTGTACACTATAAAGTGGTGAAATCCAGCCTTAGTTAATTGGAAACTCGATGGCAAAATCATTTAAATGTTCTGAAATATAATATGTCTTCTTAACGTCAGAAAGTAACTGGCTATGTTGTGATTTTACGATAGAGCAATTTTTGTCAATAACGAATTTGTCCGAAGTTAATTTCTGACGTTAAAAAGACATATTATATTTCAGAACATTTAAATAGCCAACAGTTTCCTCAGAATTTGGACATTAAAAAAACACGATTCTGGTGCCACGTGTGTGTACACCCTTAACGATTAGGGAAGGGTTTGAGTTTGCCGAGCGCGAGGATGTTGGCGGCCCCGAGGGAGTTGAGGGTGCTGGACGCTTTATCTTGCGAGGGGTCTACGTGGAGTATCGGCAGGCCATAGTGACCGTTGCTGTTGCTCTGCAGCTGCGACAGCGGGATGTAGTTTGTGATTCCCGCCCGTAGCAGCTGATCTCTTGTCCCTATAACAACACGTAGCAATTAGTGAGATATATATGTTCTGAAATATAATAGGGTCTTTTTAACGAGGTAAATTACGATCTAATAATTTGAAAAAGAAGGTTTATACCTGGTTGATTGAGGTCTACAACAGGTATCGCCAGATCAGGAGGAGATTTGTTCTTGTGGAAGTTCGTCTTATGATGGTTAAGGGTGACAGCGGAGGGGTAGGCTGCAGAGCACCGGTCGCACCTGAAACAAAAAAATTTCCAGGTTGAAGTGGATCCAGCTGGCAGCACTACCAAATACCAGCTCCCCACCCATAGTGTTACTACACGACGGGGACCTGCAGTTTTAGGCGGGCTCCGAACCACCACAGCCTCGATATACATTTGCACTTGACATGCTGAACATATCAGAGGTGAATGCCGGACAGAAAAATTTTGATAGGAGCGGGATCGAACCGGTGTGAGCCGGCTCTCAATGTCCACCACATAGGCTATTTATTTGTTTACGCTTTTTCTGGCCATTTTTCGACGACAGTGTTGGATATGAAATATAAACGTCACAAATAGATTGGCTATATTGTGATTTAACGATCGAGTGATTTTTATCAATTAAGGGTCCGCTATACCTGACGGTGCATTTTTTGCCGCCCATAAGATTAACATTGCGAGCGGCGGTTCATTTTCAAGGTTTACCCTTGGTTGGAAAGACACAAAATTTTGCCTGTACCTAACCCTAACAATGTTCTAGGGAGTGTTCGAAGCAGATTTCCCATTTTTACTTTCTCGCTAGCCATATATGGCGAGAAAGTATTGTTTTCGTGCAAAATTTCGAAATTGAGATTTTGGGTTTCCCATGATCCTGGGGGTCCCCTGAGTCCAAAAAAGTGGTTTCTGGAAAAAGTCTGTCCGTCCGTCCGTCAGTCCGTCAGTCCGTGCAGTGCTCTAGCGCCTATACCGTTCTTCCGATTTTGATGAAATTTGGTATGGACCTGTCTAAAATCACTGCCGAGGGGCATTTTCAAGGATTTTTTGATTGGTCAAAAATTGCGGCCGCTATTGTCAAAAAACCGCCAAAATAATTCAAAAATCGTGTTTTTGGTTACTTAGACAAGCGCCGACGGTACACTTTTCAATCTAAAACACTGAAAATTGGTATGTGTGTTGACAAATAGATGCTTCGAGGTCATTTTCTACTAAAATTGAATTGGTTGAAAATTACGGCCGTTCTGGACCAAAGTTCGATCGTTTCGGCGCCATTCACATTTATTGACCGATTGTCATGAAATTTGGTAAATTTGTGTAGAACCATGTAACTTAAACATTTTTCGAACAGAATTTTGTTATCTTCAAAATTACGGCCGTTTTTGTCAAAAAAGTGTCGAAAATGAGTTGAGAATGAGAAACCACGTTTTTGAATGGTTAGAACGCATTTGGGACTACAGTACAAGAGTGACAGCCATGAAACTTGGTAGGAGTGATCTCAGATAGATGCTCTTGGGTCATTTTCAACCGATTTTGGATTGCTTAAAAATTACGCCCGCAAAAAAATCTCAAAAAAATAAAAAAATAAAAAAAATCACATGGGGCGAGAAAGTTAAGTGCGACTGTTGTCGGACCCTTTATTTTACTGGTTTTTGAGATACAGCACTTTTCTTGAGGTATGCGATGCTAGCATTTGCAAAACAGTTGCAATAAAAGAAACCAGTGAGAATTTGGGAAATCTGCTTCGAACACTCCCTAGAACATTGTTAGGGCTAGGTACAGGCAAAATTTTGTGTCTTTCCAACCAAGGGTAAACCTTGAAAATGAATCGCCGCTCGCAATGTTAATCTTATGGGCGGCAAAAAATGCACCGTCAGGTATAGCGTCCTCTTAAACCATTTGTCCAAAATTACAACACAGCTAGTTAATTTAGGACATTATATTTATGTATATTATGGAACATTTAAATACCCAATAGTATCCTCAAAATTGGTAGGAAAAAAAGTGAACAAAGACTGCGTAGTGAGGCTTACTTGAAAGGTAGTGCGTTGCCCGAATTACTACGATGGGAACTATTTTTATGGTTTTCCAGCGTTCCTGGCGAGGTGAAGATTTTCCCGCACATGTTGCACGGAAATCTGCCGAGCGTGAGACGATTCCTCTGCAACAAACAAATGACTCAGAGCTACGTACTACTGTAGGCATGCACAGTCTCCTGCCACGATCCCATCAGAAGTTAATACATGCTTATTTTCAGTCTTCACATAAGTCTGATCGTGTTTTGTCATCATTCGTCGCTGCAGTGGCATTAGCGTAACAGCATTTAGAGTAAACAACAGAAGTGGCACCAGAACGATTATTATTTTCTGAAATATAATATGACTTTTTAACGTCACAAACAAGGAAACTAGGGTAGATTTCACCAGGTGCTAAAGTCTACTTTAGTGTCCCCTAAAAGTTCACTATAGCGTTATCCTCCCGATAAGGAAATTTGGTGCCTTTCACCATCCTCATCGTAAAGTTTGCTAGTGGACTTTTAACGGGAAGATAACTGACTTAATTTGCAGGTAAGGTACTGCTAAAAGCCACCCTTAGATAACTAATTTGTAACGTCAAAAAACATACTATACTTTAGAAGAAAAAAAATCCAACTGTTTCCCCAGAAGGGTATCATTCAATGGCGTACCGGAGGGGGGTCATCTTCAATCGTGAGATCAACAGTGGCGCACGGGCCGGGGCGTTCCACGTTATGGTTAATGACGGGGCGGCGGTTGTTAGGCACGGCGAAGCCGCCACTGCTCCTATTAGCGCTGCTCGGCGTTATGGAGACCCCCGGGCCTAGGTTCAGAGTGGGCGCCACTGGTCGCCCTGGGCTCCGGGTCTGCTGCTGCGGCTGTTGCTGTTGCCGGTTTGATGTCATGGTTATACCTGAAAATCAATGAAACGTTAAGGCCGAACATACATTCGCTATTTGTTTACATTTTTTCTGCACACTTTATGAGGAAATAATTGGATATTTAATGTTCTGAAATATAACATGTATTTTTAACGGCCAAAATGAACAGCATGTGGGGTGACTGTGACAAAATCACCCCTTGTGTACAGAAGTCACGAAAGGTGCCACCCTGTAGGCTACAAGGCAACAGTGACACGGAGTTCTCTATTAGTGTATTTACCTCGGGACGCCAAAGCATTCGCCACCTTGTTGGTTTCCGCAGTTTTCTTCGGGGGCGTCAAAGTGACGCCACTAGGCATCCTCGTGGGACTAGAATTCTGAATAATAGACGGCCGCCCTAAAAACAGAAACAATTCAGCCAATGTAATAACTACGGAACTGTATACAAACAGGTGCTATCGACACCATGACGCAGTTTCGCAAAGTCGACGCACAAATAATATAAATGTCCTTGTCCTTGTTTGTACCTACGCAAACAATTTTATTATGAAATAAAATGTTACATTTACCTGCATTTACAGTCCTATTTGTTAAAATACATAATGCATTATGGGTAAGAAATAGATCCCCTGTTTTGAAGTTATTTTTCAGGGGATGGGAGATGGTTTGTAGTTGAGAGATATTTCACGTATATGAAGACTCTTTTACCTTGTTCGTGGTACAAAGCAAGTTATCGTATATGATGGTAATCTAACTACATGATTCCTACTATCCTGGCTCTGTATTTAGGTTGGTAGGTAGCTTTTTCTTGTTATTCAGGTAACCTAACCTAACCTCTTCAATTTTCAACGCGCCGTTACCATGGAAACAATTAGAACAATTTCGCGACAATATGGTGTTGCAATTTCCGTATTTAATACAGGTACTTAGTAATAACTGGAGAGTTGGAGGGGAGTAGCACAGCAAGAATTATTCATCACCACAAAATGTCTACAGTTTTAGGTGGGTTCCGAAACACCACAGCCTCGAAAGACACGCTGAACATATCAGAGGTGAATGCCGATCAGAAAAGCTTTGATAGGGTCGGGATCGAAGCGGCGTGACCCGTGTTCCTCTAATGACCACCATCCAGCACTTGGCTATGTACCTTGCTTGCCGTCGTCAGTGCGGCGCTGCTTGGGCGGCGTCATCTGCCGGGGGGACGGCATTCTCTGCTGGGAGCGCTTCATCCCGAAGCGAGCCCGGGGCGCCGCCATACTCTGGAACGGCCGTGCCTGGATTTGTGGCCTGGGCTGAAGCATGGGGGGCCGCAACTGAGCCTGAGGCACCTGGAACTGCGGCTGCTGTTGCACTTGCTGCTGCTGTTGCTGCTGCACCTGCTGTTGTGGCTAGAAAACAAAATAATAAGCTCATTAGCACTATATCCGTATTATGAAACCAACTTTAGCGCGCAGACCTGTCTATCTGTCTAAGGGTGCGTCCCACCACACTCGGTTAACGGTTAATCTCCAGTAAAATTTCGTTTATAGCACGTTAAAAACCGAATTTAACTGGAGATTAACCGTTAACCGAGTATGGAGGGACGCACCCTAAGAAGAGAAAGAAACCGTGTTCTTGAATTCTTAAATAACAGGCTAAGAAGACTGATGGAGTGTATAAGCAAATAGTTGTTACTTGGCCATCTTACAAAGTTAACCGTATTTTTCTGCCACTCTCTTATACACTAGGACCTTAGCTTTTTATTTAAGAAGACAAGAACACTCTTTCTTTCTCAAACAGAGTATCTGTTTCATCATAGTGTAATACATAGTGCACACAGGGGGGTGAATTAGTCAGAATCACGACCAACAGTCGAGTTTTCCCCAAGCCTGTGAAGACCGTCAGGCCTTGGGTAGACCCATGGCCGGGCAAAATTCACGAAGAAAAAATCCTGAAAACTCGTGGCTAGATCTTCGGTGCTCCTGCTTCCACCGTACCTGGCTGAAGTTTTGGTTGTAGACACCATACGCTGGGTACAGGTTAGGCATGGGCGGCTGCATCAGTTGCTGATCATAGGTTTGTCCTTGCTGAGCGGCCAATTGCTGCTGCTGCTGCATGGTCAGTCCACCTGCAAATAGGAATAATAATATGCAAATAACTCACAAAACAAACCCGGAAATTTTTTGTATATGTTTCGGTACTAAAATATGGCCAAAAATAAAAGAGCAAAAAAATTGCAACCAAAAAGGACGCAAATGGCTGCAGAATGGTTTTGAAAGTCCACTATCTCCAGTATAATAAATACATCTTTGCTTTTTGTTTACGTTTTTTCCGGCAATTTTTTGAGGATGGATATAAAATGTTCTGGTTTTACGATCGAGTGACCTTTGCCAATACAAAAATTGTCCAAATTCCTCAATCGTAAGATCACAACCATCCTCAAAATGGTCGGAAAAATGTATACGGACACGATTGTGTGGTGACCCTTAAGGGTCCGCTTAACCTGACTATGCATTTTTTGCCGCCCGTAAGATTAACATCGCGAGCGGCGATTCATTTTCAATGTTTACCCTTGGTTGGAAAGACACAAAATTTTGCCTGTACCTAGCCCTAACGGTCGTCATCGAAGCAGATTTCCCAATTTCTCACTGGTTTCTTTTATTGCAACTGTTTTGCAAATGCTAGCATCGGATACCTCAATTTTTTTAAGGGGAAAAGTGCTGTATCTCGAAAACCAGTAAAAAATTGGGAAATCTGCTTCGATGACGACCTACAACATTGTTAAGGCTAGGTATATGCAAAATTTTGTGTCTTTCCAACCAAGGGTAAACCTTGAAAATGAATCGCCGCTCGCAATGTTAATCTTATGGGCGGCAAAAAATGCATCGTCAGGTTAAGCGGACCCTTGATAGTAAAGTAATAAAAGTTAACTAGAAGAGGTTCAAAAGTAATGGATACTCCAGCCAAAAAATCCAAAAAATAAAAATTGTCCATGACTATGAAAGTCTCATAAAAACAACCTCGATAGCTCAGTGGTTTTTCTAATCAGCATTCACCTCTGATATGTTCAGCTTGAAATGTATTGTATATCGAGGCTGTGGGGGTTCGGAACCCACCTAAAACTGTAGGTCCTAAGACGATGGGTGGGGAGGTGGTATTTGGTAGTGCTGCCAGCTGAGCACGATGGATAATTCTTGCAATGGTGTAGTTGCTGGGCTTGTCCCCCCACCCCTCTACTAACTTATTTATTCGTTTCGTTGATTTGGAGAGGCATGGCTGGAGTGTCCATGACTTGTTTATATAGGATAGTTATAGAAGCGCACCACGCATAAGATCGAAGACGGCTTCAACGGGCCCGACGTTTAGGGACACCTCATTCGACGAGTCTTTGGTCACCGATCCTGCAAGGGTAAGGGTAAAGGTAAACAAGGTAAAAGGTATAAGGGTAAACAAAAATTACTAGCCCTAGGGGGATACAGAGTGCAACCAAGGCAAGAGTCATGCACTAGGAAAAATTCCGACACGTTGGGACTAGACCCCAGCTCCCTGCCACTGCACTAATCCGGGCCGTAAGGGTAAGCAACAGAAAATAAGAAGAAGGGGTACTTTATAGTATGGCATACTGTATTTACTACGGTAATTGCAACACCATTACTATCTTTCCAAGGCGAAATGAAAAAGGCTCTATATTTCATGCTCTAAAGATTTTAAAAATTACAAAATACATATATTTTACTAAAAAAAAAACCTACTACAGCGAACTTACCAAAGACATAGACAAGACAAGAAGACAGATTTTGTTTAAAAAATGTCGATATCTCGATTGATACTGGTACACGCACCACTATTAGTGGCCATCTTGAAGTAATAAAATGTTTATAAACAAACCAATGCAACACTCACTTGTTCAATAAACATACCAAGGTGGGACGACACCATAGAGAAACACAGCGCTCACCAAGGAAACCAGAGAGTAAATATTCGATATTATCGATCGATAATTACGGCAAGATGGTGGCACACGAACCAATACCATTCGAGATATCATACTTAGGTCCTGGACCGTCTTGTATTTACCTGGGTGCATCTGTGGAGCCATGGTATGGGCAGCCTGCATGTGATGCTGCGGAATGACGTTGATCTGGGGAGGAGTTCCCTGTATTCGCTGTACTTGCTGCGCCAATTGCTCCATAGGCGCATTACCGGGGGGCATGCCCTGCTGCTGAAATGTTGGCTGCACTGCTTGCCCTTGCTGCTGTTGTTGAGCTTCCAAACCTGAATAAAGAGTATTTATTTCAATGGTTGCTACAGCCTCGATCATTTAAATATCCAATAGTTTCCTCATAAAGAGTTCGGCGTTCAGACGGTGTTCAGCATACCTTGTCCTAGCCGTTCCAGCGCCATGTACTCGCTGCCGTCCTGCGGTATCGCATGCTGAACGCCTTGTTGTTCTCCTAGATAGTTCTGCAGGAAGGCTTGGCTGACGTTCCCTTCGCCTGTCATCAGCGGATCTTGCTGTGGCTGTTCTAAGCCTTGCTGTGACGGAGCCACTTCTGTCCAGTAGCCAGCATTCTCCAGGGTACCTGTTCCACCCGCCATACTGCAAAATACGCAAGGTTAGGTAAGGAGGAACTGTCCGGGCTGGAGCTATGCAGAGATGCGATACCGATCGGGGTAGGCAGAACGAAGCTTATGTTGCTTGATAACGGATTTGCATGGTTCCCTGACGGTCATTATAGAGAGAGATTACTGTTTATATTCATCCAATACATGGGCCTGCCATAGTTTGCTGCGGGACGAAAAAAGAAGACATTAGGAGGAACTAAAAGGTGTAACTCCATTATAGTCTCATACCTACAACATCGGCCACACACACATCAACTCATAAAATTTCAAGTAGAGCTGGCATTTCGTCAGCCATCTTGGTCATTCCTCTTGGATCTCCAAGGACTCCAGCAGGTGTATTCCCTTTCTCGAACGCCAGCAAACCCACCCAACTAACACCTTCAAAATTTATTGTAAGAAGAACTGTTCTCCGTATATTGTATCATGGCGTGCCTTATCTTCTTACAAAAAATTTTGAAGGTGTTAGTTGGGTGGGTTTGCTGGCGTTCGAGAAAGGGAATACACCTGCAGATCTCTTGACTTCTTACCTATTGGAATTTATCTTCGAAATTCAATTTATGAACTGGATAACCCCAGGTATGTCCTTTCAACTGTTAGAGGGTTGCCTGTTCTTTTCTTGTGTGCGGGGAAGTAGAGGGCTCGGGGGTTAGACGGATAACTCTGTCTGACTTCCAAACCTAACCCTACCTCGCGCCGGGAAAAGAGAGGGCATCCCCCTAATTCCAAGTCAGATTCACCCTTACAATTATTTTTACTAGTCTCGGGACATTATTACCTTTCTTTTTATACCAAAATATCAACAATTTTATCAACCTTTTAGCACCAAAATGTGCTCGTGGTTCTTGTTGTAACCAGCAAGTTCAATGTGTGTGTGTGGAATTATTAGCTAAGCTAAGTATGAAAAAATCTTCTAATAAAATTTTTATAAATTTCGAGAGGCTTCATCGATTTGATTCGATAGAAACCTACTATTTGTTTATCAATAATAACCAAATATGGTGATATTTTGCCACCACTGGCAAAAAAAAATACAAAAACGGAAGAAAAACATTACAACCAGAATCAGGCTAGTACGTATTTTCTAAACCGGAAAACAGGGAGAGTGACACAAACCTATTGGTGGTTACAGCCCATACCCTTAACCCGAAGGCACAGATGTAAAGTAAACAAACTGACTGTAGGCCTAAGCCAAATATTTAGTTGGTGTGACATCCATGCTACCAACAAAAAATTGCTGCTACCGGGATTCGAACCCAGGACCTCAGTAGTGCAAGTCTAGTGTTTGCCCACTAGACCACTGTGAGGTCCCCAAACAACAGTTATTCTACTGGTTATTTAAGTACCTAGTTGTTGTTGTGTCCACTGTCCCGTAAGTGACCCCATTCGGCTGCTGCACTGCCACTTGAGCTTGCTCCTAAAAAACATTTGAAATAATTATTTAGACGGAATGTACATTTGCTATTTGTTTACGTTTTTTTTGACCACTTTTTGAGGACACTGTTTGAAAATAACTGGCTATGTTGTGATTTTACGATGGAGTAATAGTGCCCGAAAAAAAATGTAAACAAGTGTACTTATACTCAGTAACTTTTTAAAGATCTACCACAACCTTTCTCACCTTCTGTCACGAACCATGCGATAAGTATAGAAACTAGGCACCTTGTTTGTGATTGGCTGAAACTCTCCGTTCTCGATTGGTATTGGTTACACAAGCACCATGCGCTCACAGCAGTAACTGTGACCAGAGCAATAACACGCTGATTGGTCACTACAGTACCTCCAACTACGTCAGCAAACCCAGCGATTGGCTGAGCCATTTTCGTTTTCACATGCTATTGGCTATTGCTACTGAACCAACATGCGATTAGTAACTGATAACCTGGGACATATGCTGACAAGCCGCTTACTTCAGCGAAGCTCACCTACGATTGGCTCAGACTTTTCATTCTCGCTTCCAATTGGCTACTCAAGCACCATGAGCTTAGAACAGTAACTAGTAACCTGGGTAACAGGCTGATAGGTCACCACAGAAACGCCGCTTACATCAGCAAAGCCTGTGATTGGCTGAGCCTCCAGAGCTGTCACCTCATTCTCGTCTCCTATTGGTTGTTGCTGGAAGACTTGTCCATTCATGGCCGGACTCGCACAGTCTTCGGGTGGTGCTGTAAAAAGGGAATAACAGGCTTCAGTTGTATCCAGTGGAAAGTACCAGAGGTCCTGGGTTCGAATCCCGGTAGCAGCAGTTTTTTGTTGGTAACATGGATGCCACACTAAATATTCATTTGGCTTCGGTCAACCATCAGTTTGTTTAATTAACATCTGTGCCTTCAGGCCAAGGGTATGGGTTGTAGGCCCTTAAAAATCTACTAATAGTGACTATTCAGTGTCCTATGCAGGCGTATTCCCTTACTCTAACGCCTGAAAAGCTCGTTCAAACACATTGTAAGAAGATAAGCACACCGTGCTGCAGTATATGGAGAACAGTTCTTCTTAGAGGAACTATACGTTGTATGTGAATGTGATATTTGAATGTGCTGTTCTGGCGTTAGAGAAAGGAAACGCACCTGCAGGACGTATGGTTACCTATGAAGTCGGGGTGGAGCTGCTCGCTGGGGGTGGGGCTGGGGGCGGCCACTGTGCTGTTCTGATTGGGGTGTATCACTGATTTGGAAGCCGTCGTACTGGTCACCACCTCCCTCTCCATGATGATATCCTCACCGTCACTCTTGTCCTCACTCTCCACAGTAACCTCTGTAACTAAAAAAAAATAATAATATAGGGTCCGACAATAGTCGCACTTAGCTTTCTCTTTTTTTGTTGAGATTTTTCTTTTTGTTAAAAAAGTTTTGAAAATGAGAAACCACGTTTTTGAATAGTCGGAACGTATTTGGTTGTACAGTAAATGAGTGACAGTCATGAGATTGGGTAATAGTGATCTCAGATTAGATGGTCTTGGATTACTTTTAACCGATTTCGGATTACTTGAAAATTATGCCCGCAAAAAAAAATCTAAAAAAAAACATATGGGGCGAGAAAGTTAAGTGCGACTGTTGTCGGACCCTTTAATGTTTTCCATCCGTTCCTTTTCTGCGGTCAAGCTTACATAGAAAAAAGAAACAAAAGAATGGTAACATCAAATGAACTTGTTTCACTAAAAAGCTTTTGTAGTTTGCCGGCCTAAAGGACGAAATTTGTAGTAGTTGCTGAACAGCACTCTACAGGCCCGCAAAATATGCCACGCAGTTTTCATAACCAAACTACTTGGCATATCTCACGGGCCTGCCGAATGCAACTTGTAGTAGTTGCTGAACTCCCCTTGGCGAAAGCGGCGTTCTTCAGCTCCTCCCTTTGTAACTGCTCACCTCCACTCCCGCTAAGCTAATCATAATAAAGAGCTTCTCGTGGTAATGGATTTATTGCAGCTTTTGCAGGGATCACTCAATTAGCTTCTCAATACCTCAAGCCGGTTCAAGTCCTAAATTCTCGAGGTTCACGGTACTTGGTACAGCGGTTTTAAGAGCCTCTCACTATGTCGAGAGAGGTTGCTGATTAGGTAGACTCAGGAATTTAGGACGCACATAGGTAGTCGGTGTACATACTGCGTTTTGATACTGACACTGACAAAGCTATACTCACAGAATGAACCTGTAAGTCCTCTTTGTAGCAGGGTATCTGTATTAAGGGTGATTTCACCATTCAAGTTTAAGGGCCCGATTACACCTTACAATAAATATATGATCCTATTTTTATATGATCCTATTTTTTTTGTATCATAAAATTTTAGAAAAACTGTAAATACACTTCACAATAAAAATATGATCATGTTTAGCAGTGATGCCAACTTGACATGGTAAAAAAATTAAATTCCGAAGATTTTTAGGGTCCTTTTTTGAACCGTTTTAGGTTAAATAATTTCTGCTATATTCTTTCAATTCATCGTTATATAGAAATTCGTACTCCTCCACATTTTCTATTAAAATACGGGTCATTTCCATTCCTCTTTACCTCAGCCGCCATTTTCAATGGACTAACCCAACAACAACAAACACATCGCAGCATAGAGGAAGGTAGTCGCAGCAGTTATGATACAATTTGTACCGGCCGATACAAATTGTATCATAATTGACTCAATTCACTTTACACCTTACAATTTTTCTTGATTATATTTTTTTATGATCATATTAGGATTGGAAATTGTAAGTAAGGTGTAATCGGGGGCTAACGATAAGAAAAACCGTAAAAAAATTACAAGCATATGGTTATTTTACCGCAAGGTTTAGAGAATGATTAGCCTCAGTCCCGTAAGCTAAATATACGCGTCACTTTTTTTATAAATTTAATTTCTCTTTAAACTGGTCTGGTGAAACCACCCTAAATTAATTTTATCGGAGAAGCGTACGAACTACAATAGTCACGGGGTTAACCACTCCAGAGATTGCTTGAGATCGCATGAAGATTTTCAAAGATTTCCTGAGATTCTCATCGAGATTCGTGGAAAGATGTACCCCACAGTGTTAATTACTCCAGAAATTTCCAAGATTCCATAAAGATTTCCAATGATTGACTGAGATTCCCAACGAGATTCCTGGAGTGGTTAACCCCTCGGTTACAGTTTTTACAGTTCAACGACTTTCCAAGCAGCGCGGCGCATCGTTTGTTACCAAACAACACGTGCAATTAACTCCGTATCAGCATACCAGCCTTTTCATCTCTACCTGACCATCAAGCAAATAATATCAGAATACAGATAAAGGGTCCGACAAAAGTCGCACATAACTTTCTCGCCCCATATGCAATTTTCGTGATTCTTTTTTTTTATTTACCCTTAATTTCAGCAGGTTCCACTGGTTTATCTTCCTGCGACGCGGAATCGCCCAGCTTGTCAGTCAGTCTTTCTAGAATGTTCACCCCACTTTCTTCGGGTATATTTTCTTTGATGTCGATCTGCACGTCAACAGGCGGTGTCGGGGCCAGCGGTTTCACATCGGTGGCTTCTTCCTTCTACAACAAAAACATATTCTAAGATGTGATTTTACTATCTTACAGAGAAAAAATCACAACATAGCCAGTTAATCTCTGGCGTTATAACGACATATTATATTTTACAACACATCCAACAGCTTTCTCAAAAAAATGGGAAGAAAAAAACGTCAAAACTGTGGTGGACTGGGAATAGGGCACTATGTTTAGCTTTCACTGGAGAATGAATTCCTTCGAAAAATAGAAATGGTGTTGCAGTTTTCCGTACTAAATACAGTATGCCACAGTCTTACCTTGACAGCGAACAAGTTGTTGGAGACCCTAACAGCCCCCTTGGTCTCGGTGACCGTCACATCTCCCGCAGCTTCCTTCCCTTCTTCTTCCTCACTCTCTGACTCATCCCCCGACCCCTCCTCCTCACTATCACTCTTCTCCTCCGTGGCATTCTCCTTCGGCGGCTCCACCGGTTTTTTTTCAGCCTCAGCCGAAGTTTCGGCTTTGACGGCGCCTTTTGGCACAAACGATATTCCACTGAAACCGCTCAACTTCGCCAGCAACTCTCCCGAACTTTTGGCTGGTGTTTTCGTTTCCGTCGCTTGCTTTTCTTTTAGGATTTTACTGTATTGGGCAAAGTCGAACGGTTTGGCGGATTTTGATGCTATTGATAGCCCGGCCGTTGGTTTCACATCCTCGGGCTCTTCTTTAGATCCTAGAAGTATCAAACATTTGCTGTAGGTTAAAATAAAATCCGGTCAGGTACTCAGGACACTACTGGATATTTATATGCTATGAAATATACCTAGTATGTATTGGGTTTTAAAAAGTGGGTCGCGCTATCACTGAACTATGTAGCTAGTGGCCCCAAGATCTACTCCAGACTGGTTGAAATATTTTCTAGTGAAGTTTGCCTGACCTACCCTAATGAAGTATCCATCGTGCTCAGCTGGCAGCACTACCAAACACCAGCTCGTATTACTACAGGATAGGGACCTACAGTTTTAGGTGGGAACAACCACAGCCTCGATATACATTTCACTTGACATGCTGAAGATATCAGAGGTGAAAATTTTTGAGAGGATCGGGATCGAACCTTTCTTCCCAAAGGAAATTCCACCGATGCCACTCAGCCTCTCCAGCAATTTCTCCTTGTCATTGGTCTTCACTTCGGGTGTTTTTTCAGTTTCCGCATCGTCGGACGCCTCCTTCTTGACTGTGGCTGCTGGCTCTGCGGCGCCGTTCTTGCTCGGCTTGCGCTGGATGGACACTCCAGCGCCAGCGCCGAAGCGCTCGAGAAGCTTGTTCCCCTCCACGCCGGCTCTACGTTTGGGAACTCTCTTCTTTTTTACTTTTTCGAAAGGCTTCGCCTCCTCAGAAGGGACAGGCTCAAAACTCTGAAGAAACAAAGACAAAAGGCTATTTATTTACGTTTTTCCTGCACACTTTATCAAGATACTATTGGAGAAAAACAAATAGCAAATCCATTTTCTGTAGGAAATGTACTGAAATGGAGATAAGACTGTTATCTCTACGCGCGCTAAGAACAAACAAACGAGCCTTCATTGTCACCTGTTACACTAATGTATTATGTAAATAAACTGAAGCTGTTAAGAGGCTGTTAATATTAGAACAGGATATCCAAACAATCCTGTTTGCCTACGTTTTTCCCCATTTTTCGAGGAAACTGTTCTGTAATATAACATGTTTTTTTAACGGCCGAAATTAACAGACTGTGGTGATTTTACGATCGGTTAATATCGGACAAATTTTTTGTGACAAAATTCCAATAGTTTCCTCATAAAATGTACAGAAAAATTATAAGCGAATGTATGTAAACTTGCCTTTTTAAACGGAACAACCTCAAAAATTTTCTTCCTTCCCTCTTTTCGCAACGATATTTTCAAAGGCGACACACAGCCCGAAGATTTTCGGGCGATGGTGGCCTGAAGATTGTATGAACCTTCGCGGCAGATTTTTTGGAAGACGGTATCGCTTAGCTTGACCAAGGTTACAGCTGGAGAACGGATATGCTGCAAGTGATGAAGGTGAAATTCGTCGTAGGAGCCGAGATCAGGCACGCCGCACGACTGGCAGGGAAGTAACTCTGAACTACCTCCATCAGCATCCGTACTCATTTTTCATGGTCAAAGACCGGATACCTGAAAATTAAAATCTAGGTACCTATTAAGGTCCACCATACATTCTCGACGAACTCCACCAAAACCACTGTGCGAAAGTAAATATTCGACAAAACTAATGTTTACATATTAGTACTGCCGGAGACTGGTAATTGCAATATCATATTGGTTGTGTCTACTCTAAATGCTAAACATAGTGTGCTACAAGAACGCGAAACACTATGTTTAGCTTTTACAGGAGAAAAAGTAGAGAAATAGTGTTGAAATTACCCACTTCCGTAAGTGAAATAAAAATTGTCAAAATGTAACATGGCTACGGTAAATAGTACTAACATTTATCAAGGTTTTCTACTAAATGTGACGATAAAATCATACATGTTTAAGTCCAAAAATTTTCAAAAAAATATTCCGCATGAGGTAGTGTTGTGTTTTCGCGATCTGTCAAAAAAATCCCTTACGGCAGCCCCGAAAGGCGTAGGTAGATTTCGAAGATTACTTCCATCAACTAAAAGCAGTCTAAAATCATTTAGAAAGACGGATAAGAAGATTTTCAGTTGATCCAATTGCATTATCTACAATAACAAACGGAGGAATTGAGTTTTGAAATTTCACCCCCCCCCCCTTAACAAGAAAATGAAAGTGATTTTACAAAAAACGTTTTCAGACAAAAGTTGTAGATATTATTAATAGAAACTCATAGCAAAAAGATAAAACTCAATATCTCACCAAATAAGTGAGTTATAACGTTTTGAAAATTCAACCCCCCACCCCCTGCCTAAACGGTGCGTCGGACGAAAAACTTTTTCAGACAAAAGTTGTAGGTAATATTGAGGCAAATGCATTACAAAACAAAAGAACTCGATAACACAATAACAAGCGGAGGAATTGAGTTTTGAAATTTCACCCCCCCCCCCCCCCCTTAACAAGAAAATGAAAGTGATTTTACAAAAAACTTTTTCAGACAAAAGTTGTAGATATTATTAATAGAAACTCATAGCAAAAAGATAAAACTCAATATCTTACTAAATAAGTGAGTTATGACGTTTTGAAAATTCAACCCCCCACCCCCTGCCTAAACGGTGCGTCGGACGAAAATCTTTTTCAGACAAAAGTTGTAGGTAATATTGAGGCAAATACATTACAAAACAAAAGAACTCGATAACACCCCTAGGACACAAGTTATGAATTTTTTTGTGCGCAAAACCCTCTTTTTCCACCCCTATTCAACCATTAAGGGTGGGATCAAAAAACGTTACTAAGAAAAGTTGTAGGTAGTACTGTTAGACGTCCCTCAGACAAATTTTCGTTTCATTACTTGCAATATTAAGGGAGTTATGGACAAAAAACCAGATTTCGAAAAAGTCCCTCCATTCCCCCCCCCCCCCCCCCCCCCCCCTTGGTCCGATTTCCCCCATTAACGAACTCGACCGAGATTTTAGTCCCTTATATTTTATTAAATAGTCAAAACCAATTATTTTTCAAAAATACGGCTGCTAGCGTGTTCACAAGGAAGTGAAAATGATATATATATATATAGATATATATATATATAAACTTTTGAACTGATGGTGGTTTTGGGATCCAGGGGTCATAAAAAGAATAACTGTGAAGAAATTTTTCAAAAGTGAGACTACTGGTACGACTACAATAGGTAGATTTTTCTTCGAAATCTACCTAAAACATGTGGACTGGTAGTTGACTGTTTAAAATCGCTCCTGTGGGCTTATTACTCCATTTCATGCAAAAATACAACACTACCTCACGACAAAGAGTCTCAGGTTTACATCCCCCTATAAACACTTTTCACTCGCCCTGTAACTTCGGAGTAGGGCTTGAAGTACGTAGCATTGCGAACCAAATACGTGTATTCCACCTTAAGACCGAAGATACGTTCGCTTGTGAAGCGTTAGAAAAACATAAACAAACATTTGTTTACATTTTTACTTCAAACTTTGTGAGGAAACTATTGCATATTAAAATATTCTGAAACATAATATGTCTTTTTAAAGTCATAAATTAAGAGGCTATGTTGTGATTTTACGATCGAGTGATTTTTGTCAACAAAAAAATTGTCCAAAACTAACCGATCGTGAAACTACAACAGCCTCATAATTTATTAGGACGTTAAAAAGACATACTATATTTAAGAATATTAAAATTTCCAATAGTTGCCTCACAAGGTTTGAAGTAATAAAGGGTCCGACAACAGTCGCACTTAACTTTCTCGCCCCATGTGATTTTTTATTTTTTTTTATTTTTTGGAGATTTTTTTGCGGGCGTAATTTTTAAGCAATCCAAAATCGGTTGAAAATGACCCAAGAGCATCTATCTGAGATCACTCCTACCAAGTTTCATGGCTGTCATTCTATTACTGTAGTCCCAAATGCGTTCTAACCATTCAAAAACGTGGTTTCTCATTCTCAACTCATTTTCGACACTTTTTTGACAAAAACGGCCGTAATTTTGAAGATAACAAAATTCTGTTCAACAGATGTTTAAGTTATATTGTTCTACACAAATTTACCAAATTTCATGACAATCGGTCAATAAATGTGAATGGCGCCGAAACGATCGAACTTTGGTCCAGAACGGCCGTAATTTTCAACCAATTCAATTTTAGTTGAAAATGACCTCGAAGCATCTATTTTTTCAACACACATACCAATTTTCAGTGTTATAGATTGAAAAGTGTACCGTCGGCGCTTGTCTAAGTAACCAAAAACACGATTTTTGAATTATTTTGGCGGTTTTTTGACAATAGCGGCCGCAATTTTTGACCAATAAAAAAATCCTTGAAAATGCCCCTCGGCAGTGATTTTAGACAGGTCGATACCAAATTTCATCAAAATCGGATGAACGGTATAGGCGCTAGAGCACTGCACGGACTGACGGACTGACGGACGGACGGACGGACAGACTTTTTCCAGAAACCACTTTTTTGGACTCAGGGGACCCCCAGGATCATGGGAAACCCAAAATCTCAATTTCGAAATTTTGCACGAAAACAATACTTTCTCGCCGTATATGGCTAGCGAGAAAGTAAAAACACGTGCTCCAAAAGTATAACCAAAATTTTCTATATTATTTACGGACCTTCCTTTGGAGAATTTTTATCACTGTGCCAACTGCAATAGGTACACCGTGCTAGATACCTAACCCCTTCATCAGAAGGCAAATAACTGAACTAAGTACCTAGGTACCTAAAAGGCATCTGTTCAAACATCCTACTGTATGTTCAACTGGGGCGTTCTCTCAGTCTTCTATTCCTATAGCAACAATCCGTCAGTTAATTTTGTTGGTACAAATGTGCGTATAGATACAACAGTTCTTTATCTGACACATAAAGTTACAATTTTTAAGATAACTTTTCAATATCTTGGGGATTGTAGTGTCGGGTGGATTATCGACCCTCTTAGCTAACTGGAAGATAACAGCGCTATCGGCAGGATGGGGAAAATTAGTTCGCTACTATATCGAAAAAATAACGCTATAGCACACTTTATAGGTAGGTACCTACTAGCAGGTTATAATGAAGGTTATATTTATTTATTTATTTTCTTTAATTTTAGCCCACCTGGTCCGACGTATAGGTTCGAATTGTAGACAAGACAGGGTGTACCTTGATATAGGTAGGGCAGGGCAGTACCTAAGAAGGTAGGTAAAAACTTACTGGGCCTGTAAGATAAAAGATAAAGCCAGGTATATCTTACAGATAAAGTTACCTGTAGGCACAGCCCAATAACTAGACCATTTCAAGAATTATCCATCGAGCTCAGCTGGCACCAAATACCAACTACCCAGCAGCGTGTTTGCACACGACAGGGACCTACAGTTTTAGGTGGTGCTACCTAACTAGGAGGGGCTGTAGAACGAAAGCACGAATATATTTTTAGGTTATACCTACACAATTCTGTGTAAACGAATGATCATATTCGTCATGTTAATCGTTAAACTACATATAAAAGTAATGAAAAACCTGTTCTATCTGTTCTTTAGACTTCAAACACAAACACAGGAAATATCTCACACCCAAACACAGATCTCTCCCAAACATTACATTGTTTCTCGTTTTAAAACACTCGTTTAACTAATTACAAACTTATAAATAAGATTTACCTGTCATGTTTGTTGTTAAAATCTAGAAAATAAGGATCTAAACACTGAAAATGTTCAAAAACAAGCCAGAAATTGAGAAAACACAATGGGCCTGAGCCAAGATGGCGGAGGTTTTAGTCGGGACGCCGCCGTGCGTGTTCGGCTAACTCCGGTTAGCTTCGGCTAACTACGGTGAACTTCGTGTTATAACTTCTCACTAACTTTTGTAACATTCCTTCAAACGTTCGCGCTTGCCTTTTGCCAAGTCACTTTTTTAGGATGTCTTTTGCTATAGGTTACAAATCAAAACAAATTTATTATTATTTATTCTCTCCGCTAACATCCTTCCAAGCAAACTGAATAATTATTTTTCGCAACATCTAGATCTTATTTACAAGATTCGCAGAGTTAAACGCCCTACAAAGCAAGAGCAATATTGGATTCAGTTATAAATATGTAGGTATGGGAAAAAATTAACTTTATTATTGCGTTCCAAATCATTAAATTATAGTTATTAATAAGGCTTCGTGGAAAATCCATTCTGGTATCACATATACTTTTTCGAGATATCCCACGGATACAGAGCTATTAATTATTTCACTAATAAAATTAGAAGCTAACAATCAGAAATAATTGTTTAGAATCGAAAGTGTTATCTCCCCCCCCCCCCCCCCTAGCTCCAGTAGGTACCTAATTGAAAAAAAAATCCTTCTATTTCACCTGGATTCCCTACCTAGGTACCTACCTACGTAACAACCAGCACATTGGTAGTTCAGTTGAGACAAAAAGAAACCAGTTTCAACAATGACAGTTCTGACTTAAGTAATGCGATCCACCCATTTTTTAGTTTTAAGGATAATTAAAACACAGCAGAAGGGTAATGAAACCGATTTGATAGCTCTATTGAGCCTCTGGAGGCTTGAAGTCGACTTGGGGTTGAAGCAGGTCAGTGACAAAAGATGGAATGAAGCAGAAAGACAGAGAAAGACTAAGATTTTTATGAAGGCCAGGAAAAGAATGAGGTATAGGAAAGAGAAACTGGCGGTTTCCAGGATACAACTAAAGCCGGCCATTCACGAGAGAGCCAGGGAGCCGAATGGCCCCGGGCCAGTCCAAAATCCACCGTGTGTGGCGTGGCTTCGCGCCACCTCGCGCCCCGGTAGCATTTGCCGGACGATCCAAATGGCCCCGAGCCATCTAGCCCTCTCGTGAATGGCCACCTTAAAACATTTAGCTGCGGCTATCACGGGCCACAGCTTAAGGACACCTAAACAGGGTGGGTATATAGCAGAGATACCCATCTGTAGGGGATGTGGGACGTGTGAGGGTGACGTTCTCTGTGAATGTGAGGCCCTCACCGACCTAAGAATCAAATTCTACCGTAAACCGTGACTAGAGAGCCTGCTGATACCATGGAGCAGCCTCTAGTTAAAATCAACACCCACTGTGTAAAAATCCACCGGCCGAGCGCCTGTAGTACGGTAGGTAATACGGAGAGGCACAATGGGCCCCTATCGAAGTATCTAGGGGAGCCTTGTGGTTCCCCCACTTGTCTGATTCATCAAGGCCTGAAAAGAGTAACCTTGACGGGTGAGCGGCCACAACGACTTTGGGCGACTGTGATTGAAACTTGACTGTACTGAGTTCGGCGGCTTCGGTTCAAGCTTCATTTTAAGAAGACGAGGGTCACTACTGAATTAGTGTTTAGTCCCTAGTCTATTTACAGGTAGTCTAGATACCATTTCGGTAATAAAGTTGGAGTGGCGTTTTGCCCGCATGAAATACACGTAGTCTGCATTCTCTGTAAACTCGTTCCACCATACTATTTACTATCTACACTACCTTCGCATTACCATTCACTACTTTTACACTACAGTTTTACACTGATCCGAGATGGTTCCGCTTCGTTCCTCTCGGGTCTTTCCCCATGTTGTTAGATTTGAATGTCATGTTTTCTATTGTTGCATCATGATTTTGGTGTCTCTTTCACGATTTGTGGCTCGGCTTTTTACGTTGCTTGGTACTACAACTACAGGAGGGACCATGGTCCCACCTTTCGTGGCCTCTGATTTGATCAGAATATCACCCCCAACAGTAGGTAGGTAGGGTAAGGGCTGGGTAGGCCAAGATTCTTAGGTCAGTGATGTGATAGGTACCTAGGTACTCATAAAATATGGCATAGGTAAGTAACTGAATATTTTTAGGGGCAACGTCTGTCTAGAGACTAAACTGACAGACGGACAGACTTTTTCCAGAATCCACTTTTTTCAGGATCATGGGAAACCTAAAACAAACTTTAGGTATCTAGGTAGGTAGGTACCTACCTACCTACTGACCTAATTTTTCGAATAGGTAGGTAGGTAGGTACTTGCGTAGACTGCATGAAAGATAACATTTTGTGTTAAGTAAAGGTATGGGCTGTAAGCACCAACGGGTGCATAGACCCTTAACTAAAAAATATAATAATAATTACCTACTTACTGTTATCTGCATAACACTTTCTTATTACTCTGGTCTAACGGTAAATTCATTTGTCACTTTTGTTAACGGGCAGGTATTAATAATATATTACCTTCCCAACTATTGTACGTTATCTACATTCCTGAGTGCCGTACGTCATCGGCACAGCTGTGAATGCAAAGCTGGCTTTCGCAAATACTTAGGCTTATTACGTTTGGTCATAGGTAGGTAGGTAGGTACACTACCTATAGGTACGTAGGTATATAGGTATGGGGCATAGCGGTAGATTCCTATTTGTTGTCAACAAACTCAACCACTCATCTTCGATGCTACCATTAAGAGGACGCTATACCTACCTGACGGTGCATTTTTTGCCGCCCATAAGATTAACATTGCGAGCGGCGATTCATTTTCAAGGTTTACCCTTGGTTGGAAAGACAAAAAAATTTGCCTGTACCTAGCCCTAACAATGTGTTCTAGGGAGTGTTCGAAGCAGATTTCCCAATTTCTCACTGGTTTCTTTTATTGCAACTGTTTTGCAAATGCTAGCATCGCATACCTCAAGAAAAGTGCTGTATCTCGAAAACCAGTAAAAAAAAATGGGAAGTCTGCTTCGAACACTCCCTAGAACATTGTTAGGGCTAGGTAGGTACAGGCAAAATTTTGAGTCTTTCCAACCAAGGGTAAACCTTGAAAATGAATCGCCGCTCGCAATGTTAATCTTATGGGCGGCAAAAAATGCACCGTCAGGTATAGCGGACCCTTAAGGTTTTCAGATGCTGAAGCAACCTTGTTTACTACATCATCTCAACCTACACCTACCTATACCTAAACATTGCCCAGTAGGGTCACCATGTTTCATTTATTGCGTTACCTATACTTCAAGATGGCCGCTAATGGAGGTGCGCACGTATAGGTACCTATTGTACTAGTATAGAGATATCTTAAAAACACCAAAAAAAAAACCCCCAAAATCTATTTTCTTCTGCTATATAAAAAATCAAAAAGCGTGCTACAGCCCATGCAGCTGCCAAAAATGTTTTAAGAAAAAATGACAAAACTCGGCGCACGTGCTTCTGTTGTTTGAATTCTATCACTGCTTCATTTTTTGCGGCCTCACTTGTCATAAATAAGAAAATCATTTTTTGTCCAAACGTCGACTGACAAATGGCCAACGTGGGAGAGGTCTCGTATTTGTCTCCAGAAATAGATCCCCGATACACTCAAGCCTCACAATACTTAGTCATAAGTACTCAATTTAATGCTGTTTATTATTGACGTTTGTCACTGCCCATTCCTTTTGGAAGCTGCTATCTCGTTATCAGTAGGTACCTACCTACCTACCTAGGTAGGTGTGAATGTTTTGTCCTGACTATAAAGATCAATCATAAGAACAGAAGTAAGCTAGGTAAGTGGGTAATTTCTGACGAGAAGTAAGTAAATGATATAATTATGTTATGTTCCTTACCTTCGTTGAAAGACGTCCCAGGTTTATGCCACTCTGCTCTGGCGAAAATGTCAACAATCCAGAATACGGGCCCCGAAAAAAGGGCCCCAAAAATAAATTTAAATAACCGCGAAATTCAAACTGCATGTTCACTCCACCCCCGTGTTGAGTGGAGGGAGGTTGAAACTTCCACCTGTTCCTTTCCGTGCAGGTAGTTCGTAAGTTTAGCTACCTGTAAAAGTAGCTAACCACTTTATCTTGCAGTTAATATAGTCCACAAGTTAAGGTTAAGATAAGAGCGCTATTATCGGCAGGATGGTGAAAGGCAACTTTTCTTTTCGGGAGGATAACTACTCTACGTATAATGAAGTTTTAGTACCTATACCTATATACCAATAACTTAGTTTTAATTTTATTTTTTTAAAAGCTCAGAACTTAATAGGTAAGGTAGCTGCTATACCTAGGTACCTACATTGTGTGGCATACGGCCGACATGTGTGATGGGTGATGGTATTTCTAGCCATCCACAGCTGCACTCAGTCTTGAAATGTTGTACACACCATCTTGGCATCTTGGAATACTTTCGTTTTTCTGTTCGGCCATTTGGAGTATATAATTACGGCCACAGCGACAACTCCAAGTTTTTTGTTTTCGAGTTTGATGAGCGACAACAACTGTGCTGGAGCTGCAGAGCTGCAGGGCTGCAGGGCTATGCCCCCGCATCGCACATGTTGCAAGACTACGAGTATATCGGCAAAAATGGATATTCACAAAGACTTTATGATTACAGGTTCTATAGGTAGGAATGTAGGAAACTGATGCACGGAAATTTCTATGTTCTGAAATATAATAACGCCCGAAATTAACTGGCTATGTGGTGATTTTACGGTCGAGTAATTTTGGACGATTCATTTATTGACAAAAATCACTCGATCGCAAAATCACAGAACTGCCAGATAATTTCGGACCTTAAAAAGACACATTATTTTTCAGAACATGTGTGTGACAGTGTGGCAGAAGTATAGGTATACGTAAGTACCAACAAACAGTGCTTTGCTTGGAACTAGGAAGGTCTCTTGATTTGAAAGGTAACCACTGCCAAGGTTGCTTGAGTTCGTTCTGTAAGAGCAAGGAAGGACGGACATATGATTAACACACGCATCATCGTCAGCTCTCATCAGCTGTTATAGCCGAGATAACCCCTTCACCTCTGGGGTATTCCAAACTTTGGCTCAAAGCCGTTGATGAAGACTCAGCACTACCAAATACCAGCTCCCCAGCACACGATGGGGGCCTACAGTTTTAGGTGGGTCCCGAACCAACACAGCATGGATATATATTTCACTTGACATGCAGAACATATCAGACTTTGAGAGGGTCGTGATCGACCAGATTTAACGTTTGCTGGAGAGTCTGTCTAGTCCTGACGGGTACCCACCCCTCAACGGCAGCGGGAAATCTCGACTGTAGGGCGGTATTCGGTTCAGCGCGGATCATCGCGGTTCGCAGGAGAGCGGACGGCCGCGGTTCAGAAAGATTCCCCATTTTCTCGATGGCTTTTTCGAATTCAACCATTTTTGTAATGGTACCTATCGAAAAATAATCAAGTTCTTTAAGGCTGAATTTCACCACTTTCCGATAGTGTCTTTTAACGAGAGGATTTAACGAACGGATTTAAGTTATCGTATGTTTAGCTTACGACAAATGCCTTGCGCTTGCACTTGTTTCTCTGCGATCGCACTTGTCGTAAGCTAAACATACGATAACGTAAATCCGTTCGTTAAATCCTCTCGTTAAAAGACACTATCGGACATGGACGTAATCTGGGGGGGGGCAAGGGGGCACTCGCCCCCCCTGAAATCTGTCTCCTCGGATGAAGTGAACTTGAATAAAGGGTCCGACAATGGTCGCACTAGACTTTCTCGCAATTTTTACGCCAGCGGTATCGAAAATTTTGATTTTTTTTACGTTATTTATTTTTTTTGGGACCAAAATTTTAACTTTTTCTAAAAAATATTTTGCCATACACTGGACAATAATTTTAGGCACCTACTCACCGGATTTCAAACATATCCGTCAAATGGTGAAGTGTCGTTCTACGCGCAAAGTACGTGTTTTCTATTTTCCATGTCACGGCCTTAATTTTCAAGTAATTGAAAATCTATTGAAAATGACCTTGAAGCATCTATCTGAGACCACTTTCACCAATTTTCAAGGAAATCTGTCGATTAGGGTTGTTGCAAATCCGTCTGAACCAATCAAAAACGTGATTTCCATTTTTGGAAAATTTTCCTACGATAATGCCAATACATAATTATTATGTTGGATAAATTTCGTTCGGTAAAACATGAAACTAGGTTAAAGTACACCTCCCTACCAATTTTTATTGAAATCGATCGAATAGTGCTACCGGAGTGACGACCAACGCGTTTGGGCCAAAACTGGGCCAAGTTATTGGCCCACCTCCAAGTGATTGTAAAAGACCTAAAAGCATATATTCAAAAACACTTCTGCAAATTTTCAAGGTTACAACTTGATATACGTAGCTTCCAGCCCTTCTTAACTGTCAAAAAACACGATGTTTTGCCTTTTTTGACCATAGCAGGCGCAATTTTTGAGTTATCAAAATTTATCAAAAAACATGTCCAGATATTTACATTAGGTACCTACATACCGAATTTGAGCAAAATCGGACGAAAGGTGTGACGTCCAGTTGCGCGACAGACTGACGTACGTACGTACGTACGTACGTCGGACGGACATTTTTTAAAAACCACTTTTTTGGACTCGGGGGACCTCCAGGATCATGGGAAACCCAAAATCTCAAAATCGAAATTTTGCACGAAGACATAACTTTCTCAGCCCATGTATTACATACGGGCGAGAAAGTAAATAAAGGGTCCGACAATGGTCGCACTAGACTTTCTCGCAATTTTTACGCCAGCGGTATCGAAAATTTTGATTTTTTTTTACATAATTTATTTTTTTTGGACCAAAATCTTAACTTTTTCTAAAAAATATTTTGCCATACACTGGAAAATAATTTTAGGCGCCTACTCACCGGATTTCAAACATATCCGTCAAATGGTGAAGTGTCGTTCGACGCGCAAAGTACGTGTTTTCTATTTTCCATGTCACGGCCTTAATTTTCAAGTAATTGAAAATCTATTGAAAATGACCTTGAAGCATCTATCTGAGACCACTTTCACCAATTTTAAAGAAAATCTGTCGATTAGGGTTGTTGCAAATCCGTCTGAACCAATCAAAAACGTGATTTCCATTTTTGGAAAATTTTCCTACGATAATGCCAATATTGGCCATAATTATTATGTTGGATAAATTTCGTTCGGTAAAACATCAAAATAGGTTAAAGTACACCTCCCTACCAATTTATATTGAAATTGATCGAATAGTGCTACCGGAGTGACGACCAACGCGTTTGGGCCAAAACTGGGCCAAGTTATTGGCCCACCTCCAAGTGATTGTAAAAGACCTAAAAGCATCTATTCAAAAACACTTTCGCAAATTTTCAAGGTTCCAACTTGATATACGTAGCTTCCAGGCCTTCTTAACTGTCAAAAAACACGATTTTTTGCCTTTTTTTGACCATAGCAGGCGCAATTTTTACGTTATAAAAATTTATCAAAAAACATGTCCAGATATTTACATTAGGTACCTACATACCGAATTTGAGCAAAATCGGACGAACGGTGTGACGTCCAGTTGCGCGACAGACTGACGTACGTACGTACGTACGTACGTCGGACGGACATTTTTTAAAAACCACTTTTTTGGACTCGGGGGACCTCCAGGATCATGGGAAACCCAAAATCTCAAAATCGAAATTTTGCACGAAGACATAACTTTCTCAGCCCATGTATTACATACGGGCGAGAAAGTAAAAACTGTGTAATCAATTTATTGGCAAAAACTCCAAGAGAATGACTTGTTTTAAAAAATTTACTTCTTTTTAAAAGAGGAGTTTTTGCCAGGTAAGATATTGACGTTCATAAATATTGTACATTTTTATGTAGGTAGGTACCTAAGTTGACGTTCTTTACTCCTTACCCTACCGACTACTGGCTTGCTTGAACCTTGCCCCCCCCTGAAAAAAAATGAGATTACGCGCCTGCTCTCGGATACTATAAGAAAGTGGTGAAATTCAGCCTTAGGGGGAGGAGTGGGAGATCTCGAAAACTACAGAGAATCTATCTGCGAAGGCTGCTGGCAGTGTTAAGCTTATAGGGGGCATATAAATGCTCCAATACCTGAAGCAGATCTCTAACAGTGAGAAATGCATTTATAACTGTTACCTAGCCTTAATATTGTTCAGTTTTGTGAAGGATGTGCAACATTTCGCATCTCTACATCCGATGATTTCAAATTCAAGTGACTGTAAGAACCAAGCTAATCAATAGGTACTTCTGTGAAAAGCTTTCTTGAATTATTATAAATTATTATTTCCTTCCAATTCACACAGGTTCGATCCCGATCCTATCAAAGTTTTTCCAATCAGCATGAACTTCTGGTATTAAGTTCAAGCAAAATGTATATCACCGGAACCCACCTAAAACTGTAGGTCCCCTATTGTGATACGTTCATGAAGTTCAATGATTTCTTATGTTAGCCAGCACAAGCGCGTGGCGCTAATCACTTCTCGTTTGTTTATCACCCATCGCTGATACTTATGTACGTCAGCAAGCAAAAAATCACGATATTTATCCCATGAATTAACTGAGATTAAGCTGAGATGTTTTTCATTCCTACATAAAATATCTGGGTTACCTTGCTCAATCCTGCTGCTGTGTCAAGGATAGCATTGGATCTGCGTATGGACCGAATTTCCTGTTGTTTACGTTTTTCTCTGTACACTTTATGGGGATATCGGATATTTAAATGTTCTGAAATATAATATGTCTTTTTAAAATTTAAATAAACAGGCTGTGATGTGATTTTTGTCAATACAAAAATGTATCCGGAAATCACCTTGCGTACAGGCGTCGCCCTGACCATTCTATAGGTAGAGCTAGGTATATACCTAGCACGAATGAGTGTTTTAATTTTTTAATTTTTGTTGTTTTGACTAAAAAATCTTTTGATTACTTACCCTCGAGCTTACCCCTTTCACAACTCGCTTATTAGGAATTTTATTGAGTTTTCTTTTTTTGTTTCACATTTTCCTTAAAATTACCCACAACTTTTCTCAGAAAAAGTTTTTCGCCAAACGTACCGATACTGCGGACGTTGGGGGTTGAAACTTCAAAGCGTAATATCTCCATTGTAAATCGCAGGTATTTATCGGAACTTTCATTCTAAGTAGGTACATCATTTTGGAAAATAAATATACCTACCTAACTACGTGTTCTGGTCATGGGGAAAGGATTTTGTAAAGTTTCCTCTTCCATGATCTTGATACCGTGACCAGGAAAAGGACATCGACCTTCAGTTTGTGCGTAGTGCAAAATAGTATTGAGAAACATCTCGCGAAATATTTCATCATGCTGTATTTATATCTGTATACTTAACTTCTTGTTTACGCTGAGGTTTAACCTTCAGATAGGTTTAACCTCCAATAGTCCCACTTAAGGTGGATTTAACCAGTCAAGTTTAACGGTTGGATTAATTTAATAATATCTATATACAGAACATAATATGTGTTATCGCAATTGTCAAACCATCTGCACAGATAGGAGCGGTTCGGCGCGGTTCGGCGCGGTTCGGCGCGGATCGGACGGCCGCGGTCCAATGGAAGAGCAGAGCAGCCTTAGCTGGCAAAAAATTGGATAGTAGGTAGAGGTATGGGGCTAAATATACACGGAAATTGCAACAGCATATCCTTAGGTACATTGCTGGGGTAAAAATTCATCATAAGGTGCTGTCTAGAAAACCCCCCAAAAAATTGTTTACTACTAAGGGTCACTTTCCCGGAATCGCCCGAATATAGGGGGGATGGATTTTCCTATAATGACTTTTTTTTGGAAACACGTTGTACCTATATGGTAGAGGAAAACCTTGCAATTTAGGTCCTAAGACTATAAGCACAAAGCAACTAAACGTACGCATTTGTTAATAAAAGTTTTTTTTTTGTGAAAAAAATTAAAAACAGTATCAATTTTCCAACTGAACCAAATCGTCCGATAACGAGCTTGTTTTGTCATTTCATCTCCTATAGATGTGAAGATGACCTCTATGACGTCAAACCTCATATCCTACAGTTAAGAAGGAAAAATGGTTAGTAAAAGCGGTAAAAGTAGAAGATGGGGGGGGGGGGGGGCAAGCCCAGCAACTAGACCATTTCAAGAATTATCCATCGTGCTCAGCTGGCAGCACTACCAAATGCCAGCTCCCCACCCATAGTGTTACTACACGACGGGGACCTACAGTTTTAGGTGGGTTCCGAACCACCACAGCCTCGATATACATTTCACCTGACATGCTGAACATATCAGAGGTGAATGCCGATCAGAAAAACTTTGCTAGGGTCGGGATCGAACCCTTGTATTCCTTTTCAACTTACGGGTAGCAGAAATGCATCATCACCCGTTGCAGAGCCTTAAGCGTTAGGTACATAGACCTACGCCATACAAATTGATATGGAAACTGCAAACAGAAGTCACGTTTTCCTATAGCAATTATTTCCCTAAAAATATAGAAATCTTTTCTTCAAATGACCCTCGGCCTTGACCGAAGCCTTTGCCGGCCCTTTGCGCAATCTATTGTTTTCCTTATCAGAGTTTGTTGCTATCCGCAGGTTGCGTCATCAGCAGGACCATCCCCCTGAAGGAGGTCGTCCACCTAGCGGCGCCAAGCCGCGCTGAGCCGCCGTTTTCGACATCCTACCCCAAGCTGTCGAAATTGTTCGCATGGCGGAGCTAAATGGACGACCTCATTGAAGCAGCTACAAACCGAACACACCAAAATATTACTGCAACGTTTCTGCAATGTCTCCTGAAACTTTCCCAACCTGATTCTAGGATGAGAGTGACGTCAGTCATATCCAGGGGTGGCTAGCCTACACAAATGTCAATTATCGCTGCTAAACTCTTTTAGATCACCGCCACCCCTTCTTCTTAAGCCTATTTCTTGTTCTGAGCAAAAAATCTCTTTGGAAACCCTGGTGTTTTTTAGGACAATGTGAGGTTATGTTTACTCAACGGACGGGGACCTACAGTTTTTAGTTTGGTTCCGAACCACCACAGCCTTGATATGCATTTCTCTTTACATGCTGAACATAATTTGCTAGGATTGGGATCGAACCGGTGCTGGCTTTCACTGTTCTCCTATAATTTCAACATCTGTAGACCACTCGGCTATCAAAACAGCACACGAGCATACTATGGATATTTTAATGTTCTGAAAGATAATAGTCTTTTTAACGGCTAAAATTAACAGGCTAATTTCAGACAAACTTTTTGTTTACAAAAATCATACAATGTTTCGTCCGTTAAAAATATATATTATATTTCAGAACATTTTAAATATCCAATAGTTTCCTCATAAAGTGTGAAGAAAAAACGTAAACAAATAGCGAATGTTCGGTATTAAGCTGATTTAAAAATAACACCACTATGGAAAATTTATAATAAATTTAATCTGGCAGCGCCAGGACTAATTAATGAAGTAATCAAGAGATAGGCTGTTGTTGCACTGACGTAGCAACAGCTCTACAGCGGCTTATGACGATTAAGATGGCTCGTTTTGGATTTGAGGAGGCAACAGCATGCTGACAGCCCCATTCAAATCAACGCTCACTAGTCACTAGTCCAGTAGTCATTCCACTCCAGAGGGAAACACAAGGAATATTTTCAATGGATTGCTGATTCTTCGATAACTGACGGTTAAGTAAGTACCTACCACTTATCGTAGCCCTCACCCTTAAGAGGACGCTATACCTGACGATGCATTTTTGCCGCCCATAAGATTAACATTGCGAGCGGCGATTTATTTTCAAGGTTTACCCTTGGTTGGAAAGACACAAAATTTTGCCTGTACCTAGCCCTAACAATGTTCTAGGGAGTGTTCGAAGCAGATTTCCCAATTTCTCACTGGTTTCTTTTATTGCAACTGTTTTGCAAATGGTAGCATCGCATACCTCAAGAAAAGTGCTGTATCTCGAAAACCAGTAAAAAAAATAGGAAATCTGCTTCGAACACTCCCTAGAACATTGTTAGGGCTAGGTACAGGCAAAATTTTGTGTCTTTCCAACCAAGGATAAAACTTGAAAATGAATCGCCGCTCGCAATGTTAATCTTATAGGCGGCAAAAAGTGCACCGTCAGGTATAGCGGACCCTTAAAGTAAGGTATAAGTAGAAATTTTTCTATATTTGAGATAAGTTTCTCAATTTACTCATTCTGATTTGAAAGCCAGTAAATTATTTATTTATTCCTGTTTTGTGAGGGCACTGTTGGATAATGAAATGTTCTGAAATATAATATATCTTTTTAACGTCAGAAATTAATTGGATGTTTTGATGTTTAAGGCTGAATATACATTCACTATTTTTTTACGTTCCGATTTCAAACTTTGTGAGAAAACTATTGGATATTTAAATATTCTGAAAAATAACATGACTTTTTAACGTCATTTACATTATACTCATGAGGCTATGTTGTGATTTTACGATCGAGTGATTTTTGTCACAAAAAAGAAAATGTCCAAAATAAACCTATCGTGAAATCACAACATATAGCCTCATGGGTAATGACGTTAAAAAGACAGTATTATATTTCAGAATATTTAAATATCCAATAGTTTTCTCACAAAGTTTGAAGTCCAAAAAAATAGTGATTGTATATTCAGCCTTAAGATGTGATTTTTGTCAAAAAGTAGCCGTTAAGAGGACGCCATACCTACCTGACGATGCATTTTTTGCCGCCCATAAGATTAACATTGCGAGCGGCGATTCATTCTTCAAGGTTTACCCTTGGTTGGAAAGACACAAAATTTTGCCTGTACCTAGCCCTAACAATGTTCTAGGGAGTGTTCGAAGCAGATTTCCTATTTTTTTTACTGGTTTTCGAGATACAGCACTTTTCTTGAGGTATGCGATGCTAGCATTTGCAAAACAGTTGCAATAAAAGAAACCAGTGAGAAATTGGGAAATCTGCTTCGAACACTCCCTAGAACATTGTTAGGGCTAGGTACAGGCAAAAGTTTGTGTCTTTCCAACCAAGGGTAAACCTTGAAAATGAATCGCCGCTCGCAATGTTAATCTTATGGGCGGCAAAAAATGCACCGTCAGGTATAGCGGACCCTTAAACGTTTATTATAGTTTAGATTAATTTCCCAGTTTACGATTTTGCATACATTGGTCCAACCTAAGAGGGGCAAAGCCAACAAAACGTCGGTATCCGATTTTTTTTAGTTACGAAAATTCTTCTCCACCCGTTTTCTAAACTTTCACTTCTATCTTCTCCACCCACGCTTTCTTCTATCTTCAGACAGATCATCCGCACAGACTTTTGGCCTTCTACATTCTGACGATGACCTTTTTTACTGATTAACTTGAACTTGATGATGAAATTTAAAAGTTTTGTCCGTAATGCTTAATGTCTGGGTGAACATCGACTAAGGTTGAATAAGGTCATCACTAATAAGTCAATGTGCCATACCAAATTCCATCTTTAGATGGAAGAGTGGATTTCATAAGTTCCTAAAGTCTATAGTGCCCACTTAAAGTTCACTATAACGTAATCCTGGCGATAAGAGAAGCTCGTGCCTTTCACCATCCTGCCGATAGCGCCCTTATTATAACGTTACCTAGTGGACTTTTAACGGCAAGTTAGAGTTTTCGGTTACTTTTTTAGGTAGATAAATTCACTAGCTTTATTTGCACGGTAAGAATCTCCCCTCACTTCTCCTATCGATGTTCTGAAATATAATGTCTTTTTAACGTAAGAAACTAACTAGCTCTGTTGCGATTTACGATCTATAGAGATTTTGGCAAATAAAAAATTTGTCCAAGATTACTTGACCTTAAAATCACAACATAGCCAGTTAATTTCGGCCATTAAAAAGACATATTACATATTAGAACCAGGCCCGTATCCAGAAAGCAGTCATGGGGGGGAGTTTTGGGGTCATGGGGGGGGGGGGGGGGTTTAGTCTATATTTTTTTGCTTCACGTTGGCATTACCATGTTAATTTTCCGTTCAAATATTCAACAACCTTAATTCCACTATTTCAGAAAAAATGCATCTGGACATGTCTATCCTTCGATCATCGGGAATGCAAATCCTTCAAGTTTCATCTTCACCGAGACTTCTTCAGAGCCCAAGCCCCCAAAAACACAACCCTTTCTTCAGCGATCATCAAAGCCAAATCAGCAACGAAGCCTTCTACGACACCGAACCGTCCTTTTCGTTCCAACGCCCAAAAAACGTCGGGATGGAGAGGTTCTCGGACGGGTTTTTCGTCCCTCCGCCTTTCCAGCCTTTCTCCGCACCTTCCCCAAGCGCCCTTTCGTCGCTGCCTTCACTATCCCCGGTCGAAGACGTCTCCCACATGATGATGGAGGAAGAGCCCTTTCTTAGCATCCGAAACGACTTGATTGAAAACTGCGGGATCCACGAAGCAGTTCGGAATAAAAACATTTTCATGCCCATTGTGGACCCCCCGGTGATGCCGAACCTCCACGAGATGGAGTTTACCAAAACCGAAAGGAACCTTGCGGAGGAATTCAACACGGAGATCCTCAACATTCCCGAGCACCAATCCCAAGAAGAGTTCCAGAACCTTTTTGACGGAATCGGGGACTTTTCCGAAACAAAACCGTTGCCGCAGTTTCACAAGACGTTGTTTAGTCAGAAAGTGGAGCCCAAACAAGCAGCCCTCCACGTTCACGAACAGTTTCTGCCGAATTTGCAATTCAAGAGTGAAGAACCTTGTGGTAGAACAGTAAAAACTGAAGTAGTGGACCCTGGATACTGCGAATCCCCGCCGAACGTAGTACCTTCTTTAGAAGGAGGTGTTCTACCGGACTTTGGGATCTTCAGCGGTGTTGACAGCAACGAGGACCTCACAGACTTTGTTGGACAGTCACAAGTTTGGTCAGCACATTTTGAAAACGAACACCGGAGGGAATGTTTCGAACACAGTGAAGGCAGCAGTGATGGTTTGCTCAAACTCACCAAGCGTTCCAAACCCACAAACAGGTATGTCGGGGGTTTTATTTATTCTGAAATATAATACGTCTGTTTAACGTCAGAAACTACATTGTAAATTCTGACTCTAAAAAGGCATATTATATTTCAGAACACTACTTCCGTACCTCTGTAGACAGGGGGTAATTTCGTCACTATCACGCCCAACGGTCGAGTTCTCCCCCAGCTGGTGAAAGCCAGATACCAGGGCTATAGGTATGCCTGAACTAGGAAAAGTTTAGACAAGGTGAGAATAGATCATCTCACTCCCCCTCAAAAACTAAACGCGGACAATCTCCTTTAGGTCAGCGAAAAATACCAGAAGAGGCCGCAAACCTCGAACAACAGCTGAAACTGTCGAAGAGGAGACAAGTTACGATGGTCTTCCGTCTGCAGAGGACATCAACAGGCAGTACGGCCTGGAAATGGAGAAGGCTGAAGACGGCAGCGACGACGACGATGTCTTGGGTAAGTTTCGAGAGGAATTAGGGTAAACAATCAATATATGCATTCTATAGACAAAGGTATAGCCTTTTCAAAATATCACTAAAAATAAAGAAATAAAAATTCTTTGGAGCTGCAGCCCAGCAGCCCTTAAAGGGCCAGGGCGTAGTTGGATACAGGGTGGCAGCTTTCGTGAGCTCTGTACACAAGGGGATGATTTCGTCAGAATCACGACAGACAGTCGAGTTTTCCCTCAGCCGGTGGAGCCCAGGTCCCCAAACAACAACAACAGTATTGTGCACTGTCCCCATTTGAATTAACATTGCGACTACACGTACTTGGTTCGCAATGCTACGTACTTCAAGCCCTACTCCGAAGTTACAGGGCGAGTGAAAAGTGTTTATTGGGGGATGTAAACATGAGACTCTTTGTCGTGAGGTAGTGTTGTGTTTTTGCATGAAATGAAGTAATAAGCCCACAGGAGCGGTTTTAAACAGTCAACTACCAGTCCACATGTTTTTTTGACAGATCGCGAAAACACAACAGTACCGTACGCGGAATATTTTTTTGTAACGTTTCGGACTAAAAAATGTATGATTTTATCGTCACATTTTGAAGAAAAGCTTGATAAATGTTTGTAATATTTACCGTCGTCATGTTACATTTTCACAATTTTTATTTCACTTACGGAAGTGGGTAATTACAACACCATTTCTCTACTTTTTCTCCTGTAAAAGCTAAACATAGTGTCCTACTTTCACTCGTTCGTTTCGTGTTCAAATAGCACACTATGTTTAGCTTTTAGAGTAGACACAACCAATACGATATTGCAATTACCAGTCTCCGGCAGTACTAATAATGTAAACATTAGTTTGGTCGAATATTTACTTTCGCACAGTGGTTTTGTTGGAGTTCGTCGAGAATGTATATACAGCCTTACTTAAGAGGACGCTATACCTGACGATGCATTTTTTGCCACCCATAAGGTTAACATTGCGAGCGGCGATTCATTTTCAAGGTTTACCCTTGGTTGGAAAGACACAAAATTTTGCCTGTACCTAGCCCTAACAATGTTCTAGGGAGTGTTCGAAGTAGATTTCCCAATTTCTCACTGGTTTCTTTTATTGCAACTGTTTTGCAAATGCTAGCATCGCATACCTCAAGAAAAGTGCTGTATCTCGAAAACCGGTAAAAAAAATGGGAAATCTGCTTCGAACACTCCCTAGAACATTGTTAGGGCTAGGTACAGGCAACATTTTGTGTCTTTCCAACCAAGGGTAAACTTTGAAAATGAATCGCCGGTCACAATGTTAATCTTATGGGCGGCAAAAAATGCACCATCAGGTATAGCGGACCCTTAAGTACATCCCAACTGAACAAAAAATTAATTTTGACTCAACAGGTTTAGTTTTGAAATGTCGCTGGCTAGACTGCGAGGGAGTTTTCACGAATCAGCTGACTCTCGTGAAGCACATAGAGAAGAACCATGTGGAGCACAGGAGGGGGGAGGAGTTCTCATGCTTCTGGGAAGGCTGCTCCAGAAGGTCGCGACCTTTCAATGCGAGATACAAACTCCTCATTCACATGAGGGTCCACTCGGGCGAAAAACCAAATAAATGCCCGGTAAGTGTCCTTAAGGGCGTCTACGTATTTGTTTACGTTTTTTTTATGAGTATACTATTGCATATTTAAATGTTCTGAAATATAATATGTCTTTTGAAAGGTCGAAATTAACTGGCCATGTTGTGATTTTACGATCGAGTGATTTTTGTCACCAAAAAAATTGTCCAAAATTTTCCGATCGTGAAATCACAACATAGCCTCATGACTCATGAGATGAGTAATGACGCTAAAAAGACTTATTATATTTCAGAACATTTAAATATCCAATAGTTTCCTCATAAGTGTTCAGAAAAAATGTAAACAAATAGCGAATACTTATATGTTCGGTCTTCATTATTATTATTATTTTAGTAGTAAGCCGTCCCGTCATAGAACAAAAACCGTTGGTCTGCCATTAGCGCAAGTGTCTATCTTAGATTTCATTTGCCACATGTGACAAAGAACGAATCATTTCTCCGTAAGCTTAGCATTGGAAGCCGAAACTTGTAAGGTGACTTCGTAGCCTAGCAAGTGCGCGATGTGTTTTTTGCTGCGGTGCACCGACTCCATATTGTGTTGGCATTTTTTGCTACTGAATAGTTTTGTAGGAAACTCACGATGGAGAACCATTATCGGGGTTGGGTCGTTAGGAGTTCATTGCCTTCGGATTCTTGGGTTCAATTTTTTTTTTTTTTTTTTAATTTGGGGGTGTTGTGTTAAGGCAGAGTACACAGTCGTCAAACACGTGGCAACAGAATGACTTTTCTTCATATTTTCTGAGGTAACTGACGGATTTTTAAATGTTCTGAAGTATAAATGTCGTTTTTTGACAAATTTTTTATTGACGAAAATCGTGAAATCACAATAACTACTTACCTACTAGTTTCTGATGTTAAAAGGACATATTATATTTCAGAACAAATAATATCCAATAGCTTCCTCAAAAAAATTGAAACACTAACAATACTTCCTGGAATGGGGGGCTGGAATGACAACTCAGGGATGGCGGGTCCCCAAAAAAAAAACTGCCAGCATAAAAGGGACATGGGCGTAGCAGTAACCTACTGCTGCAAGTCACCGTAACTGAGGGAATCACCCTGGAATTTTTGATACCCCACAATCCATATTTAACAATATTTAGGGAGGCTCAAATTTTTTTGGAAATTTTCTTCACGAAAAATTATTGTCATCTCTTTTGTTTTTAGTTCGAGGGGTGTACAAAAGCCTTCTCCCGCCTGGAGAACCTGAAAATTCACCAAAGAAGCCACACAGGAGAGCGGCCATATTCGTGCCAATATGGCGGGTGCAGGAAAGCGTTCAGCAATAGTTCTGACCGCGCTAAGCATCAGAGAACTCATTTCGATACCGTAAGTTTCACTATTAAGTCCCTATATGTGCCTCTCAGGGGCCGAGCGTCCTGAGAAGTCCGGGTTCGAATCCCGGCGTAAGAAATACTTTTTACGCCGTCACCGAGGAAATAGGTAGGTAAATATTTTTAGTTCTGGAATATAACACCTAAGTCTAATCGTCTGAAACTATCGGAAACACCCTCTTACAAACGATTTTTACACAGTCGAGATTTCCCCCTACCATACCTGTTTTATTTTTCCCCAGAAACCGTACGCTTGCCAGGTAGCGGGCTGTACCAAGCGGTATACCGATCCAAGTTCCCTACGAAAACACATCAAGAACCATTCGCTAAAGGAGCAGCAGCAGGCACGACGGACTGCCAAATCCCAACTAGAGGAGAAGCAGAAGGGGTCTAACTACATGGACGGCAGAAGGAAGTCAAATCAGGTACGATAAAGGAAGGGACCACGGTACAGCAGGCGCCGCGGCAGCATAGCTAAGCTCTCTACCATCATAACGGAGTGACCACACAAACATGTTTGTTTACGTTTTTTTCTGAACACTTTATGAGGAAACTCTTGGATATTGAAATGTTCTAAAATGCAATATGTCTTTTAACGTCATAAATTATGACGTTATGTTGTGATTTCACGATCGGTTAATTTTGGACAGTTTTTTGGTTGACAAAAATCACTCGATCGTAAAATGACAACAAAGCCTCATAATTTATGACGTTAAAAAGACACATTATATTTCAGAAGATTTAAATATCCAATAGTTTCCTCATAAAGTGTGCAGAAAAAACCGTAAACAAACGCGATATTAGGCAATTTTATTGACTCAATGTGAATTCGGTCGCTATAAAGAGAGTTCCTTCATCAGGGGCCTTAGAGTTTTGTCGTTACAGAAAGTGACAACTGTACTATAGGTAAGTACTTCCAAACAAATAAATATACAACAATTTCTTCAGAATTATTACGTCAATAGCCGGAATACCCAATAAAATAGATACTTATTTTCCAGGTCCCAGATTCAGCGTTCATGGCACCTTTCGGGCTAGAGCAAGAAGGGGACTACCTACTCCAAGACCCAGAGTCCAACAGCAGGTGTGAAGCCATCGAGTTCCTGGACCTGGACGCAGACCTGGACACGCACCTGGCGTCAGTGTGGAGTGAGCTTAGTGGGGGAGAAATACCTAATTTCCAGTTTGGATCCTAAAAGCGCAACTAAGGGTCCGCTATACCTGACGGTGCATTTTTTGCCGCCCATAAGATTAACATTGCGAGCGGCGGTTCATTTTCATGGTTTACCCTTGGTTGGAAAGACACAAAATTTTGCCTGTACCTAGCCCTAACAATGTTCTAGGGAGTGTTTGAAGCAGATTTCCCAATTTCTCACTGGTTTCTTTTATTGCAACTGTTATACAAATGCTAGCATCGCATACCTCAAGAAAAGTGCTGTATCTCGAAAACCAGTAAAAAAATCGGAAATCTGCATCGAACACTCCCTAGAAAATTGTTAGGGCTAGGTACAGGCAAAATTTTGTGTCTTTCCAACCTAGGGTAAACCTTGAAAATGAATCGCCGCTCGCAATGTTAATCTTATGGGCGGCAAAAAATGCACCGTCAGGTATAGCGTCCTCTTAACAAAATTTTTAAATCCTTAACGCTGCAGCTCGAGTATCGAATCTCAACGTAGGTACATCACCATCTTGTCGCAACTATCGATCGATAATATCGAAAGTTTACTCTGTCGTTTCCATGGTAACTGCTGTCTTTCTTCTATAATGTAGTACACAGTTTTAGCACCACCACCACAGCCTGTATATAGCCTCTTGACATGCTGAACATATCAGAGGTGAATGCCAATCAGAATTTTTTTTTGGTAGGATCAGGATCGAACCTGTGACCCTGTGGTCCTCTAAAGGCTATCGAGGCTATATTTGAGAGTGCCTACTATTTGTGCTATTTAAAGTGATTTCCAGTTAACTGATCTCATTGAAAATATGAAACTACTAGTTTCACTTGTAAGGATCTAATTTTTTAATCTTTTTTGGTAGAAAAAGAAACAGAAAACAATTTGTAGATAAATTTGATATTATTTTGTTCTTTTTTAAATGACACAAAGATATTATAAAGCAGATATTCTGCAGCAAAATGTAGCGGTTAAAAAAGGCACGACTATTGCCAAACAGAACTGTTTATTTGTAATATAATATATGAATGATTAATAAAATTATGCCCTGATCATTATTCGTCTATCATTCAAGTAAAAATGGGATAAGTATAAATCCCAATTAAAACACCAGCGATATTGTCGACTAAAGTCTTCGTCAATTAGTAACCTGTACCTGGTCTATTAGGACCTGGGGTCAGAAACGGTTCCTAAGAATAAAACCTGACCTGACTCATGGCGCAGAAGGTACGCGAAGGGTCTGGTAGCTCGGAACGTAGTGCGGCTGCTCTTGGTGAGGAGAACAGCTGTGGCCGCGCCTCCTCGGGTGCCGCCTTCATCCACCTCCAGGTGGACGCTCTGGACCACGTCCGAGATAAACAGTTTCGATTCAGGCTGAAAAAAAGAATAAATAATGAGGAAACTATTGGATGTTTAAATGTTCTGAAATATTATATGTCTTTTTAACGTCATAAATTATGAGGCTATGTTGTGATTTTACGATCGGTTAATTTTGGAGAATTTTTTTTTGTGACAAAAATCACTCGATCGTAAAATCACAACATAGCCTCATAAGTTATGACGTTAAAATGACATATTATATTTCAGAACATTTAAATATCCAATAGTTTCCTCATAAAGTGTGCAGAAAAAATTGTAAACAAACACGATTGTGTGGTGGCTCTTAATACCTTTGTCTTCGGGCCACAGGTTTGGGCTAATAAGTCAGCTGGTATCGCAACATTCTTTATTAAGAGGCCGCTATACCTGACGATGCATTTTTTGCCGCCCATAAGATTAACATTGCGAGCGGCGATTCATTTTCATGGTTTACCCTTGGTTGGAAAGACACGAAATTTTGCCTGTACCTAGCCCTAACAATGTTCTAGGGAGTGTTTGAAGCAGATTTCCCAATTTCTCACTGGTTTCTTTTATTGCAACTGTTATACAAATGCTAGCATCGCATACCTCAAGAAAAGTGCTGTATCTCGAAAACCAGTAAAAAAATGGGAAATCTGCATCGAACACTCCCTAGAAAATTGTTAGGGCTAGGTACAGGCAAAATTTTGTGTCTTTCCAACCAAGGGTAAACCTTGAAAATGAATCACCGCTCGCAATGTTAATCTTATCGGTGGCAAAAAATGCACCGTCAGGTATAGCGGACCCTTAAAGGTGGACTTGACCAGTTTAGTTTAAATGGTCTAAATGAAACAAACCTACGTTTAGCTTATGACAAGTAGTGTTAAAAGGAGGTTCAAAGGATAGTTTTCCCCTTCACATAAGCTAAATATGTCACTTCAAACAACTCACATTTTCCTCGATGAGATCACCAAAGTCGGCCCAAGCCTGATCGAACATCTTGTTGACACCCAACGACTGCAGAATAGACCTCAGCTTGGCTTTAAAGTCCAGATAAAGTTTCGGTAGGGTGACAATCACAGGATCTGGCATAGCACCAGCCACCATTTTGTTGATTTCGGCCGAAGAAAGATGGCGGACCATGTTTTTCAGTGCCCTCGCCTCTTTTGCGTGAGGCAGGAGAATGTACAGCGTGAAACCGTTGCTGGCATACGGCAGCCCCACAGCGTTGTACAGAGGGCCCCGAAAAAATGGCAACTGCGCCTCGCGGCTCATAAGGGTAACATTCACGGACTCTTCGGGTGTGATCTCGAATTTCCCCCTGAAATAGAAATGTACGGTTAGGTTAGTACCAAAAACTGTTGGGCTACAGCCCTAGGAGGCCTAGTGGGGTACAGGGTGGCACCCTTCGTGACCCCTGTACATAAGGGGGTTACTTGGTCAGAATCACGCCCCCAGCCAGGTACAGGATGGTCCCGAAGATAGCTGGGTGGTACATGGTCCTTTAACGATCAAAAATAACTCGCTCTGTTGCGGCTTTACGTTCGAATAACTCTGGACAGTGTCCTATTTGCAGTATTTTCTTTCTTGTTCAAATAGCACGCTATGTTTAGCTTTTAGAGCAGCCACGGCCATTGGTGGCCGTGCACATATTATTTAGAATGGTACTCACAACTTCGTGGCAGTAGGACTGAATGGATACAGCCACGTCGCATTGAAGTACATGGCACTGACGATGACAGCTTTCGTGGCGACAGCTGGCGGCTCCACCAGTAAAGTAGGAATCACTCCTTTCGTCTGCTCCGACACCCATCTGAAAACATTACAGAACTGAATAACACTGGTGATAGCACGACCGCCAATGGCCGTGGCTGCTCTATAAGCTAAACATAGTGTGCTATTCAAACGAGGAAGCAAATGACTGCGACCAAGACACTATGTTTAGCTTTCACTGGAGAACGAATACTCTGGAAGATAGAAATGGTGGTGCAATGACCGCACTAAATACATTATGCCATAGAAAATATAAGAAAGCTAAACAGCTAAAATAAGTAGGAACAGTTTTTTTCAGAAAAAGTGACATTCAAAAACTTCAACAAACAGTTTAAACTAACTTACGTGTTGATAGTCTGCCGAGCTTCTTCTTGGTCAGGGAAGTAGACAGAGAACACGGATTTGTCACCAGCAGAGGCGTACTCTGGTTTCACAGTAGTGCTGTTGTCGATGAAGGCTGCATTGGCGGTGAAGGTGTCAGAAAGGGGTCCAAACGCAGAGGTCAGAGTCGAATTTTCGACGGCCCCGAGCACATTCCTTAGCTGAGAAATCAGATAATCATCAAACCATGGTCTCAGAGCCTACGTTAAACTGTAGGTCCCCACCAGAGATAACTAATTCCTCTCGGGAGTGCTCCCCATGGCTTACAACACACAGCAGGGATTCAGCTGAATAAATACTCCCAGGGAGTGATCATGGCTATGGTGTGGAAAACTGCAGAGGGATTGGTTTCTTCAGTAGTGACCAACTATGCGTTGAATATTTATTTGTTCTGAAATATAGTATGTCCTTTTAAAGCCAGAAACTAGCTTTGTAGCAGCAGATATCCTGTTGGGAGCACGGACGTCATATAGTGAGTCAGTAACCATCAGTGGTTATTATGTTGAAACAACATCTTGAAAATGGACAACTTCAAGCCAAGTTGGTGTATCGTTGTATGAAGCTTAGTAGGTATATTATGATTTGAAGTAGGTTAAAAACATATTATATTTCAGAACAAATAAATATAAAATATTTTCTAGTACTTCAACGGTAGTTTGACAGAACTGCTAAGGTTGGACATGTGATTTGTGATTTTACCATAATGTGTACACGCCGTAATCCTTACCTCATTATTGGTGTCTCCCCTAGCCCCAGAGTAGAGAAGCCACAAGCACGTGCTCAAACTACTCGGAGAAACCACTGCATTTTTTCCTTGCACATTTTCAAGTATCTTCAGACCTAGGTCCAGCGAAGCATCAGTTGGCGCCACTTCATTTGGAATGTCTGCATTTCTCGGGAAGGTGATTGTCAAATATGCAGGTCGTACCAGCAGAACAAGCACCGTGACGACTAGGTAGGATGGCATTGTCACTGAAAGAGCAAGTAGTTCAAGGTTGTTGAGATAATCCGGCAAACTCATCCCACTCTGGCCTTTGCTATAGTCCTCCTCAGTCTTGGATGAGAGTCATATCCAGGGGAGGATAGTCTACACAAATGTCAATAATTGTTGCTAAACTCTTTTAGATCATTGTGACTTCTTTTCCTGAAGTCTACTTCTTGTTCTGAACAAAAAATAATTTTGAAAACCAGTGATGGTTGTTGACGTTTTTGAATGAGGAAAATATTCAATATTTAGGATGTTCTAACAGATAGTAATATACCTATGTCTAGGTACATAAGTAGGTAGGTACGTTGTGATTCTACAATGAAAAAAAAAAAAAAAAAAAAAAAAAAAATTACTCACTTGTGAGATTGGTGTTTCTTTCAAAGTTAAGTACTTTAAAACTTCACCTGTCCCCTTTCGCGTACCCTAACCGAAATATCCAATACTTTCATGTCATTAAAATCGTCAACAAACAGCCTAAGGGTGCGTCCCACTATGCCCAGTTAAAATTAAACTGGAGATTTACCATGTTAAATTTAACTTTTAAGTTAAACATACCTAAGTAGGACAAAATCTCCAGTTTAATTTTAACTGGGCATGGTGGGACGCACCCTTAAAATACTTAAAACTACCTATTCATGATTACTGATTACGTAGGTAAGCAAGGTAGGTAGAAAAGATCCAAAATCCAAGATTTGCAAAACCTAACCTAGGGGTACTTACATTGTGAAAGTGATGCGTACTGGTCGAAATATTGAACTGGACTGAACGATTCTGATGAGAGAGACTGAATTTGCAAAGTAAAACAGGATAAAAACTGTTTAGTTCACTCCAAAACTTTCCTTCTTTTCCTCATCCGTATCTTATCCTGCACCACACCATCCTTGTCCTGTCAGGAAATTGTTTCAACTCTCCGATTTACAACAAAAACAATACGCTAAAGTTCCTTATATAATAAACTTGATTAATTTCTTTAAAACTATCAATTAAAACGTATAAATTAATAAAACATTTACCGCGCTATTTCAATTTTTAGTGACATTTCGTTATTTTTGTTTACAAAACACACGAAATATCGTTTGGTTCGATTATATCGTTCGAGTCGAGTTACGTCTCTCGGTTTTTTCCCGCCAAAAAAGTTTTTCTTCCTAAACTTTTAAATTTTCTGATTTCTCTTGTAGTTTGTGTAAAAATATCAAGTTCTATTGATTTTTTACTTTCTCGCCCGTATGTAATACATGGGCTGAGAAAGTTATGTCATCGTGCAAAATTTCGATTTTGAGATTTGCATTGCAAAAGGCGTTTCAGGGGTCCCAGATACCAAAAAAGGGTTTTTTAGGTCATGTCCGTCCGTACGTACGTGTGTTTGTCTGTAGCGCGACTAGAGATCACACCAGTCAACAGTCAACCGATTTGGCTCAAATTTGGAATATACTTACCTATTTGTGTCTAAAATCAGTTCCGAGATACATTTTTAACTAACTTAAGTATGTCTAGGCGAAATGACAATGGTTGGTCAGCTAGTGGCATATATATATTCGTTTTCACTTGGTTGACGCCCCAAATAATGCCTACCAGTGTAAATAGGTAGGTACTTATCCTTCTAGCATGGGCGTAGCAGGACCAAAATACTCGGGGGGCTAAGGCCCCCCCCCCCAGACCTTCCCATGCATGGCTTTATGTGACGTTATGTGTAGGTCAAAATAATCCTGGGGGGGGGGGGGGGGGCTAATCCCCCCAGCCCCCCTTGCTACGCCTATGCTTATAGGTTTCAAAACATTTACCTTATAAAAACCCTGGTATAGGTACCTATACACGTAGCTATAGGCCACTACCGAGGCTATAGGTAAGTAAAGTTTTCACATTTCCGCCACGATAGTCATCTGAGAAGAGACAGTAGGTAGGTACTGCTCTGCCAGTCGTACCAAACAAAAATATGTGATACTTACAGGTAGCAAAATAATTTTATTGAATTAAAAAATACAAAGGGTAGGTAGGTATCTTGGGTAATGTTCTTCGGTTACCTACTTAGGCAAGCTGCTATTCCAATATGTTGTTTATCTGCTGTTTCCGTAGGAAGGTATTTTAATATAACACATTGTAAGATATACAACTATAAGTTTAATACAGCAGAACTGAAGGTCATGGTCATACTGATATCATTCCACACTGTGCATGTACATACCACAGAGTATATTAGTTAGCCTTTCGCGCCAATCAGTGTCTTGTAACTTTCAAACTTTCTGAACTCCAACACTCCGCCTCATCTGATTATAGCGAAAAACATACAAATACATCATCAAACGGAGGTTACACATAACCGCTCTCTAAATTTTTTAAATGGACACCACGCAAGTGGCTTCGTTAAGATATCAGCTCTCTGGTCCTCCGTTGGTATATACTTTACAACGATTCTTTTTTCTTGTACCAACGACTTGATAAAATGATATTTCACATCGACATGCTTTAATCTTTTATGTTCCCAACGATCTAAGTTCTTAATGCAAGCCTGGTTGTCTTCATAAATTACAGGTTTCTCTGATCAATTCCTAAATCTTTCAGTAATGACTGTACCCACATACAGTCAGTTGTTGCCAATGCCAGGGCGATAAATTCAGACTCTGTTGTCGACAGCGCAACAGTTGTTTGCTTCTTTGTACTCCATACTATTGGACAACCGAAAATCTCCACTATGTGTCCACTGACACTCTTCCTGTCCTTTTCATTCGCAAAATCGGCATCTGCGTAACAACTTAGATTCGGGATGTTTTGCTTCTCATACATAAGACCAAAATTCACAGTACCTTTAAGGTATCTTAAAATTCTCTTTGCTCCTTTCCAGTGTTCCATTTTGGGATTACTACAGAACTGACTATAATACTGTAGCGCTGCACAGATATCAGGTCTAGTACTAAGTAGATACATTAGTGAACCAATAAGTTCCCGATAAGGAAAATTCGCATCAATTTCTTGGCTACTTTCAGTTTCTACTCTCTCAAATGGTGTTTTCACCGGTTTACAGTCCTGCATATTAAATCGAGCTAGAATCTTCTCAATAAACACTTTTTGATGAAAAAATAAACCATTTTCAGTTTTCTCAACACTGACTCCAACAAAACTTTTTACATCTCCTAAATTTTTCATTTTAAATTCAGCACTGAGCTTTGCTTTCAAATCATCAATTTCACTTTTGTTTCCAACTAACAGGCAATCATCCACATACAAAAGAAAATACATTTTCTTGCCTTTCACGCTTCGTACATATTAGGCACTGATCGTGGGTCGATCGTGCAAATCCTTGACTTATCATAAACGAATTCATTCGATCATTAAAGATACGTGGGGCCTGTTTTAATCCGTATAGTGATTTACGTAACTTAAGAACACAATCACTTTTCACTTTCAAACCTGGTTGGGGAGTCATGTAAATTTCCTCTTTCAACTCTCCATGTAAAAATGCATTTGAAACATCCATGTGACTCATTGATAAATCCAGAGCATTTCCTACAGCTAATAGAGTTCTCACGGTGGCCATGCGCGCAACAGGCGCAAAAGTCTCTGAATAATCATCAGGTCCCTGTGAGCACCCTTTAACGACAAGCCTAGCCTTATAATTCCCGTCATCCTTGACTCTGAAAACCCATTTGGATTTGATACATTTTCTATCTTTAGGCTTCTTACAAACTTCCCAAGTTTGCGCACCCTTGAGCGCTTTAACCTCTACAGCAACAGCCTCCCTCCACTCCGCCTCGTCCTCACGTCCGTCGATATCCGCGTAGGTCTCTGGTACGGAAACGTTGAGGGCGTAATGGACGTACTCCACGTAGTCGTCCAGGTAGGCTGGCTGCTTCACGACTCGTCCTCTACGCGTCGTCTGCACGGGTACTGGCTCTGGCTCTGATTCTTGCTCCACTTCATCCTCCTCTTCGGTCTCCGCCTCTTCGGACTCCTCCGATGTGGCATCTTGTTCACCTTCTTCTTCTTCAGTCTTCTCTTCATACCCTGGATCATAAAAATTCGAGGCAGACTCAAGAAGCTCTGAACCTCGAGTAGGTTCTTGGTTTTTCCAGAGATTTTTCTCGTCGAAAATTATATCTCTTCCAAATATTATTTCTCGTGATTTAGGCTCAAACAGCCGATAGCCATTAGGTGTATAACCCATCATGTAACATTTAATGGTTCGACTCTCAAACTTACCACGTGTGCACGGTTCCCGTAGGAAAGCCGTGCACCCGAAAACCCGTAGCTTGTGTAAATCCACCGGCGTCTCGAACCACCTCTCGGCTGGTAGACCTCCCCTCAGCACCGACGTGGGGGAACGGTTGATCAGGTACATGGCGGCGTACACCGCCTCCGGCCACAGCGTCTTGTCGACACCACTGTGTATCAGCATACACCTTACTCGTTCCATGATAGTCCTGTTCATGCGCTCAGCAACACCTGGCTGCTGGGGTGTGTACCGTATTGTCCTCTCAATACGAATCCCCTTCTCCTCTGCAAAAGTATACATCTGACGATTGATGTACTCGCGCCCGTTGTCACACCGCAGCCGTGACACTTTCAGACCAGGAAATTGGGCCTCTGCTTGCTCGACGTACTTCTTTAAACAATCAACGACTTCTGACTTTGCACTGATTACGTAGGCAATTGTAAAGTGGGTGTAATCATCAATGAACGTTACCACAAACCTCTCTCCTTTTTCCGCAGTAGGAGTTAAAGGTCCCATCACATCTGAATGTAATAACTCCAGTGGTCTTCTTGCACGGACACGCTCCCGCGTGTGTGGCAATCTAGTTTGCTTCCCTGAAACACATGTCTTGCAAACTTTGTTCGGTTTTCCTTTTAAGTCCATTCCGGATGCAGCTCTACTAGCTGCCTTTAGACCACGATTTGAAATATGGCCAAAACGTGCATGCCACAACTCAGCATTATTCTCCGCGTTGACATTGGCTGCGACAGCTCCGCCTGCTTCTGTAGTTCCTACAGGTTCAAATTCAGCTTCATATAACGGTCCCACAGCATGTCCAGTAAACACTTATTTACCATCCTTTGTGACGACTGCATTCCCATCCTTGAACGTAGTTACAAAACCAGCTCTGTCCATTCGTCGCACCGACAGAAGATTAAATGGAAATGGCCAAACACTTACATCACAAATACTCAAAGTCTCTTTACGTCCATCAAATGACACGTTCACACGTAAGGTTCCCATCTTCTTTGCTTTAAAAACTTGTTTATTTGCAAAAGTAACTTCCATGGGCTCTATTTCTCTAATGTCTTCCAACATATCAACATACTTCTCCGAAATAAAATGCATTGTTGCACCAGAATCTTGTATAAATGAGATCATACCTTGCTTTGATTTCTTCTCCGTCTTTGCAGACAACACTGACGCAAGCACCGCTAAATTACTGCAGCTTCCAGTTTCCTTTTTCTTACCCTTATTCTTTTCGGGGCACTCGAAACTCTTGTGATTCTCCTTACCGCAAGCATAGCACCGTATTACTTGGGTCTGCTGGGGATGACGATATCCTCGAAAGTCTCCACGGCCACGACCGCCACGTCCCCTTGCTGCAAAAGCTACATCATGATTAGCAGGTTTCCTAACATTACTTTCCTTCTTGCCTTTCTTCTTGCTTTCTTCCTCTAAAAGTCTATTTTTGACAAAGGGTAGGTTCAGGTTATCAGCACTTAAAGTTCCAATAGCAGTAACCACAGTATCGTATTGACTTGGCATGGTGAGAAGTAGATGGCATACAACATCACACTCTTCTAGATTAGCACCAGTTGACTTCAGATTTCTCACAATTTTATCAAATTCTAAAAAATGTTCCATCATGTTTGATTCAGGATCAAACTTTAGTTGAAGTAACTTCTTTCTTAACAACAGCTGACTTGCAATACTTTTCTTTTCAAAATTCTCCTTTAATGCTTCCCAAATTTCAAGTGATGTCTCTTTATCCATCGCATATTCCAGATGCGAATCAGCAATTCTCGCAATTATATTAGACTTACATTTCTTATCCTTCTTGAGCAACTCTGACCTCTTCGCCTCATCTGTTTCTTCTACCAAATTAAACTTCTCCCAGTAATCTGCCTCTAGACAACTAAGCAGATCGTATTCTTCAAGCAAGGTTTCCATTCGAAATTTCCAATTCGAAAAATTTTCACCGTTGAACAACGGGACTGAACGCAGCTCTTCACGCTGCTGCATGATCGCGACACAGCTTGACAATCTCTTGAGGAAAAATTTGCAAAAATGTTCTACTCACGCACATTAAAAGGCTTGGGCATGACTGGGCCCATAACCTGTTGTCTATCTGCTGTTTCCGTAGGAAGGTATTTTAATATAACACATTGTAAGATATACCTACAACTATAAGTTTAATACAGCAGAACTGAAGGTCATGGTCATACTGATATCATTACACACTGTGCATGTACATACCACAGAGTATATTAGTTAGCCTTTCGCGCCAATCAGTGTCTTGTAACTTTCAAACTTTCTGAACTCCAACACAATACAACAAAGTACCTATGCTCTTTCTTTCCTTTAATAAATATGGGACCGTTGGGAAAGATGAACTCGGGGCAGTTCCACTCAGCTGAAGTTTCCTTTTCTTCATTCAGCAGACGTATCTTATCAAGACCTTCGTTTCGTGTTGTGCTACTAATCGAGTTCTCAAAAGACCGGCGGCACGGTTAACAGCAAGAACTGACCTTCGTTAACGATTTCGAACAGTTAAGTCAAAACACTTAATTCCTCGAGGCAAAGCTGTCAGCTCCATAATATGCGGGCCGCGGGAGCTAGGGCCACTGGAAAATGGGCAGCGGGGGCTCATCGAGCCACTGGGGCGGGGGCTCGGGCAACAGGGGCATGGGCCACATGAACGCGGGCTGCGGGCACGCAACGACCTTACTGTGGCTGGCCCGTGGAAGCTCTCTACGGCCCTGCCTAGAAACGGCAACTGAAAACCCCGGTGGTATCGGAACTACAGAACCAACTTTTTTTGGATTATGCAGGTTGACCAGAATGGCAAAGGATTCCCGCATTGTCAGCAGAGGAGACACACATAGCCCATTCGCAAATTCCAAAGGGGACATCGTCAAAAAGCGGATTTTTTCAACGGCACCCTCAGACACTTTTCGGAGATTCTCAGTGTTTTCCTCTAAATCTTGACGTTTGCACTCTTTCTTGGCCCATAGTTCCAGTGCTTGAAAAACTTCAACCTCCGAGTCAATGTTCAGCTGTTCTGCATCAAGGACAGTGTGAAGCGTCTCCAAAGTTACATCCCCAAAACTCGCTGAAGGCAGCGGAGAACCGTATAATGCGTAGCGGCCGCCGCCACGTGTTATAAAATCAAGGCACTCCTCAATCAGACGATCGTTAGAAAATAGTTTGGCATGTTCGTAAATGCTCCATATAGACTCTTCTTCTATCAACATAGAAAGACTTTCCGCACATTGGCCAGCAAGATCTGCAAGTTGGTACTTTACCGCGGCAGCCCACAGCCACAGGGTTCCCTCAACATTGATCAAATCTACCTCTTCGGTGTAAATATAGCTGAGCATTCCTCTGAAGGCCTCTGGCTCGATGTCTGGAACATGTATTGGCGTCTGCGTCTCTGATAGCTCGCCGAAGAACATAGCTTTAAATACACAGCTAGACATGGCCAAAATCAGTTTGTGTGCTTCAAGAACCTCTTGATTGGGCTTGCAGCCCACAAGGAAGGCACAATCTGACATTTCTTTCGTTTTCAGTATATATGACGTCCTGTCAACAACCCTTAAATTATTAGAATGCCCATCTTCACTCATTCTTGGTTGATTTTTTCTTTCTCTCTTCTTATTCGCTCTTATTTGATATTTCCTTTCGTTCTTTTTATTCATTTTCAATATGCCTTAAATGTCAAAATAGAGAGAAATTCAATCAAAAAACAAAAAGAAAACACACATCTGATTGTTTACTTCACGTCGGTTAAATATCGATCAACTAGTAATCGATCTTTCTATTTTCGATTTCGATATTGTTTGGAAGCGAATTTTAGCGGGAAGACGCCTTGTCGAAACTACTTTCATTATTCTATCATTATTCTTTTTAAGATAATTAACTCACTTCAGGTTCAGGACATGCATTATTTCCATTCTTTTCACATTTTTTACTTTCTCGCCCGTATGTAATACCTAAGTAGGTAGGCAAGCACATGGTAGGTACATGGGCTGAGAAAGTTATGTTATCGTGCGAAATTTTGATTTTGAGATTTTCATTGCAAAAGGCGTTTCAAAGGTCCCAATGACCGTTAACCGAGTATGGTGGGTGGGACGCACCCTTAGTTGAATAAAAATATAATATAAACGGTAGATTATTGAAAGAGGGCTTTGACGTTGGATGAAAGCAGAACCACTAAGGTTGGTAGAGAGGTCGTAATTTTCGGAATCACGCCTGACAGTCAAGTTTTTCCCCAGCCATCACCAGGAAAAGTTTCGACAACCCGGAATTAGATCTTTGGGACGGATAGGTCAAAACGACATCAACAAATTAGCACATTTAAAACTTTGATGTTACACAGATCCAATTAAGTAGCAGAAGGTAACATCTAGAATTCAGAAATTGTAAACATTATCTTTAAAATTATTTAGCAACTTACAAACAGATATGTTGTATACATTTTTTTTACCCATAGTGGATTAATAGGTAGGTAGAACAATACCTACCTAACATGGCGAGGAGAGGTCTTAAATTTGTCTATAATAGGATCAAATAGATACATTGTGGGAAACATCTAGAACATGTAGGTAAGGTAATAGGTAGGTAGGGTAAGTATACCTACTGAATTATGAGGGATGTATGGTAGTACCTATATATTTACCTTCCTAGATATTTAAATAAGCTAAAAATTGTATAGGTACGCATGAATGCAAGATTTCTTGGGCTCAGGTAAAAATCGTACATTGCATTTTGGTTCCTACAAGAGACAGAAGATTTTTAAATCGGAGGAATATGTAAAAATGGTAACAGGTTGGAATTACCTACAGAAATAGGTACAGGTTATCAATACCAATACTGAATAGGTCTATTTACGAATATCCACATTAAATTAGAAAGACCACTGAAGATTAAACACTGTAGGTACTTACCTACTTAAATTTTGCGACAGTGCGAACCGATACACAGAAAAAATTTGGCAGGATCGGGATCGAACCGGCGTGACCCACTAAAGACACCCTTAATAATTTACTTCCTATAGGTACCTATATGCTTATTCACTTAAAAACAAAAGAGACTGCCCATTTGTCACTTTCTTCCAGTGCTGACTGTGCTTGGTAGATTGGTACGGGCGACACTGATCCAAAATGTGGAGAAGATACAGCTAGTCATTGGTTTCAAATTCTGGAAAAAAAAGAATACAAAAATTAATTGATTACTTCAAACCCTCCTCGCTTGACCTAACAAATATTCGCAATTTATTTACGCTTTTTCTGCATGTCTTTTTATCAACCGAAATTAGCAGGTTATGGGGTGATTCTACGATCGAGTGATTTTTGTCAACGAAATATTTGGTGACCTGATTATGACCCACGTGATTTTGCCCATTTGTAAACAAAAACACCGTTTTAAGTTGTCAGCTCTGCATTACTTGGGGCCCTGCTTTTTTTGGTCCGTTTTCTTACAGTGAAGCAACATTGGTGAGTCTTTTTATTTGGGCCTTTACTGGGCACTGGGCCCTGAGGAATTATTAGAAAATAGAAAATAGCTCCCAAAACAATGATGATGGATATAATTAATAGTTGGTTTTTGATATTTTATCCATTATGATTTACTCGGAAGAAGACAAAAGACATCCACTGTTGGATCTTTGAAAAATAAACCCCTCTCACCGGCAAATAACCATCTCGTGGCAAAATTGTGCTCAACCAAACACTCATCATCGGTTTGGTAGATACTTAACCTCATTTATTTCTTTTTTGTCAAGTCTTTTTTTTTTTTAGTACCAACACATACTGACAAGGTGGGTAGGTAGCTATCGCATCTTATGTATGGGCGCAACCAGCTTGGATTACGTGCCTGGCTGGGGGTGAAGCCAGGTCACGGGCATAACGGTAAATAGGAGCCTGAGAACAGGGGCTGATATGCGATAGCTACCTGCCTTTCAATATAATGAGAAATATTGTCTTAGAACTAAGTTTGGTAAGTGTATAAGAGAATGGGGTGCAGGGACCCTTGGGCTACAGGGAGCCAAATAAATACTTAAGGCTGCAGGGAGCCAGGTAAATACTTAAGGCTGTAGGGAGCCAAATAAATACTTAAGGCTGCAGGGAGCCAGGTATACTTAAGGCTGCAGGGAGCCAGGTAGGAAGTATAAACGAGAATGGGGTGCAGTGACCCTAGGCTGCAGGGAGCCAAATGAGATGGGTAGGTACCTACCTAACACTTTTTCTTAAGCGCACCATACCTATATACCTACCTGTACCTACCTACGTAGCTATGAAACAGTACCAGGGTAGGTAGGTATACTTCTACCTCCCATCTAATAGGCTTTTTATCCTCTATAGGTACTTACCTGGTTTAAATAGGTAGTGGAATGCGCAAAGGAATTGTCTAGTATCTGAATTGAAGATAGCAGAGATGTTATAAATACCTACCTCAAAGTATTTCAAATAAAATACAAATATGTTGTAGGAAGAAGTATTTTAAATAAAATACAAAATACCAGTAGGAGAAAAGTATTTCGTACTCATAGGAATAATTGGAGCTGTTGTAACCCTTTCGCTGAATGGAGACAATACCGAAGTTGCCCCAATAATAGTGCAAACCTTTTGCATACTTCTAAATAATAAGGAGCAAGAACTGTGTCTTACCAATGCAGTCCAAGCTAATGCTACGGCTCCTACCAGGCCATGGCTCTAGTCACTGAGTTGATAGGTGAGTCTAGGAAGATTACTTAGCAGTTACTTAATCACTCTTATATACGGTTCCAGAGCCTTCAACTGTTACAAAATTTGATTATTCAACATCCTAATCACACCGATAAACGTGAAAAACTTAAGAATCGAGTTTTATTCAGATTTGAAATAATTTGAAAATTATACACAAAAATTATATGATATCCGACCAAAAACACTCCGTGTAAAAAACACAGCCAAGTTTATAACCCTCCAAAAATTAGCCTAACTCAACAGCCCTTAAAAGGGTTTGATATCAAAAATGTTGGCCAAGTTCTTCACATTCCCGCCCCCAAAATTAGTTATATCACTTATTACAGGGCCAAGTCCTTGGCGCAAATCACGTAAGCCTCACAGCCGGTCATAGACACAGACTTTAAGGTTGGATGGGGGCTGGAAGGGGTATTGGAAAACGGTATCCTACAGAGCAGGCATTTCCATGACAAAATATGTCGCCAAAATCCTAGTGATTCGCGCCAAGAACTTGGCCCTGTAATAAGTGATATCACTAATTTTGGGGGCCGAGTGGTAGCGGGAATGTGAAGAACTTGGCCAACATTTTTGATATCAAATCCTTTTAAGGGCTGTTGAGTTAGGCTAATTTTTGGAGGGTTATAAACTTGGCTGTGTTTTTTACACGGAGTGTTTTTGGTCGGATATCATATAATTTTCGTAAGGTGGTACAATAGTTTCTACCAGTAGGTAAAACATCAATTGGCTGTCGAATGGACTCAAGTTTTCTTGCCATACCTGGAAAGTACCTGCCAGTACCTGTAAACCAGTTCCCTGTCAAACATACAAAAATTACCAATCTCATACCTGAAATACCTGAAAAGTACCTACTCGTACCTGAAAATGAGTTCCCTGTCGAATCTCCACAAATTACCTTCCCATACCTGAAATGTACCTAATCGTACCTGATAACAAGTTGACTGTCGAATGGAGTCAAAATACCTTGCCATACCTGGAAAGTACCTCCCAGTACCTACCTGAAAACCAGTTCCCTGTCAATTCTACACAAATTATTATCCCGTACCTGAAATGTACCTACTCGTACCTGAAAGTAAGTTGCCTGACGAATCTACACAAATTACCTTCCCATCCCTGAAAATATAGTACCTTCTTGTACCTGTTACCTGAAAGTAGTACGTAATCGTACCTGAAAGGAACAAGGAGACATATCCACATTTCACAACATTGTAGGTAGGTATAGATAGGTATTTATTGTTAGGACAAGGAGCTGGAGGCAGTACTTGTTTTGAAAATATCTGCCATAAGTTAGTATGGGAACTTTGAATCGAACCTGAACCTATAATACTGAAGGTACTTCGGGTTTGCGATTTTTCTGGGTGTCCACGGGATGGTACCTACAAGTGTGCTGAGTTTCAGCTCTATCGCACTGCTGGAACATGCTAATAATTTGTATAGGTGAGTGAGTGAGTGAGTGAGTCAGTGAGTGACCCTCAAAAACAGCTAAGTTTGGTATGTCACTGCTCAGGTACGGTTGGACGTAGAAGTTTGAAATTTCATTTAGGAGGTCCCGTGCGACCCTACTACAGGAAAAGGGTACCCACTGTTCGAGCCACGCCCCCTTGCCTCCTGTAGAGAGGCACGAAAAGTGCACAACTCTGGTTCCTGTATAACATGCTGGCAGTGCTCGAGGCTTTGTCGCGCTTTCTTTTTCTTTAAAACTTGGCTGCATGCACTGCCGCGTGCATGTTGGGTCGGATGGGTCGAGGCAAGATGACAAGGCGGGGGCTGGGATATGCTGTGAAGTGCAGCAAGTCTCGGAATCCATCCCTTTGGGTAGACATGCTACGGTGTTTCAAGCTGAAGTGGCTGCGGTACTTCATGCGATGAACCACTGCATTGAACGCGAAGTACATGATAGGACAGTAACGGTGTGCTCCGACAGCCAAGCCGCTATATGAGCCATCGCACACCCCACTGTTAACTCGACTCTTGTCAAAGAATGCAAGATCGCATGCCGACTGGTGAAGGATGCAAACCGGAGCTTGAACCTGGTCTGGGTGCCTGGCCACACAGGAGTAGCCTTAAATGAGCGTGCGGACGAGCTGGCTCGGGCGGGCTCCAGTGCTCTTCCTACTGGGCCGGAGCCCATCCTTCCATTAGCATGGGCAAATGTCGCAGCGGCGGTCAAGGAGAGGTTGCGCAAGCTGCATCTGACGCACTGGGGACGTGCCCCGGGGATGACGCACTCCAAACCCTGTAAGATGACAAGGGAGCTCTTATCGAGGGGGAGACTGGGTGCGCGGTTAGTGACAGCCTTCATGACAGGACACGGACCCTTCCGGGCGCACTTGGCCAAGATGAGGGTGTACGAAGGGCCCACCGAGTGCCGGTTTTGCCAAGAAGCAGAGGAAACTGGGTGGCACCTCCTCACGGAATGCCCTGTGCTCTGGAGGCCTCGCCTGGAGCACCTCGAGTTCGCCATACTTACGAGTATACAATACGAAGAGGATGTGGTGCGCTGCGGCCGAGTGCAGTCGCCAGTTTTGCTGCAGGGATTCAGCTGGAGTAGACCAGCGAGCGGGGCTGCTCTATGGGCCCAATAACAGAGGCCTAAGTCAACATGCTCCAAGCTACACTATACTATTACTACTACGCTCTGAAGGGGTCTGCAAAAATTTCCAACGTAATAAATAATTATTTGTACCTAAATTTAAAGTTCTTTCTGCAAAACATGGAGATTTTACAGAGATTAGTGAAATTTTCGGCTCGCTCGCTTCGCTCGCTCGCAAACTGGTTGCTTTATAGTTGTTGTGTTTTCTCGCGGTTAAACGTTAAACTCCAATTAAAGTCAATTTTTACCGACTAAGGGTGCGTCCCACCATGCCCAGTTAAAATTAAACTGGAGATTTACCATGTTAAATTTAACTTTTAAGTTAAATTTGACATGGTAAACATAGGACAAAATCTCCAGTTTAATTTTAATTGGGCATGGTGGGACGCACCCTAATAATTGGAATTTAACTGGAGTTTAACGTTAACCGAGTATGGTGGGACGCACCCTAAGTACCTATAGTCACTACTTGCCCCCCCCCCCCCCCCCCCAAGAAAAACTGAAATGACGCCCCTGCAGTCAACCGATTTGGCCCAAATTTGGAATATACCTATATGTCTCTAAAATCAGTTCCGAGATACATTTTTAACTAACTTACAGGGGCGCCATCTTGGGGGGGGCAGGGTCCAGTTTGCCCCCCCCCCCCCCGGAATATTCCGGGGGGGCACTGTAGTGTACTGATAAGAGTGATAAGTAAGTTGAATATGTAATGTTTACAACTTCTTGCCCCCCCCCCCGGATTTTCAAAATCTGGCGCCCCTGCTAACTTATGTCTACTTAGGCGAAATGACAATGGTTGGTCAGCTAGGTAGTGGCAATATATTCGTTTTCACTTTGTTGACGCCCTAAATAATGGCCTAGCTACATGCCTACCAGTGTAAATAGGTAGGTACTTATCCTTCTAGCATGGGTGTAGCAGGACCAAAATACTGGGGGGGCTAAGGCCCCCCCCCCCCCCAGACCTTCTCATGCATGGCTTTATGTGACGTTATGTGTAGGTCAGAATAATAATCCTGGGGGGGGGGGGGGGGGGCTAATCCCCCCAGCCCCCCTTGCTACGCCTATGCTTATAGGTTTCAAAACATTTACCTTATAAAAACCCTAAGTTGTATAGGTACCTATACACGTAGCTATATGCCACTACCGAGGCTATAGGTAAGTAAAGTTTTCAGATTTCCGCCACGATAGTCATCTGTAGGGTTCGGAATTATATTCCCTTAAAACCCTTAGAATATTCTCTTTCAAGCCCTTAAATATTCTCAATATATTCCCTAAAATTGCCTTAAATATTCCCTAAAATATTCTCCTAAAAATCGGAATTTGTTAGTTTCTTAGTAAAAAACGCAGCAATTGCAATACCTAAATAATTCTGCCATCAGTGGTTAAAGACGAATCTCCAATAATCCACTGTCGTAGGAGTGCAGAGCGGCTCGACTTTTCTTTAGGCATTATTTAAAAAACGCAAAAATAAACTTAATCAACAAGCTACCATTTCAAGAGTCAGAGTCAGAATGCGAATGCGCCTTGTTGACAAGGGGTGGTTGAGGCGAGTTCTATTTTTAAACGTAACTGGACCTACCTGGTACGGCCAGCGTGCCTACCTACCCCAGTCGGAGTTCATTGGCCGCACTTAAACCTTACATCCATGCCATGTCAGAGTGACAATGGCCTAATCTCATGTTAATTTCGCTACACTGACCTCTGACATTGCTTTTTACTTATCAATTTTTGTTTTTCTTGCACTCAGTTTGTTCAAAAACACCTAAATATTCCCAAAAACTACAAAAAGTCTTAAATATGCAAAAATATTCCCTTTCCCTCGAAATATATATTTATATTCCCTATAAAACTTGGTGGGTGGGGTCCATAGTTGCTGAAACACCTAAATACTAAAATTTGAAGTATTCGAAGCTAAGGAAAAAAATATGCATTATATATCTTTTCCGAACCCTAGTCATCTGAGAAGAGACAGTAGGTAGGTACTGCTCCGCCAGTCGTACCAAACAAAAATATGTGATACTTACAGGTAGCAAAATAATTTTATTGAATTAAAAAATACAAAGGGTAGGTAGGTATCTTGGGTAATGTTCTTCGGTTACTTAGGCAAGGTGCTATTCCAATACAACAAAGTATGCTCTTTCTTTCCTTTGATAAATATGGGACCGTTGGGAAAGATGAACTCGGGGCAGTTCCACTCAGCTGAAGTTTTCTTTTTTTTATTCAGCAGACGTATCTTATCGAGACCTTCGTTTCGTGTTGTGCTACTAATCGAGTTCTCAAAAGACCGGCGGCAAGGTTAACAGCAAGAACTGACCTTCATTAACGATTTCGATCAGTTAAGTCAAAACACTTAATTCCTCGAGGCTAAACTGCCAGCTCCATAATATGGGGCCCGCCGGGGTTTGGGCCGCGGGAACCTGGGCCGCATGAACGCGGGCTGGGGGCACGCAACGACCTTACTGTGGCTGGCCCGTGGAAGCTCTCTACGGCCCTGCCTAGAAACGGCAACTGAAAACCCCGGTGGCATCGGAACTACAGAACCAACTTTTTTTGGATTATGCAGGTTGGCCAGAATGGCAAAGGATTCCCGCATTGTCAGTAGAGGAGACACACATAGCCCATCCGCAAATTCCGAAGGGGACATCGTCAAAAAGCGGATTTTTTCAACGGCACCCTCAGACACTTTTCGGAGATTCTCAGTGTTTTCCTCTAAATCTTGACGTTTGCACTCTTTCTTGGCCCATAGTTCCAGTGCTTTAAAAACTTCAACCTCCGAGTCAATGTTCAGCTGTTCTGCATCAAGGACAGTGTGAAGCGTCTCCAAAGTGACATCCCCAAAACTCTCTGAAGACAGTGGAGAACCGTAGTCGCCGCCGCCACGTGTTATAACATCAAGGCACTCCTCAATCAGACGATCGTTAGAAAATAGTTTGGCATGTTCGTAAATGCTCCATATAGACTCTTCATCTATCAACATGGAAAGACTTTCCGCACATTGCCCTGCAAGATCTCCAAGTTGGTACTTTACCGCGGCAGCCCACAGCCGCAGGGTTCCCTCAACATTGGTCAAATCTACCTCTTCGGTGTAAATATAGCTGAGCATTCCTCTGAAGGCCTCTGGCTCGATGTCTGGAACATGTATTGGCGTCTGCGTCTCTGATAGCTCGCCGAAGAACATAGCTTTAAATACACAGCTAGACATGGCCAAAATCAGTTTGTGTGCTTCAAGAACCTCTTGATTGGGCTCGCAGCCCACAAGGAAGGCACAATCTGACATTTCTTTCGTTTTCAGTATATGTGACGTCCTGTCAACAACCCTTATAATATTAGACTGCCAATCTTCACTTATTATTCTTGGAGTGTCCGTAATTCTTGGTTGATTTTTTCTTTCGTTCATCTTATTCATTGTTAATATGCCTTAAATGTCAAAATAAAGAGAAATTCAATCAAAAAACAAAAAGAAAACACACGTCTGATTGTTTACTTCACGTCGATTAAATATCGATTAATTAGTAACTTACTATTTTCGATATCGATATATTGTTTGGAAGCGAATTTTAGCGGGAAGACGCCTAGTCAAAACTGTGGAAACTACTTTCATTATTCTATCATTATTCTTTTTAAAATAATTTACTCACTTCAGGTCCAGGACATGCATTATTTCCATTTTTTTCACATTTTTTACTTTCTCGTCCGTATGTAATACTGAAGTCCCTCAGGTATCGCTGTTACCCATACACTTGTCTCCAGAGCCTGTCGTTACCAGTGACACGAATATTGACTTTGGTTTAACTAGACGTGGGCGAACTGTCAAAAAGCCTGTTAGACTTGATCTATAACTTTTAAGTACCTACTTATACTTTTCGATTGTTATCATTTGGGTTTAGATTAGTTTATTGCATTAGAGTTAATTTAGTGCTCTTTGTGTGCTAATTTTGGTCTCCTGAGGATGTTATATTTTGGTTTAAAATTAGGCGGTTTTTATTTTGTTCGGTTGGTAACCTGTTTTTGGTTTTAGTATTGGTAGCATTGTTTTTGTAAGATGTAAGCATTGTGTTTTTAGTAGCCGGAGATGGAAAAACGTAAAAGAATGGAAAATTATAGCGAATACTTAATGGAATAATGTTGGTGTATATCAATTTAATTATATTGACACAATGCTTACAAAAACAATGCTACCAATACTAAAACCAAAAAAACAGGTTACCAACCGAACAAAATAAAACCCGCCTAATTTTAAACCAAAATATAACAACCTAAGTAGGTAGGCAAGTACATGGTACATGGGCTGAGAAAGTTATGTTAAGTATCGCACGAAATTTTGATTTTGAGATTTTCATTGCAAAAGGCGTTTCAAAGGTCCCAATAACAAAAAAATAATGGTCTTTAGGTTATGTCCGTCCGACGTAGGTACCTCTACGTACGTCCGTATGTTCGTCTGTAGCGCGGCTAGAGGTCACACCAGTCAACCGATTTGGCTCAAATTTGGAATCTCGATGTCTAAAATCAGTTCCGAGGTATAATTTTGATTACTCAAAAATTACGCCCACTATTGTCAAAAAAGTGTCAAAAAAAATTCAAAATCGTGTTTTTCTCTACTCGCTTTTGACGGTAAGTACCTACCTATACCTAACGGTTATCAAGTTAGAACCTTCAAATTTCGCAGTTGTGTTCCCAAATAGATGATAAGTAGATGCTCCAGGATCATTTTTATTATTTTTGAGATGGGCCAAAATTTGGACCAAAATTGGCCCATAGGTAGGTAGGTACCTACTTAGGCTAAGTAGGTAGGTAGGTACCTAGGTACGTTGAAAATCTTGGCCCCATGAACAGTACCTACCTACCTATTAGCCGGAATTTCACAAAAATCCATAAACTTATGCTTAATAACTTATTACTTAAAGATAGATTGAAGAGAAATTCAATCAATTCAAAATTGCAGCCGATATAGGCAAAATAAAGTCAAAAACTAGAAAAATAAACTAGACTCTCGTTTTTGATTGGTCAAGACGGATTTGACACTATACACTAATCGACCAGTGATATAAAAAATTGGTGAAAGTGATCTCAGATAGATGCTTCAGACTCATTTTCAACAGAATTTCGAATTTCCAAAAATTACGGCCGTTATTTTAACAAAAGAATAGACAAGTAGTTTGCGCGTAAGCCGAAACTTAACCGTTCAATGGATATACCTATGCTTCAAATTCGGTATGCGTATGCCTAAAATTATTGCCTAGGGGTGTGCAAAATATCTTTGTAATCAATTCACAATTGTGGCAAAAAAAAAATTAATTACATAAAAAAATCAAGTTTTTTGTTTATCGCAAAAAATGGGAGAAAGTCAAGTGCGACCATTGTCGGACCCTTTATTTCGTCTACTACAGCTGCAGGTGTAGGTATTCCCTTTCTCGAACGCCAGCAAACCCACCCAACTAACACCTTCAAAATTTATTGTAAGAAGAACTGTTCTCCGTATATTGCATCATGGCGTGCCTTATCTTCTTACAATAAATTTTGAAGGTGTTAGTTGGGTGGGTTTGCTGGCGTTCGAGAAAGGGAATACACCTGCTGGCACTAGAGTGGTGTTATCTAAATCTTTCAATGAAAATCCTTACTTAGGTGCGTCCCACCCACCATACTCGGTTATCGTTAAACTCCAGTTAAATTCCAATTTTTGCATGGTATCAATCGAAGTTAACTGGAGTTTAACCGTTAACCGAGTACCTATGGTGGGACGCACCCTTACTTAGTTGAATAAAAATATAATATAAACGGTAGATTATTGAAAGAGGGATTTGACGTTGGATGAAAGCAGAATTCGATCTTTGGGACGGATAGGCCAAAACGACATCAACAAATTAGCACATTTAAAACTTTAATGTTACACAGATCCAATTAAGTAGCAGAAGGTAACATCTAGAATTCAGAAATTGTAAACATTATCTTTAAAATTATTTAGCAACTTACAAACAGATATGTTGTATACATTTTTTTTACCCATAGTGGATTAATAGGTAGGTAGAACAATACCTACCTAACATGGCGAGGAGAGGTCTTAAATTTGTCTATAATAGGATCAAATAGATACATTGTGGGAAACATCTAGAACATGTAGGTAAGGTAATAGGTAGGTAGGGTAAGAATACCTACTGAATTATGAGGGATGTATGGTAGTACCTATATATTTACCTTCCTAGATATTTAAATAAGCTAAAAATTGTATAGGTACGCATGAATGCAAGATTTCTTGGGCTCAGGTAAAAATCGTACATTGCATTTTGGTTCCTACAAGAGACAGAAGATTTTTAAATCGGAGGAATATGTAAAAATGGTAACAGGTTGGAATTACCTACAGAAATAGGTACAGGTTATCAATACCAATACTGAACAGGTCTATTTACGAATATCCACATTAAATTAGAAAGACCACTGAAGATTAAACACTGTACCTACCTACTTAAATTTTGCGACAGTGCGAACCGATACACAGAAAAAATTTGGCAGGATCGGGATCGAACCGGCGTGACCCACTAAAGACACCCTTAATAATTTACTTCCTATAGGTACCTATATGCTTATTCACTTAAAAACAAAAGAGACTGCCCATTTGTCACTTTCTTCCAGTGCTGACTGTGCTTGGTAGATTGGTACGGGCGACACTGATCCAAAATGTGGAGAAGATACAGCTAGTCATTGGTTTCAAATTCTGGAAAAAAAAGAATACAAAAATTAATTGATTACTTCAAACCCTCCTCGCTTGACCTAACAAATATTCGCAATTTATTTACGCTTTTTCTGCATGTCTTTTTATCAACCGAAATTAGCAGGTTATGGGGTGATTCTACGATCGAGTGATTTTTGTCAACGAAATATTTGGTGACCTGATTATGACCCACGTGATTTTGCCCATTTGTAAACAAAAACACCGTTTTAAGTTATCAGCTCTGGGGGGTGAGTCGGGACCGCGCCACTGACAAAGAGACATAGAAATGACCGTATGTCATGGATGTCATGTCATTGGGGTGAGTCCGGTTACCCGCGGACAGCGCCATCTTGGCCGCTTCGTTCAAGGTTACTCACCAATTAAACCAATTAAATACAGACAAATACCGTCAATTTCTAGAATTATTATATTGAAATATAGACTAAATCGTTTTCTGGAAAGTTTAAGTAGTATTCTATGCGGGTCTATACAGTATGACCACTGCGAATAGTGCCATTCGGATTATGACCATCCTTTGTTTACATGATTATGCCCACGCGCCATTTTCTTGTTTTTTCCTCCGATTTCTTAACTTTCCAGGCGTTTTTGGGGCCTAGTCGTGGTCAAATTCACAGTGGCTATCTTCCCAAAGGAATAATAACAAAAAATGGCGTAAAATGTTTGTTTACAAAATAAATTCCTTTCAAGTTGAACTATTTTCACAAAGAATATTCAACAAAAATGAGTCTGATTCGAATCAGTTGCTAAAGTAGGCAAAAATGGTTAAATTTTAACAATAGTAGGGGTCAGATATAGTAGGCACCAAATAGAAACTGGATAAACTAGGTAGGTACCTACCTACCTATTAACATTGTTATTATTTTCTATTTGAACTCGTGCATACTTTCTACGTACCTACCAAGTATATGTACCTACCTACAATTTGACGTACGTACCTACCTACGTAGGACCTAGGTACCTAACTAATCATAGGTAAGTAATACTGCTTAGATAGGTATTTCTTGGAAGGACAAAAAATTCTGCTGGTTTTTATATGCACCAGGTTTCAACAGTCAACCAGTCAACCGTGCCTAACCTATTCATTGTATTTATTAAAATAAAAGAGAAGTAGGTAGGTAGGTAGACAGATACATAAGTTTGTGCCAGCAGCTAGGTCAAGGTTGCCGCTAGGTGCTGGTTTTGAATTATTCTCCCATTCTATTTCGACGCTCCCAGGAAATAGAAGGCCAACCCCGTCAACTTCTGTTCTTGAAACGTCCGAAGCTTAGATATTCTTCCTGCAACAGAATTCAATCATCAAATGAAATAGCAAGTTAGGTAGGTAACCTGTTTTAAGAATTGGTTGACCATCGCGCAGGTAATTCCCATCATAGGTGAAAAAACACACGCTTGCTATAGGTGACCAATATATTAGATAAATTATCCTTCATAGGAGGCTTGTACTATCTTTGCAATGGTCTAGACTACTTTTGGAATAACAATATAATATGTAAGTACCTATTGGTCAATCCTAGCTACCTACATATAGTAGAGGGAATTTAAAGCAGGCACAAAACCTGCAGATGAGCCTACCCCCACCAGGTGCCACCGCACTTGTATCTGCTCTCCCATTGGTCAGCCCACTGGAGCTGGGGCTGGGGGTTGATGCAGGTTCCGTAATATACCCAATATAATGGGGCATAAGCCCTTTTAATACTAATTTGGAGTAGGATTCTGCGTTACATCCGCTGCCTCTCCACGGGCTATAAGGACGTATCTGACAAGATCACAAAACGGTGTTGACTTGTAACATAACATGTTTTGTTACAATGGGTATGCTAAGACACACTGCCCTAGGCTCTGTAAGATAACTAGTTCTGGCGCGCTACCATGGCCTTGCTTTCAAAGTGAGGGGAAGAAGTATACCTGGAGAGGGTAGTTTCCCCGCCGCTCCCTGACTCTCAGACCAACGTTTTGTGCCTGCTTTAAATTCCTCCTACTATACCTTCAGCGGCTTCTCACTGATTAGCCGATGTCATGACATCACTTAGCTAAGAACTTTAAACAGCTAGAAATATAAAAATCCCCAAAAACATAAAATAAAAATATCAAATAATCTGGATCCGGCCATTTTTGTATTTAATATCTCATTACATTTCAAGTAGTGTGCTCTCGCACCTACAAATGTAGGTAACTAGATAATTAATATAATGTAAAATATAATAAATAAAATTATCCTGGTATTTTTAATGTTGTTTTCAATAAATTAGGTGGGTACATGTGAATTTTAAAATTTCAATTGATTGAAAAATAATCCTTAGATGATAGATTTTGAAATGAAAATAATTACTACTACCCTGTCATCTTACACTGGGGCTATATTACAAAGGAAGTTAACCAATGGACATTAAATCAAGGAATTCGTCCCAAAATCGGCTATAAAAACGTACATATCCGTATTTGATAGTTCATATTAATTCTACATATCAATTTCACTTATATTTAAGTTCTAATTTAGAAATAAAGTTGAATTTCCTACCTTTTAATGTTAAAAACACATCGTAGCCGGAAGTTACTACGTACAAGTAGACAATGATATTTATCTACAGCCACGTCTTTTTTTCCCGCATAAATATTTTCAAATTATTTCAAATCTGAATAAAATTCGATTCTTAAGTTTTTCACGTTTATCCGTGTGATTAGGATGTTGAATAATCAAATTTTGTAACAGTTGAAGGCTCTGGAACCGTATATAAGAGTGATTAAGTAACTAGTAAGTAATCTTCCTAGACTCGCCTATCAACTCAGTGACTAGAGCCATAGCCTGGTAGGAGCCGTAGCATTAGCTTGGACTGCTATGTTAAGACACAGTTCTTGCTCCTTATTATTTAAAAGTATGCAAAAGGTTTGCACTATTATTGGGGCAACTTCAGCATTGACAGCAAAAGGGTTACAACAGCTCCAATGAGTAGGTACCTATCTTCAATTAAGATACTAGACAATTTATTTCTTTGCGCATTGCACTACCTATTTAAACCAGGTACCTATAGAGGATAAGAAGCCTATTAGATGGGAGGTAGAAGTATACCTACCTACCCTGGTACTCTTTCATAGCTAAGTAGGTAGGTACAGGTAGGTATGGTCCGCTTTAGAAAAAGTGTTAATTAGGTACCTAGTAGGTACTTTATTACTTCTGTAATTAAGTACATACTTCTAAGTTGAGCACGCTGATATTAGTAGAGTTTTTGTTGGCTTGAATAGGTATAGGTACCTACCCTTATTTGTAGGTAAAACTACGGTACTGAATATGAGACTAGTAGGTATAGGTATATCGTCATTGACTAAAAATAGTGTGCTATTCGCACGCGAATCAAATGACTGATAGTTGGACACTATGTTTAGCCTTCACGAAAGCAATAATACCTAAGACAATATTTCTCATTATATTGTAAGGCAGGTAGCTATAGATAGATCAGCCCCTGTTCTCAGGCTCCTATTTACCGTTATGCCCGTGTGACCAGGCTTCACCCCAGCCAGGCACGTAATCCAAGCTGGTTGCGCCCATATATAAGATGCGATAGCTACGTACCCACCTTGCCGGCCTCTGATTGGTCAATGGCCACCTTGCATAGATTTTACTTGTTTTTGACATTAAAAATCAACATTCTGAAACCATCTACTACCTGCTCCAGACCTCTCCACTACACAGTGGAATTAATAATCGAAAGCATTGATTCATGGTAAACTATAGGTACCTATAGGTATAAAGGAAAGCAGAAAAAAACGGCTATATTGTTTCTTGCATTTTCATTTTTCTTTCCCTGGTTCGAGCCGTAAAGACGACATGGATATCCCTTGCTGCATCAGTCATTTTTCTTTCTTCAATTCACAAGTCAGTCACCTCCTGAAAGAAAACACACAGCTACTGTTAGAAAGCTTAGGTACTTTCTACTCTAGATATAGAGCTACGCGTCTAGGTAAGTAGGAAGGTAGGTAGGTACCTATATAGTTTTCCTTATTATTATATACCTGCCTCAATCATCTGCGTTCAAATGGCAGTTTTCATTAATATTTAAGTGCAAATAAATATCCAACATAGTTTCATCAGAAAAGTGTCATTAAAATAGTCAAGAAAGACTTGATAAAGAAGAAATAGATGAGGTTAAGTACCTACCGAACCGATGATGAGTGTTTGGTTGAGCACAATTTTGCCACGAGATGGTTATTTGCCGGTGAGAGGGGTTTATTTTTCAAATATCCAACAGTAGATGTCTTTTGTCTTCTTCCGAGTAAATCATAATGGATAAAATATCAAAAACCAACATTTAATTATATCCATCATCATTGTTTTGGGAGCCATTTTCTATTTTCTAATAATTTCTCAGGGCCCACTGCCCAGTAAAGGCCCAAATCGAAAGACTCACCAATGTTGCTTCACTGTAAGAAAACGGACCAAAAAAAGAAGGGCCCCAAGTAATGCAGAGCTGCCAACTTAAAATGGTGTTTTTGTTTACAAATGGGCAAAATCACGATGGTCATACTCCAGGTCACCATTCTATGCCTTTTTTTTGTTGTAAACAAAACCACAGATTCCACGAAGTTCACAAGATGAAAATTTCATTATTTAAATAAAGATACTTTCCGTAAATTTAAACAGAAACCGAACACACAATCAATGCATTTTATTATAAACTTCCAATTTTTATAATAAAAGTATACAGAAGAGGAGTTTAAATTATGTCACCTTCTATGTCAGCCTTGTCGCCTTCCAAAAGGGCAGGCGACATAGCAGACGCCAACGCGTGACTAACCCATTGTGTTATGTCTCTTTGTCCGCTATCTCACAAAGTCCCGACTCACCCCTGACTATTATGTCACCTGTCATGGCGCTGTCTCAGTCCCGACTCACCCACCTGCATTACTTGGGGCCCTGCTTTTTTTGGTCCGTTTTCTTACAGTGAAGCAACATTGGTGAGTCTTTTTATTTGGGCCTTTACTGGGCACTGGGCCCTGAGAAATTATTAGAAAATAGAAAATAGCTCCCAAAACAATGATGATGGATATAATTAATAGTTGGTTTTTGATATTTTATCCATTATGATTTACTCGGAAGAAGACAAAAGACATCCACTGTTGGATCTTTGAAAAATAAACCCCTCTCACCGGCAAATAACCATCTCGTGGCAAAATTGTGCTCAACCAAACACTCATCATCGGTTTGGTAGATACTTAACCTCATTTATTTCTTTTTTGTCAAGTCTTTTTTTTTTTTAGTACCAACACATACTGACAAGGTGGGTAGGTAGCTATCGCATCTTATGTATGGGCGCAACCAGCTTGGATTACGTGCCTGGCTGGGGGTGAAGCCAGGTCACGGGCATAACGGTAAATAGGAGCCTGAGAACAGGGGCTGATATGCGATAGCTACCTGCCTTTCAATATAATGAGAAATATTGTCTTAGAACTAAGTTTGGTAAGTGTATAAGAGAATGGGGTGCAGGGACCCTTGGGCTACAGGGAGCCAAATAAATACTTAAGGCTGCAGGGAGCCAGGTAAATACTTAAGGCTGTAGGGAGCCAAATAAATACTTAAGGCTGCAGGGAGCCAGGTATACTTAAGGCTGCAGGGAGCCAGGTAGGAAGTATAAACGAGAATGGGGTGCAGTGACCCTAGGCTGCAGGGAGCCAAATGAGATGGGTAGGTACCTACCTAACACTTTTTCTTAAGCGCACCATACCTATATACCTACCTGTACCTACCTACGTAGCTATGAAACAGTACCAGGGTAGGTAGGTATACTTCTACCTCCCATCTAATAGGCTTTTTATCCTCTATAGGTACTTACCTGGTTTAAATAGGTAGTGGAATGCGCAAAGGAATTGTCTAGTATCTGAATTGAAGATAGCAGAGATGTTATAAATACCTACCTCAAAGTATTTCAAATAAAATACAAATATGTTGTAGGAAGAAGTATTTTAAATAAAATACAAAATACCAGTAGGAGAAAAGTATTTCGTACTCATAGGAATAATTGGAGCTGTTGTAACCCTTTCGCTGAATGGAGACAATACCGAAGTTGCCCCAATAATAGTGCAAACCTTTTGCATACTTCTAAATAATAAGGAGCAAGAACTGTGTCTTACCAATGCAGTCCAAGCTAATGCTACGGCTCCTACCAGGCCATGGCTCTAGTCACTGAGTTGATAGGTGAGTCTAGGAAGATTACTTAGCAGTTACTTAATCACTCTTATATACGGTTCCAGAGCCTTCAACTGTTACAAAATTTGATTATTCAACATCCTAATCACACCGATAAACGTGAAAAACTTAAGAATCGAGTTTTATTCAGATTTGAAATAATTTGAAAATTATACACAAAAATTATATGATATCCGACCAAAAACACTCCGTGTAAAAAACACAGCCAAGTTTATAACCCTCCAAAAATTAGCCTAACTCAACAGCCCTTAAAAGGGTTTGATATCAAAAATGTTGGCCAAGTTCTTCACATTCCCGCCCCCAAAATTAGTTATATCACTTATTACAGGGCCAAGTCCTTGGCGCAAATCACGTAAGCCTCACAGCCGGTCATAGACACAGACTTTAAGGTTGGATGGGGGCTGGAAGGGGTATTGGAAAACGGTATCCTACAGAGCAGGCATTTCCATGACAAAATATGTCGCCAAAATCCTAGTGATTCGCGCCAAGAACTTGGCCCTGTAATAAGTGATATCACTAATTTTGGGGGCCGAGTGGTAGCGGGAATGTGAAGAACTTGGCCAACATTTTTGATATCAAATCCTTTTAAGGGCTGTTGAGTTAGGCTAATTTTTGGAGGGTTATAAACTTGGCTGTGTTTTTTACACGGAGTGTTTTTGGTCGGATATCATATAATTTTCGTAAGGTGGTACAATAGTTTCTACCAGTAGGTAAAACATCAATTGGCTGTCGAATGGACTCAAGTTTTCTTGCCATACCTGGAAAGTACCTGCCAGTACCTGTAAACCAGTTCCCTGTCAAACATACAAAAATTACCAATCTCATACCTGAAATACCTGAAAAGTACCTACTCGTACCTGAAAATGAGTTCCCTGTCGAATCTCCACAAATTACCTTCCCATACCTGAAATGTACCTAATCGTACCTGATAACAAGTTGACTGTCGAATGGAGTCAAAATACCTTGCCATACCTGGAAAGTACCTCCCAGTACCTACCTGAAAACCAGTTCCCTGTCAATTCTACACAAATTATTATCCCGTACCTGAAATGTACCTACTCGTACCTGAAAGTAAGTTGCCTGACGAATCTACACAAATTACCTTCCCATCCCTGAAAATATAGTACCTTCTTGTACCTGTTACCTGAAAGTAGTACGTAATCGTACCTGAAAGGAACAAGGAGACATATCCACATTTCACAACATTGTAGGTAGGTATAGATAGGTATTTATTGTTAGGACAAGGAGCTGGAGGCAGTACTTGTTTTGAAAATATCTGCCATAAGTTAGTATGGGAACTTTGAATCGAACCTGAACCTATAATACTGAAGGTACTTCGGGTTTGCGATTTTTCTGGGTGTCCACGGGATGGTACCTACAAGTGTGCTGAGTTTCAGCTCTATCGCACTGCTGGAACATGCTAATAATTTGTATAGGTGAGTGAGTGAGTGAGTGAGTCAGTGAGTGACCCTCAAAAACAGCTAAGTTTGGTATGTCACTGCTCAGGTACGGTTGGACGTAGAAGTTTGAAATTTCATTTAGGAGGTCCCGTGCGACCCTACTACAGGAAAAGGGTACCCACTGTTCGAGCCACGCCCCCTTGCCTCCTGTAGAGAGGCACGAAAAGTGCACAACTCTGGTTCCTGTATAACATGCTGGCAGTGCTCGAGGCTTTGTCGCGCTTTCTTTTTCTTTAAAACTTGGCTGCATGCACTGCCGCGTGCATGTTGGGTCGGATGGGTCGAGGCAAGATGACAAGGCGGGGGCTGGGATATGCTGTGAAGTGCAGCAAGTCTCGGAATCCATCCCTTTGGGTAGACATGCTACGGTGTTTCAAGCTGAAGTGGCTGCGGTACTTCATGCGATGAACCACTGCATTGAACGCGAAGTACATGATAGGACAGTAACGGTGTGCTCCGACAGCCAAGCCGCTATATGAGCCATCGCACACCCCACTGTTAACTCGACTCTTGTCAAAGAATGCAAGATCGCATGCCGACTGGTGAAGGATGCAAACCGGAGCTTGAACCTGGTCTGGGTGCCTGGCCACACAGGAGTAGCCTTAAATGAGCGTGCGGACGAGCTGGCTCGGGCGGGCTCCAGTGCTCTTCCTACTGGGCCGGAGCCCATCCTTCCATTAGCATGGGCAAATGTCGCAGCGGCGGTCAAGGAGAGGTTGCGCAAGCTGCATCTGACGCACTGGGGACGTGCCCCGGGGATGACGCACTCCAAACCCTGTAAGATGACAAGGGAGCTCTTATCGAGGGGGAGACTGGGTGCGCGGTTAGTGACAGCCTTCATGACAGGACACGGACCCTTCCGGGCGCACTTGGCCAAGATGAGGGTGTACGAAGGGCCCACCGAGTGCCGGTTTTGCCAAGAAGCAGAGGAAACTGGGTGGCACCTCCTCACGGAATGCCCTGTGCTCTGGAGGCCTCGCCTGGAGCACCTCGAGTTCGCCATACTTACGAGTATACAATACGAAGAGGATGTGGTGCGCTGCGGCCGAGTGCAGTCGCCAGTTTTGCTGCAGGGATTCAGCTGGAGTAGACCAGCGAGCGGGGCTGCTCTATGGGCCCAATAACAGAGGCCTAAGTCAACATGCTCCAAGCTACACTATACTATTACTACTACGCTCTGAAGGGGTCTGCAAAAATTTCCAACGTAATAAATAATTATTTGTACCTAAATTTAAAGTTCTTTCTGCAAAACATGGAGATTTTACAGAGATTAGTGAAATTTTCGGCTCGCTCGCTTCGCTCGCTCGCAAACTGGTTGCTTTATAGTTGTTGTGTTTTCTCGCGGTTAAACGTTAAACTCCAATTAAAGTCAATTTTTACCGACTAAGGGTGCGTCCCACCATGCCCAGTTAAAATTAAACTGGAGATTTACCATGTTAAATTTAACTTTTAAGTTAAATTTGACATGGTAAACATAGGACAAAATCTCCAGTTTAATTTTAATTGGGCATGGTGGGACGCACCCTAATAATTGGAATTTAACTGGAGTTTAACGTTAACCGAGTATGGTGGGACGCACCCTAAGTACCTATAGTCACTACTTGCCCCCCCCCCCCCCCCCCCAAGAAAAACTGAAATGACGCCCCTGCAGTCAACCGATTTGGCCCAAATTTGGAATATACCTATATGTCTCTAAAATCAGTTCCGAGATACATTTTTAACTAACTTACAGGGGCGCCATCTTGGGGGGGGCAGGGTCCAGTTTGCCCCCCCCCCCCCCGGAATATTCCGGGGGGGCACTGTAGTGTACTGATAAGAGTGATAAGTAAGTTGAATATGTAATGTTTACAACTTCTTGCCCCCCCCCCCGGATTTTCAAAATCTGGCGCCCCTGCTAACTTATGTCTACTTAGGCGAAATGACAATGGTTGGTCAGCTAGGTAGTGGCAATATATTCGTTTTCACTTTGTTGACGCCCTAAATAATGGCCTAGCTACATGCCTACCAGTGTAAATAGGTAGGTACTTATCCTTCTAGCATGGGTGTAGCAGGACCAAAATACTGGGGGGGCTAAGGCCCCCCCCCCCCCCAGACCTTCTCATGCATGGCTTTATGTGACGTTATGTGTAGGTCAGAATAATAATCCTGGGGGGGGGGGGGGGGGGCTAATCCCCCCAGCCCCCCTTGCTACGCCTATGCTTATAGGTTTCAAAACATTTACCTTATAAAAACCCTAAGTTGTATAGGTACCTATACACGTAGCTATATGCCACTACCGAGGCTATAGGTAAGTAAAGTTTTCAGATTTCCGCCACGATAGTCATCTGTAGGGTTCGGAATTATATTCCCTTAAAACCCTTAGAATATTCTCTTTCAAGCCCTTAAATATTCTCAATATATTCCCTAAAATTGCCTTAAATATTCCCTAAAATATTCTCCTAAAAATCGGAATTTGTTAGTTTCTTAGTAAAAAACGCAGCAATTGCAATACCTAAATAATTCTGCCATCAGTGGTTAAAGACGAATCTCCAATAATCCACTGTCGTAGGAGTGCAGAGCGGCTCGACTTTTCTTTAGGCATTATTTAAAAAACGCAAAAATAAACTTAATCAACAAGCTACCATTTCAAGAGTCAGAGTCAGAATGCGAATGCGCCTTGTTGACAAGGGGTGGTTGAGGCGAGTTCTATTTTTAAACGTAACTGGACCTACCTGGTACGGCCAGCGTGCCTACCTACCCCAGTCGGAGTTCATTGGCCGCACTTAAACCTTACATCCATGCCATGTCAGAGTGACAATGGCCTAATCTCATGTTAATTTCGCTACACTGACCTCTGACATTGCTTTTTACTTATCAATTTTTGTTTTTCTTGCACTCAGTTTGTTCAAAAACACCTAAATATTCCCAAAAACTACAAAAAGTCTTAAATATGCAAAAATATTCCCTTTCCCTCGAAATATATATTTATATTCCCTATAAAACTTGGTGGGTGGGGTCCATAGTTGCTGAAACACCTAAATACTAAAATTTGAAGTATTCGAAGCTAAGGAAAAAAATATGCATTATATATCTTTTCCGAACCCTAGTCATCTGAGAAGAGACAGTAGGTAGGTACTGCTCCGCCAGTCGTACCAAACAAAAATATGTGATACTTACAGGTAGCAAAATAATTTTATTGAATTAAAAAATACAAAGGGTAGGTAGGTATCTTGGGTAATGTTCTTCGGTTACTTAGGCAAGGTGCTATTCCAATACAACAAAGTATGCTCTTTCTTTCCTTTGATAAATATGGGACCGTTGGGAAAGATGAACTCGGGGCAGTTCCACTCAGCTGAAGTTTTCTTTTTTTTATTCAGCAGACGTATCTTATCGAGACCTTCGTTTCGTGTTGTGCTACTAATCGAGTTCTCAAAAGACCGGCGGCAAGGTTAACAGCAAGAACTGACCTTCATTAACGATTTCGATCAGTTAAGTCAAAACACTTAATTCCTCGAGGCTAAACTGCCAGCTCCATAATATGGGGCCCGCCGGGGTTTGGGCCGCGGGAACCTGGGCCGCATGAACGCGGGCTGGGGGCACGCAACGACCTTACTGTGGCTGGCCCGTGGAAGCTCTCTACGGCCCTGCCTAGAAACGGCAACTGAAAACCCCGGTGGCATCGGAACTACAGAACCAACTTTTTTTGGATTATGCAGGTTGGCCAGAATGGCAAAGGATTCCCGCATTGTCAGTAGAGGAGACACACATAGCCCATCCGCAAATTCCGAAGGGGACATCGTCAAAAAGCGGATTTTTTCAACGGCACCCTCAGACACTTTTCGGAGATTCTCAGTGTTTTCCTCTAAATCTTGACGTTTGCACTCTTTCTTGGCCCATAGTTCCAGTGCTTTAAAAACTTCAACCTCCGAGTCAATGTTCAGCTGTTCTGCATCAAGGACAGTGTGAAGCGTCTCCAAAGTGACATCCCCAAAACTCTCTGAAGACAGTGGAGAACCGTAGTCGCCGCCGCCACGTGTTATAACATCAAGGCACTCCTCAATCAGACGATCGTTAGAAAATAGTTTGGCATGTTCGTAAATGCTCCATATAGACTCTTCATCTATCAACATGGAAAGACTTTCCGCACATTGCCCTGCAAGATCTCCAAGTTGGTACTTTACCGCGGCAGCCCACAGCCGCAGGGTTCCCTCAACATTGGTCAAATCTACCTCTTCGGTGTAAATATAGCTGAGCATTCCTCTGAAGGCCTCTGGCTCGATGTCTGGAACATGTATTGGCGTCTGCGTCTCTGATAGCTCGCCGAAGAACATAGCTTTAAATACACAGCTAGACATGGCCAAAATCAGTTTGTGTGCTTCAAGAACCTCTTGATTGGGCTCGCAGCCCACAAGGAAGGCACAATCTGACATTTCTTTCGTTTTCAGTATATGTGACGTCCTGTCAACAACCCTTATAATATTAGACTGCCAATCTTCACTTATTATTCTTGGAGTGTCCGTAATTCTTGGTTGATTTTTTCTTTCGTTCATCTTATTCATTGTTAATATGCCTTAAATGTCAAAATAAAGAGAAATTCAATCAAAAAACAAAAAGAAAACACACGTCTGATTGTTTACTTCACGTCGATTAAATATCGATTAATTAGTAACTTACTATTTTCGATATCGATATATTGTTTGGAAGCGAATTTTAGCGGGAAGACGCCTAGTCAAAACTGTGGAAACTACTTTCATTATTCTATCATTATTCTTTTTAAAATAATTTACTCACTTCAGGTCCAGGACATGCATTATTTCCATTTTTTTCACATTTTTTACTTTCTCGTCCGTATGTAATACTGAAGTCCCTCAGGTATCGCTGTTACCCATACACTTGTCTCCAGAGCCTGTCGTTACCAGTGACACGAATATTGACTTTGGTTTAACTAGACGTGGGCGAACTGTCAAAAAGCCTGTTAGACTTGATCTATAACTTTTAAGTACCTACTTATACTTTTCGATTGTTATCATTTGGGTTTAGATTAGTTTATTGCATTAGAGTTAATTTAGTGCTCTTTGTGTGCTAATTTTGGTCTCCTGAGGATGTTATATTTTGGTTTAAAATTAGGCGGTTTTTATTTTGTTCGGTTGGTAACCTGTTTTTGGTTTTAGTATTGGTAGCATTGTTTTTGTAAGATGTAAGCATTGTGTTTTTAGTAGCCGGAGATGGAAAAACGTAAAAGAATGGAAAATTATAGCGAATACTTAATGGAATAATGTTGGTGTATATCAATTTAATTATATTGACACAATGCTTACAAAAACAATGCTACCAATACTAAAACCAAAAAAACAGGTTACCAACCGAACAAAATAAAACCCGCCTAATTTTAAACCAAAATATAACAACCTAAGTAGGTAGGCAAGTACATGGTACATGGGCTGAGAAAGTTATGTTAAGTATCGCACGAAATTTTGATTTTGAGATTTTCATTGCAAAAGGCGTTTCAAAGGTCCCAATAACAAAAAAATAATGGTCTTTAGGTTATGTCCGTCCGACGTAGGTACCTCTACGTACGTCCGTATGTTCGTCTGTAGCGCGGCTAGAGGTCACACCAGTCAACCGATTTGGCTCAAATTTGGAATCTCGATGTCTAAAATCAGTTCCGAGGTATAATTTTGATTACTCAAAAATTACGCCCACTATTGTCAAAAAAGTGTCAAAAAAAATTCAAAATCGTGTTTTTCTCTACTCGCTTTTGACGGTAAGTACCTACCTATACCTAACGGTTATCAAGTTAGAACCTTCAAATTTCGCAGTTGTGTTCCCAAATAGATGATAAGTAGATGCTCCAGGATCATTTTTATTATTTTTGAGATGGGCCAAAATTTGGACCAAAATTGGCCCATAGGTAGGTAGGTACCTACTTAGGCTAAGTAGGTAGGTAGGTACCTAGGTACGTTGAAAATCTTGGCCCCATGAACAGTACCTACCTACCTATTAGCCGGAATTTCACAAAAATCCATAAACTTATGCTTAATAACTTATTACTTAAAGATAGATTGAAGAGAAATTCAATCAATTCAAAATTGCAGCCGATATAGGCAAAATAAAGTCAAAAACTAGAAAAATAAACTAGACTCTCGTTTTTGATTGGTCAAGACGGATTTGACACTATACACTAATCGACCAGTGATATAAAAAATTGGTGAAAGTGATCTCAGATAGATGCTTCAGACTCATTTTCAACAGAATTTCGAATTTCCAAAAATTACGGCCGTTATTTTAACAAAAGAATAGACAAGTAGTTTGCGCGTAAGCCGAAACTTAACCGTTCAATGGATATACCTATGCTTCAAATTCGGTATGCGTATGCCTAAAATTATTGCCTAGGGGTGTGCAAAATATCTTTGTAATCAATTCACAATTGTGGCAAAAAAAAAATTAATTACATAAAAAAATCAAGTTTTTTGTTTATCGCAAAAAATGGGAGAAAGTCAAGTGCGACCATTGTCGGACCCTTTATTTCGTCTACTACAGCTGCAGGTGTAGGTATTCCCTTTCTCGAACGCCAGCAAACCCACCCAACTAACACCTTCAAAATTTATTGTAAGAAGAACTGTTCTCCGTATATTGCATCATGGCGTGCCTTATCTTCTTACAATAAATTTTGAAGGTGTTAGTTGGGTGGGTTTGCTGGCGTTCGAGAAAGGGAATACACCTGCTGGCACTAGAGTGGTGTTATCTAAATCTTTCAATGAAAATCCTTACTTAGGTGCGTCCCACCCACCATACTCGGTTATCGTTAAACTCCAGTTAAATTCCAATTTTTGCATGGTATCAATCGAAGTTAACTGGAGTTTAACCGTTAACCGAGTACCTATGGTGGGACGCACCCTTACTTAGTTGAATAAAAATATAATATAAACGGTAGATTATTGAAAGAGGGATTTGACGTTGGATGAAAGCAGAATTCGATCTTTGGGACGGATAGGCCAAAACGACATCAACAAATTAGCACATTTAAAACTTTAATGTTACACAGATCCAATTAAGTAGCAGAAGGTAACATCTAGAATTCAGAAATTGTAAACATTATCTTTAAAATTATTTAGCAACTTACAAACAGATATGTTGTATACATTTTTTTTACCCATAGTGGATTAATAGGTAGGTAGAACAATACCTACCTAACATGGCGAGGAGAGGTCTTAAATTTGTCTATAATAGGATCAAATAGATACATTGTGGGAAACATCTAGAACATGTAGGTAAGGTAATAGGTAGGTAGGGTAAGAATACCTACTGAATTATGAGGGATGTATGGTAGTACCTATATATTTACCTTCCTAGATATTTAAATAAGCTAAAAATTGTATAGGTACGCATGAATGCAAGATTTCTTGGGCTCAGGTAAAAATCGTACATTGCATTTTGGTTCCTACAAGAGACAGAAGATTTTTAAATCGGAGGAATATGTAAAAATGGTAACAGGTTGGAATTACCTACAGAAATAGGTACAGGTTATCAATACCAATACTGAACAGGTCTATTTACGAATATCCACATTAAATTAGAAAGACCACTGAAGATTAAACACTGTACCTACCTACTTAAATTTTGCGACAGTGCGAACCGATACACAGAAAAAATTTGGCAGGATCGGGATCGAACCGGCGTGACCCACTAAAGACACCCTTAATAATTTACTTCCTATAGGTACCTATATGCTTATTCACTTAAAAACAAAAGAGACTGCCCATTTGTCACTTTCTTCCAGTGCTGACTGTGCTTGGTAGATTGGTACGGGCGACACTGATCCAAAATGTGGAGAAGATACAGCTAGTCATTGGTTTCAAATTCTGGAAAAAAAAGAATACAAAAATTAATTGATTACTTCAAACCCTCCTCGCTTGACCTAACAAATATTCGCAATTTATTTACGCTTTTTCTGCATGTCTTTTTATCAACCGAAATTAGCAGGTTATGGGGTGATTCTACGATCGAGTGATTTTTGTCAACGAAATATTTGGTGACCTGATTATGACCCACGTGATTTTGCCCATTTGTAAACAAAAACACCGTTTTAAGTTATCAGCTCTGGGGGGTGAGTCGGGACCGCGCCACTGACAAAGAGACATAGAAATGACCGTATGTCATGGATGTCATGTCATTGGGGTGAGTCCGGTTACCCGCGGACAGCGCCATCTTGGCCGCTTCGTTCAAGGTTACTCACCAATTAAACCAATTAAATACAGACAAATACCGTCAATTTCTAGAATTATTATATTGAAATATAGACTAAATCGTTTTCTGGAAAGTTTAAGTAGTATTCTATGCGGGTCTATACAGTATGACCACTGCGAATAGTGCCATTCGGATTATGACCATCCTTTGTTTACATGATTATGCCCACGCGCCATTTTCTTGTTTTTTCCTCCGATTTCTTAACTTTCCAGGCGTTTTTGGGGCCTAGTCGTGGTCAAATTCACAGTGGCTATCTTCCCAAAGGAATAATAACAAAAAATGGCGTAAAATGTTTGTTTACAAAATAAATTCCTTTCAAGTTGAACTATTTTCACAAAGAATATTCAACAAAAATGAGTCTGATTCGAATCAGTTGCTAAAGTAGGCAAAAATGGTTAAATTTTAACAATAGTAGGGGTCAGATATAGTAGGCACCAAATAGAAACTGGATAAACTAGGTAGGTACCTACCTACCTATTAACATTGTTATTATTTTCTATTTGAACTCGTGCATACTTTCTACGTACCTACCAAGTATATGTACCTACCTACAATTTGACGTACGTACCTACCTACGTAGGACCTAGGTACCTAACTAATCATAGGTAAGTAATACTGCTTAGATAGGTATTTCTTGGAAGGACAAAAAATTCTGCTGGTTTTTATATGCACCAGGTTTCAACAGTCAACCAGTCAACCGTGCCTAACCTATTCATTGTATTTATTAAAATAAAAGAGAAGTAGGTAGGTAGGTAGACAGATATAGTAGAGGGAATTTAAAGCAGGCACAAAACCTGCAGATGAGCCTACCCCCACCAGGTGCCACCGCACTTGTACCTGCTCTCCCATTGGTCAGCCCACTCGAGCTGGGGCTAGGGGTTGATGCAGGTTCCGTAATATACCCAATATAATGGGGTATAAGCTCTTTTAATACTAACTTGGAGTAGGATTCTGCGTTACATCCCCTGCCTCTCCACGGGCTATAAGGACGTATCTGACAAGATCACAAAACGGTGTTGACTTGTAACATAACATGTTTTGTTACAGTGGGTATGCTAAGACACACTGCCCTAGGCTCTGTAAGATAACTGGTTCTGGCGCGCTACCATGGCCTTGCTTTCAAAGTGAGGGGAAGAAGTATACCTGGAGAGGGTAGTTTCCCCGCCGCTCCCTGACTCTCAGACCAACGTTTTGTGCCTGCTTTAAATTCCTCCTACTATACATAAGTTTGTGCCAGCAGCTAGGTCAAGGTTGCCGCTAGGTGCTGGTTTTGAATTATTCTCCCATTCTATTTCGACGCTCCCAGGAAATAGAAGGCCAACCCCGTCAACTTCTGTTCTTGAAACGTCCGAAGCTTAGATATTCTTCCTGCAACAGAATTCAATCATCAAATGAAATAGCAAGTTAGGTAGGTAACCTGTTTTAAGAATTGGTTGACCATCGCGCAGGTAATTCCCATCATAGGTGAAAAAACACACGCTTGCTATAGGTGACCAATATATTAGATAAATTATCCTTCATAGGAGGCTTGTACTATCTTTGCAATGGTCTAGACTACTTTTGGAATAACAATATAATATGTAAGTACCTATTGGTCAATCCTAGCTACCTACATACCTTCAGCGGCTTCTCACTGATTAGCCGATGTCATGACATCACTTAGCTAAGAACTTTAAACAGCTAGAAATATAAAAATCCCCAAAAACATAAAATAAAAATATCAAATAATCTGGATCCGGCCATTTTTGTATTTAATATCTCATTACATTTCAAGTAGTGTGCTCTCGCACCTACAAATGTAGGTAACTAGATAATTAATATAATGTAAAATATAATAAATAAAATTATCCTGGTATTTTTAATGTTGTTTTCAATAAATTAGGTGGGTACATGTGAATTTTAAAATTTCAATTGATTGAAAAATAATCCTTAGATGATAGATTTTGAAATGAAAATAATTACTACTACCCTGTCATCTTACACTGGGGCTATATTACAAAGGAAGTTAACCAATGGACATTAAATCAAGGAATTCGTCCCAAAATCGGCTATAAAAACGTACATATCCGTATTTGATAGTTCATATTAATTCTACATATCAATTTCACTTATATTTAAGTTCTAATTTAGAAATAAAGTTGAATTTCCTACCTTTTAATGTTAAAAACACATCGTAGCCGGAAGTTACTACGTACAAGTAGACAATGATATTTATCTACAGCCACGTCTTTTTTTCCCGCATAAATATTTTCAAATTATTTCAAATCTGAATAAAATTCGATTCTTAAGTTTTTCACGTTTATCCGTGTGATTAGGATGTTGAATAATCAAATTTTGTAACAGTTGAAGGCTCTGGAACCGTATATAAGAGTGATTAAGTAACTAGTAAGTAATCTTCCTAGACTCGCCTATCAACTCAGTGACTAGAGCCATAGCCTGGTAGGAGCCGTAGCATTAGCTTGGACTGCTATGTTAAGACACAGTTCTTGCTCCTTATTATTTAAAAGTATGCAAAAGGTTTGCACTATTATTGGGGCAACTTCAGCATTGACAGCAAAAGGGTTACAACAGCTCCAATGAGTAGGTACCTATCTTCAATTAAGATACTAGACAATTTATTTCTTTGCGCATTGCACTACCTATTTAAACCAGGTACCTATAGAGGATAAGAAGCCTATTAGATGGGAGGTAGAAGTATACCTACCTACCCTGGTACTCTTTCATAGCTAAGTAGGTAGGTACAGGTAGGTATGGTCCGCTTTAGAAAAAGTGTTAATTAGGTACCTAGTAGGTACTTTATTACTTCTGTAATTAAGTACATACTTCTAAGTTGAGCACGCTGATATTAGTAGAGTTTTTGTTGGCTTGAATAGGTATAGGTACCTACCCTTATTTGTAGGTAAAACTACGGTACTGAATATGAGACTAGTAGGTATAGGTATATCGTCATTGACTAAAAATAGTGTGCTATTCGCACGCGAATCAAATGACTGATAGTTGGACACTATGTTTAGCCTTCACGAAAGCAATAATACCTAAGACAATATTTCTCATTATATTGTAAGGCAGGTAGCTATAGATAGATCAGCCCCTGTTCTCAGGCTCCTATTTACCGTTATGCCCGTGTGACCAGGCTTCACCCCAGCCAGGCACGTAATCCAAGCTGGTTGCGCCCATATATAAGATGCGATAGCTACGTACCCACCTTGCCGGCCTCTGATTGGTCAATGGCCACCTTGCATAGATTTTACTTGTTTTTGACATTAAAAATCAACATTCTGAAACCATCTACTACCTGCTCCAGACCTCTCCACTACACAGTGGAATTAATAATCGAAAGCATTGATTCATGGTAAACTATAGGTACCTATAGGTATAAAGGAAAGCAGAAAAAAACGGCTATATTGTTTCTTGCATTTTCATTTTTCTTTCCCTGGTTCGAGCCGTAAAGACGACATGGATATCCCTTGCTGCATCAGTCATTTTTCTTTCTTCAATTCACAAGTCAGTCACCTCCTGAAAGAAAACACACAGCTACTGTTAGAAAGCTTAGGTACTTTCTACTCTAGATATAGAGCTACGCGTCTAGGTAAGTAGGAAGGTAGGTAGGTACCTATATAGTTTTCCTTATTATTATATACCTGCCTCAATCATCTGCGTTCAAATGGCAGTTTTCATTAATATTTAAGTGCAAATAAATATCCAACATAGTTTCATCAGAAAAGTGTCATTAAAATAGTCAAGAAAGACTTGATAAAGAAGAAATAGATGAGGTTAAGTACCTACCGAACCGATGATGAGTGTTTGGTTGAGCACAATTTTGCCACGAGATGGTTATTTGCCGGTGAGAGGGGTTTATTTTTCAAATATCCAACAGTAGATGTCTTTTGTCTTCTTCCGAGTAAATCATAATGGATAAAATATCAAAAACCAACATTTAATTATATCCATCATCATTGTTTTGGGAGCCATTTTCTATTTTCTAATAATTTCTCAGGGCCCACTGCCCAGTAAAGGCCCAAATCGAAAGACTCACCAATGTTGCTTCACTGTAAGAAAACGGACCAAAAAAAGAAGGGCCCCAAGTAATGCAGAGCTGCCAACTTAAAATGGTGTTTTTGTTTACAAATGGGCAAAATCACGATGGTCATACTCCAGGTCACCATTCTATGCCTTTTTTTTGTTGTAAACAAAACCACAGATTCCACGAAGTTCACAAGATGAAAATTTCATTATTTAAATAAAGATACTTTCCGTAAATTTAAACAGAAACCGAACACACAATCAATGCATTTTATTATAAACTTCCAATTTTTATAATAAAAGTATACAGAAGAGGAGTTTAAATTATGTCACCTTCTATGTCAGCCTTGTCGCCTTCCAAAAGGGCAGGCGACATAGCAGACGCCAACGCGTGACTAACCCATTGTGTTATGTCTCTTTGTCCGCTATCTCACAAAGTCCCGACTCACCCCTGACTATTATGTCACCTGTCATGGCGCTGTCTCAGTCCCGACTCACCCACCTGCATTACTTGGGGCCCTGCTTTTTTTGGTCCGTTTTCTTACAGTGAAGCAACATTGGTGAGTCTTTTTATTTGGGCCTTTACTGGGCACTGGGCCCTGAGAAATTATTAGAAAATAGAAAATAGCTCCCAAAACAATGATGATGGATATAATTAATAGTTGGTTTTTGATATTTTATCCATTATGATTTACTCGGAAGAAGACAAAAGACATCCACTGTTGGATCTTTGAAAAATAAACCCCTCTCACCGGCAAATAACCATCTCGTGGCAAAATTGTGCTCAACCAAACACTCATCATCGGTTTGGTAGATACTTAACCTCATTTATTTCTTTTTTGTCAAGTCTTTTTTTTTTTTAGTACCAACACATACTGACAAGGTGGGTAGGTAGCTATCGCATCTTATGTATGGGCGCAACCAGCTTGGATTACGTGCCTGGCTGGGGGTGAAGCCAGGTCACGGGCATAACGGTAAATAGGAGCCTGAGAACAGGGGCTGATATGCGATAGCTACCTGCCTTTCAATATAATGAGAAATATTGTCTTAGAACTAAGTTTGGTAAGTGTATAAGAGAATGGGGTGCAGGGACCCTTGGGCTACAGGGAGCCAAATAAATACTTAAGGCTGCAGGGAGCCAGGTAAATACTTAAGGCTGTAGGGAGCCAAATAAATACTTAAGGCTGCAGGGAGCCAGGTATACTTAAGGCTGCAGGGAGCCAGGTAGGAAGTATAAACGAGAATGGGGTGCAGTGACCCTAGGCTGCAGGGAGCCAAATGAGATGGGTAGGTACCTACCTAACACTTTTTCTTAAGCGCACCATACCTATATACCTACCTGTACCTACCTACGTAGCTATGAAACAGTACCAGGGTAGGTAGGTATACTTCTACCTCCCATCTAATAGGCTTTTTATCCTCTATAGGTACTTACCTGGTTTAAATAGGTAGTGGAATGCGCAAAGGAATTGTCTAGTATCTGAATTGAAGATAGCAGAGATGTTATAAATACCTACCTCAAAGTATTTCAAATAAAATACAAATATGTTGTAGGAAGAAGTATTTTAAATAAAATACAAAATACCAGTAGGAGAAAAGTATTTCGTACTCATAGGAATAATTGGAGCTGTTGTAACCCTTTCGCTGAATGGAGACAATACCGAAGTTGCCCCAATAATAGTGCAAACCTTTTGCATACTTCTAAATAATAAGGAGCAAGAACTGTGTCTTACCAATGCAGTCCAAGCTAATGCTACGGCTCCTACCAGGCCATGGCTCTAGTCACTGAGTTGATAGGTGAGTCTAGGAAGATTACTTAGCAGTTACTTAATCACTCTTATATACGGTTCCAGAGCCTTCAACTGTTACAAAATTTGATTATTCAACATCCTAATCACACCGATAAACGTGAAAAACTTAAGAATCGAGTTTTATTCAGATTTGAAATAATTTGAAAATTATACACAAAAATTATATGATATCCGACCAAAAACACTCCGTGTAAAAAACACAGCCAAGTTTATAACCCTCCAAAAATTAGCCTAACTCAACAGCCCTTAAAAGGGTTTGATATCAAAAATGTTGGCCAAGTTCTTCACATTCCCGCCCCCAAAATTAGTTATATCACTTATTACAGGGCCAAGTCCTTGGCGCAAATCACGTAAGCCTCACAGCCGGTCATAGACACAGACTTTAAGGTTGGATGGGGGCTGGAAGGGGTATTGGAAAACGGTATCCTACAGAGCAGGCATTTCCATGACAAAATATGTCGCCAAAATCCTAGTGATTCGCGCCAAGAACTTGGCCCTGTAATAAGTGATATCACTAATTTTGGGGGCCGAGTGGTAGCGGGAATGTGAAGAACTTGGCCAACATTTTTGATATCAAATCCTTTTAAGGGCTGTTGAGTTAGGCTAATTTTTGGAGGGTTATAAACTTGGCTGTGTTTTTTACACGGAGTGTTTTTGGTCGGATATCATATAATTTTCGTAAGGTGGTACAATAGTTTCTACCAGTAGGTAAAACATCAATTGGCTGTCGAATGGACTCAAGTTTTCTTGCCATACCTGGAAAGTACCTGCCAGTACCTGTAAACCAGTTCCCTGTCAAACATACAAAAATTACCAATCTCATACCTGAAATACCTGAAAAGTACCTACTCGTACCTGAAAATGAGTTCCCTGTCGAATCTCCACAAATTACCTTCCCATACCTGAAATGTACCTAATCGTACCTGATAACAAGTTGACTGTCGAATGGAGTCAAAATACCTTGCCATACCTGGAAAGTACCTCCCAGTACCTACCTGAAAACCAGTTCCCTGTCAATTCTACACAAATTATTATCCCGTACCTGAAATGTACCTACTCGTACCTGAAAGTAAGTTGCCTGACGAATCTACACAAATTACCTTCCCATCCCTGAAAATATAGTACCTTCTTGTACCTGTTACCTGAAAGTAGTACGTAATCGTACCTGAAAGGAACAAGGAGACATATCCACATTTCACAACATTGTAGGTAGGTATAGATAGGTATTTATTGTTAGGACAAGGAGCTGGAGGCAGTACTTGTTTTGAAAATATCTGCCATAAGTTAGTATGGGAACTTTGAATCGAACCTGAACCTATAATACTGAAGGTACTTCGGGTTTGCGATTTTTCTGGGTGTCCACGGGATGGTACCTACAAGTGTGCTGAGTTTCAGCTCTATCGCACTGCTGGAACATGCTAATAATTTGTATAGGTGAGTGAGTGAGTGAGTGAGTCAGTGAGTGACCCTCAAAAACAGCTAAGTTTGGTATGTCACTGCTCAGGTACGGTTGGACGTAGAAGTTTGAAATTTCATTTAGGAGGTCCCGTGCGACCCTACTACAGGAAAAGGGTACCCACTGTTCGAGCCACGCCCCCTTGCCTCCTGTAGAGAGGCACGAAAAGTGCACAACTCTGGTTCCTGTATAACATGCTGGCAGTGCTCGAGGCTTTGTCGCGCTTTCTTTTTCTTTAAAACTTGGCTGCATGCACTGCCGCGTGCATGTTGGGTCGGATGGGTCGGGGCAAGATGACAAGGCGGGGGCTGGGATATGCTGTGAAGTGCAGCAAGTCTCGGAATCCATCCCTTTGGGTAGACATGCTACGGTGTTTCAAGCTGAAGTGGCTGCGGTACTTCATGCGATGAACCACTGCATTGAACGCGAAGTACATGATAGGACAGTAACGGTGTGCTCCGACAGCCAAGCCGCTATATGAGCCATCGCACACCCCACTGTTAACTCGACTCTTGTCAAAGAATGCAAGATCGCATGCCGACTGGTGAAGGATGCAAACCGGAGCTTGAACCTGGTCTGGGTGCCTGGCCACACAGGAGTAGCCTTAAATGAGCGTGCGGACGAGCTGGCTCGGGCGGGCTCCAGTGCTCTTCCTACTGGGCCGGAGCCCATCCTTCCATTAGCATGGGCAAATGTCGCAGCGGCGGTCAAGGAGAGGTTGCGCAAGCTGCATCTGACGCACTGGGGACGTGCCCCGGGGATGACGCACTCCAAACCCTGTAAGATGACAAGGGAGCTCTTATCGAGGGGGAGACTGGGTGCGCGGTTAGTGACAGCCTTCATGACAGGACACGGACCCTTCCGGGCGCACTTGGCCAAGATGAGGGTGTACGAAGGGCCCACCGAGTGCCGGTTTTGCCAAGAAGCAGAGGAAACTGGGTGGCACCTCCTCACGGAATGCCCTGTGCTCTGGAGGCCTCGCCTGGAGCACCTCGAGTTCGCCATACTTACGAGTATACAATACGAAGAGGATGTGGTGCGCTGCGGCCGAGTGCAGTCGCCAGTTTTGCTGCAGGGATTCAGCTGGAGTAGACCAGCGAGCGGGGCTGCTCTATGGGCCCAATAACAGAGGCCTAAGTCAACATGCTCCAAGCTACACTATACTATTACTACTACGCTCTGAAGGGGTCTGCAAAAATTTCCAACGTAATAAATAATTATTTGTACCTAAATTTAAAGTTCTTTCTGCAAAACATGGAGATTTTACAGAGATTAGTGAAATTTTCGGCTCGCTCGCTTCGCTCGCTCGCAAACTGGTTGCTTTATAGTTGTTGTGTTTTCTCGCGGTTAAACGTTAAACTCCAATTAAAGTCAATTTTTACCGACTAAGGGTGCGTCCCACCATGCCCAGTTAAAATTAAACTGGAGATTTACCATGTTAAATTTAACTTTTAAGTTAAATTTGACATGGTAAACATAGGACAAAATCTCCAGTTTAATTTTAATTGGGCATGGTGGGACGCACCCTAATAATTGGAATTTAACTGGAGTTTAACGTTAACCGAGTATGGTGGGACGCACCCTAAGTACCTATAGTCACTACTTGCCCCCCCCCCCCCCCCCCAAGAAAAACTGAAATGACGCCCCTGCAGTCAACCGATTTGGCCCAAATTTGGAATATACCTATATGTCTCTAAAATCAGTTCCGAGATACATTTTTAACTAACTTACAGGGGCGCCATCTTGGGGGGGGCAGGGTCCAGTTTGCCCCCCCCCCCGGAATATTCCGGGGGGGCACTGTAGTGTACTGATAAGAGTGATAAGTAAGTTGAATATGTAATGTTTACAACTTCTTGCCCCCCCCCCCGGATTTTCAAAATCTGGCGCCCCTGCTAACTTATGTCTACTTAGGCGAAATGACAATGGTTGGTCAGCTAGGTAGTGGCAATATATTCGTTTTCACTTTGTTGACGCCCTAAATAATGGCCTAGCTACATGCCTACCAGTGTAAATAGGTAGGTACTTATCCTTCTAGCATGGGTGTAGCAGGACCAAAATACTGGGGGGGCTAAGGCCCCCCCCCCCCCCAGACCTTCTCATGCATGGCTTTATGTGACGTTATGTGTAGGTCAGAATAATAATCCTGGGGGGGGGGGGGGGGGCTAATCCCCCCAGCCCCCCTTGCTACGCCTATGCTTATAGGTTTCAAAACATTTACCTTATAAAAACCCTAAGTTGTATAGGTACCTATACACGTAGCTATATGCCACTACCGAGGCTATAGGTAAGTAAAGTTTTCAGATTTCCGCCACGATAGTCATCTGTAGGGTTCGGAATTATATTCCCTTAAAACCCTTAGAATATTCTCTTTCAAGCCCTTAAATATTCTCAATATATTCCCTAAAATTGCCTTAAATATTCCCTAAAATATTCTCCTAAAAATCGGAATTTGTTAGTTTCTTAGTAAAAAACGCAGCAATTGCAATACCTAAATAATTCTGCCATCAGTGGTTAAAGACGAATCTCCAATAATCCACTGTCGTAGGAGTGCAGAGCGGCTCGACTTTTCTTTAGGCATTATTTAAAAAACGCAAAAATAAACTTAATCAACAAGCTACCATTTCAAGAGTCAGAGTCAGAATGCGAATGCGCCTTGTTGACAAGGGGTGGTTGAGGCGAGTTCTATTTTTAAACGTAACTGGACCTACCTGGTACGGCCAGCGTGCCTACCTACCCCAGTCGGAGTTCATTGGCCGCACTTAAACCTTACATCCATGCCATGTCAGAGTGACAATGGCCTAATCTCATGTTAATTTCGCTACACTGACCTCTGACATTGCTTTTTACTTATCAATTTTTGTTTTTCTTGCACTCAGTTTGTTCAAAAACACCTAAATATTCCCAAAAACTACAAAAAGTCTTAAATATGCAAAAATATTCCCTTTCCCTCGAAATATATATTTATATTCCCTATAAAACTTGGTGGGTGGGGTCCATAGTTGCTGAAACACCTAAATACTAAAATTTGAAGTATTCGAAGCTAAGGAAAAAAATATGCATTATATATCTTTTCCGAACCCTAGTCATCTGAGAAGAGACAGTAGGTAGGTACTGCTCCGCCAGTCGTACCAAACAAAAATATGTGATACTTACAGGTAGCAAAATAATTTTATTGAATTAAAAAATACAAAGGGTAGGTAGGTATCTTGGGTAATGTTCTTCGGTTACTTAGGCAAGGTGCTATTCCAATACAACAAAGTATGCTCTTTCTTTCCTTTGATAAATATGGGACCGTTGGGAAAGATGAACTCGGGGCAGTTCCACTCAGCTGAAGTTTTCTTTTTTTTATTCAGCAGACGTATCTTATCGAGACCTTCGTTTCGTGTTGTGCTACTAATCGAGTTCTCAAAAGACCGGCGGCAAGGTTAACAGCAAGAACTGACCTTCATTAACGATTTCGATCAGTTAAGTCAAAACACTTAATTCCTCGAGGCTAAACTGCCAGCTCCATAATATGGGGCCCGCCGGGGTTTGGGCCGCGGGAACCTGGGCCGCATGAACGCGGGCTGGGGGCACGCAACGACCTTACTGTGGCTGGCCCGTGGAAGCTCTCTACGGCCCTGCCTAGAAACGGCAACTGAAAACCCCGGTGGCATCGGAACTACAGAACCAACTTTTTTTGGATTATGCAGGTTGGCCAGAATGGCAAAGGATTCCCGCATTGTCAGTAGAGGAGACACACATAGCCCATCCGCAAATTCCGAAGGGGACATCGTCAAAAAGCGGATTTTTTCAACGGCACCCTCAGACACTTTTCGGAGATTCTCAGTGTTTTCCTCTAAATCTTGACGTTTGCACTCTTTCTTGGCCCATAGTTCCAGTGCTTTAAAAACTTCAACCTCCGAGTCAATGTTCAGCTGTTCTGCATCAAGGACAGTGTGAAGCGTCTCCAAAGTGACATCCCCAAAACTCTCTGAAGACAGTGGAGAACCGTAGTCGCCGCCGCCACGTGTTATAACATCAAGGCACTCCTCAATCAGACGATCGTTAGAAAATAGTTTGGCATGTTCGTAAATGCTCCATATAGACTCTTCATCTATCAACATGGAAAGACTTTCCGCACATTGCCCTGCAAGATCTCCAAGTTGGTACTTTACCGCGGCAGCCCACAGCCGCAGGGTTCCCTCAACATTGGTCAAATCTACCTCTTCGGTGTAAATATAGCTGAGCATTCCTCTGAAGGCCTCTGGCTCGATGTCTGGAACATGTATTGGCGTCTGCGTCTCTGATAGCTCGCCGAAGAACATAGCTTTAAATACACAGCTAGACATGGCCAAAATCAGTTTGTGTGCTTCAAGAACCTCTTGATTGGGCTCGCAGCCCACAAGGAAGGCACAATCTGACATTTCTTTCGTTTTCAGTATATGTGACGTCCTGTCAACAACCCTTATAATATTAGACTGCCAATCTTCACTTATTATTCTTGGAGTGTCCGTAATTCTTGGTTGATTTTTTCTTTCGTTCATCTTATTCATTGTTAATATGCCTTAAATGTCAAAATAAAGAGAAATTCAATCAAAAAACAAAAAGAAAACACACGTCTGATTGTTTACTTCACGTCGATTAAATATCGATTAATTAGTAACTTACTATTTTCGATATCGATATATTGTTTGGAAGCGAATTTTAGCGGGAAGACGCCTAGTCAAAACTGTGGAAACTACTTTCATTATTCTATCATTATTCTTTTTAAAATAATTTACTCACTTCAGGTCCAGGACATGCATTATTTCCATTTTTTTCACATTTTTTACTTTCTCGTCCGTATGTAATACTGAAGTCCCTCAGGTATCGCTGTTACCCATACACTTGTCTCCAGAGCCTGTCGTTACCAGTGACACGAATATTGACTTTGGTTTAACTAGACGTGGGCGAACTGTCAAAAAGCCTGTTAGACTTGATCTATAACTTTTAAGTACCTACTTATACTTTTCGATTGTTATCATTTGGGTTTAGATTAGTTTATTGCATTAGAGTTAATTTAGTGCTCTTTGTGTGCTAATTTTGGTCTCCTGAGGATGTTATATTTTGGTTTAAAATTAGGCGGTTTTTATTTTGTTCGGTTGGTAACCTGTTTTTGGTTTTAGTATTGGTAGCATTGTTTTTGTAAGATGTAAGCATTGTGTTTTTAGTAGCCGGAGATGGAAAAACGTAAAAGAATGGAAAATTATAGCGAATACTTAATGGAATAATGTTGGTGTATATCAATTTAATTATATTGACACAATGCTTACAAAAACAATGCTACCAATACTAAAACCAAAAAAACAGGTTACCAACCGAACAAAATAAAACCCGCCTAATTTTAAACCAAAATATAACAACCTAAGTAGGTAGGCAAGTACATGGTACATGGGCTGAGAAAGTTATGTTAAGTATCGCACGAAATTTTGATTTTGAGATTTTCATTGCAAAAGGCGTTTCAAAGGTCCCAATAACAAAAAAATAATGGTCTTTAGGTTATGTCCGTCCGACGTAGGTACCTCTACGTACGTCCGTATGTTCGTCTGTAGCGCGGCTAGAGGTCACACCAGTCAACCGATTTGGCTCAAATTTGGAATCTCGATGTCTAAAATCAGTTCCGAGGTATAATTTTGATTACTCAAAAATTACGCCCACTATTGTCAAAAAAGTGTCAAAAAAAATTCAAAATCGTGTTTTTCTCTACTCGCTTTTGACGGTAAGTACCTACCTATACCTAACGGTTATCAAGTTAGAACCTTCAAATTTCGCAGTTGTGTTCCCAAATAGATGATAAGTAGATGCTCCAGGATCATTTTTATTATTTTTGAGATGGGCCAAAATTTGGACCAAAATTGGCCCATAGGTAGGTAGGTACCTACTTAGGCTAAGTAGGTAGGTAGGTACCTAGGTACGTTGAAAATCTTGGCCCCATGAACAGTACCTACCTACCTATTAGCCGGAATTTCACAAAAATCCATAAACTTATGCTTAATAACTTATTACTTAAAGATAGATTGAAGAGAAATTCAATCAATTCAAAATTGCAGCCGATATAGGCAAAATAAAGTCAAAAACTAGAAAAATAAACTAGACTCTCGTTTTTGATTGGTCAAGACGGATTTGACACTATACACTAATCGACCAGTGATATAAAAAATTGGTGAAAGTGATCTCAGATAGATGCTTCAGACTCATTTTCAACAGAATTTCGAATTTCCAAAAATTACGGCCGTTATTTTAACAAAAGAATAGACAAGTAGTTTGCGCGTAAGCCGAAACTTAACCGTTCAATGGATATACCTATGCTTCAAATTCGGTATGCGTATGCCTAAAATTATTGCCTAGGGGTGTGCAAAATATCTTTGTAATCAATTCACAATTGTGGCAAAAAAAAAATTAATTACATAAAAAAATCAAGTTTTTTGTTTATCGCAAAAAATGGGAGAAAGTCAAGTGCGACCATTGTCGGACCCTTTATTTCGTCTACTACAGCTGCAGGTGTAGGTATTCCCTTTCTCGAACGCCAGCAAACCCACCCAACTAACACCTTCAAAATTTATTGTAAGAAGAACTGTTCTCCGTATATTGCATCATGGCGTGCCTTATCTTCTTACAATAAATTTTGAAGGTGTTAGTTGGGTGGGTTTGCTGGCGTTCGAGAAAGGGAATACACCTGCTGGCACTAGAGTGGTGTTATCTAAATCTTTCAATGAAAATCCTTACTTAGGTGCGTCCCACCCACCATACTCGGTTATCGTTAAACTCCAGTTAAATTCCAATTTTTGCATGGTATCAATCGAAGTTAACTGGAGTTTAACCGTTAACCGAGTACCTATGGTGGGACGCACCCTTACTTAGTTGAATAAAAATATAATATAAACGGTAGATTATTGAAAGAGGGATTTGACGTTGGATGAAAGCAGAATTCGATCTTTGGGACGGATAGGCCAAAACGACATCAACAAATTAGCACATTTAAAACTTTAATGTTACACAGATCCAATTAAGTAGCAGAAGGTAACATCTAGAATTCAGAAATTGTAAACATTATCTTTAAAATTATTTAGCAACTTACAAACAGATATGTTGTATACATTTTTTTTACCCATAGTGGATTAATAGGTAGGTAGAACAATACCTACCTAACATGGCGAGGAGAGGTCTTAAATTTGTCTATAATAGGATCAAATAGATACATTGTGGGAAACATCTAGAACATGTAGGTAAGGTAATAGGTAGGTAGGGTAAGAATACCTACTGAATTATGAGGGATGTATGGTAGTACCTATATATTTACCTTCCTAGATATTTAAATAAGCTAAAAATTGTATAGGTACGCATGAATGCAAGATTTCTTGGGCTCAGGTAAAAATCGTACATTGCATTTTGGTTCCTACAAGAGACAGAAGATTTTTAAATCGGAGGAATATGTAAAAATGGTAACAGGTTGGAATTACCTACAGAAATAGGTACAGGTTATCAATACCAATACTGAACAGGTCTATTTACGAATATCCACATTAAATTAGAAAGACCACTGAAGATTAAACACTGTACCTACCTACTTAAATTTTGCGACAGTGCGAACCGATACACAGAAAAAATTTGGCAGGATCGGGATCGAACCGGCGTGACCCACTAAAGACACCCTTAATATTTACTTCCTATAGGTACCTATATGCTTATTCACTTAAAAACAAAAGAGACTGCCCATTTGTCACTTTCTTCCAGTGCTGACTGTGCTTGGTAGATTGGTACGGGCGACACTGATCCAAAATGTGGAGAAGATACAGCTAGACATTGGTTTCAAATTCTGGAAAAAAAAGAATACAAAAATTAATTGATTAGGTACTTCAAACCCTCCTCGCTTGACCTAACAAATATTCGCTATTTATTTACGCTTTTTATGCATATTTTTATCAACCGAAATGGTCAGGTTATGTGGTGATTTTACGATCGAGTGATTTTTGTCAACGAAACATTTGTCCGAAAGAAACCGAAAAACCGTAAACAAATAGCGAATGTATGTTCGGTCTTAGTACCTACCTCATAAAAGCACTGCAAGCAAAAACTTCCAAAATGGCGGGAAACAAATGAAAACTTCTAGGTAACAGGAGGGGAGGTTTGAGAGCCTCCACCAGTTGACGTGGTAATACTGGTAATGTCTCAGCTAGTGCAGCCCAAGCAAAAAAGAAAAGAAAGACGGCGTGAGATGAAGATGCACCGCCTTCTCGAAATCTCAGCTAAGTCAGGTAGTAAATCACATTTATGCAGATACCGCGGCCGGAAGCTCCAAACCTGGGCTTCCCACGTGACATAACGGAAATATACGACCACCCCCTCCCAACCAGTGGCGGCTAGGCCCAGAGGATCTAGTCCAGATGTGTCTAGATTTTTTTCCTGGTACCTACACCTTGCTCCACCTTGGTATTCTTGGCTCCAGCAAATGGTGAAGGAACGAGGGGAAATTATTGGTTGGAAGGTTCCCTCTCTCTTCACACACTCGTTTGCAAGGTATCATAAGTTGCCAGAGGAGTGACATCAGATGAACATCTCGGCATGGGCTTCTAACCTTGTGGAGACCAGCGCAGCCTTATAAAACCCATGACTCACTTCTTTGTTTACTTGCTTCTTAGAGTACCTTACATACGCCATGGCAACTTACGATACCTTGCAAACGAGTGTGTGAAGAGAAGGGGAACCTCACTCGTAGCACAAGACGCCACTGCAATTTATAGCACAACCCGCCACTGCTCCCTTCTTGTCACTCCCTTATGAATTTTTAATGCCGTTTCGCAACAGTTCCCACCTCTAGGCTATGTCTTCTATTCTTTTTCACGTTGTTTGCTGAACCTTTGGCCATTGCTTAAGGCTCCAGGTACAATGCTGTTTGTTTACATCTTTCAATGACGCCATTCTGAGAAGGACTCCAGGCTATGTGTTGATATAAAATATGTATTTTACGACGTCAGAAACGAGATGACATAGCTTTCAGTTATTTAACATTACACGAGTGTTACATGTCAGCACACACCGGTTCGATCCCTGCCCTGACAAAATTTTTCGGATCGGCATTCACTGGATACGTTCTGCATGTCAAGTGAAACGTATATCGAGGCTGTGGTGGTTCGGAACCCACCTAAAACTGTAGGTCCCCGTCGTGTAGTAACACTCATGAAATGGTCTAGTTGCTGGGCTTGTCCCACAGCAGCAAACGGCAGCAATCAATTTCTGAAATAGATACCTTTCGTGTTTGTTGAACAGGAAAACGAGGTATCCGCCTATCAAAGGAGCAGCCAATCCGTTCGTATGCTAAGTAAGGGCCATTACTTCCGAACGACTGGTCGCGCAGAACCCACCATCGTTCTTAATGGTCTTGAGTCGCCCATTTCAACGAACATCATCGGATTACCAGGCAAATCTCCGTAATATCGAGAGCATTGCTTTTTATTGCTTTGGTTCCTTTAGAATTTATTCCTACGAATAAAATGGATTAAGAGGAAAGTCAAGCGACGTCAAGCATTCGCTTTCACTTATCCTGCCGATAGCCCCCTTATCATAACCTGCTAACGGGAGGATAAAGTTTTCGGTTACTTTTTTGGGACGGTACATTTACTAACTTTATCTGCACGATAAGACACTGGCGAAACCCACCCTAAGTGAGGCAATGGGAAATTCAATAGAAAAATCAATGAGAACCGGCCGTGATTTTTATTTCTTATTTTCCTGTTGGAATTTCTATGCACGGACCAGCTGTTCCCAATATTGGAATTTAAAATTTTTTCATTGAATTCTGTATACCTAAGTATATAGGTACTTTTTTTTTTACTCCCAACTTCACCGACTGTCTGTTTTCTCTTATTTAACAAATATGGATCGATAGAACAAGATAAATCCATCATGGTAGTACGCGACAGGGACCTACAGTTTTAGATGGGTTCCGAACCACCACAGCCTCGATATACATTTCACCTGGCACGCTGAACATATCAGAGGTGAATGCCAATCAGAAAAATTTCGTTAGAATCGGGATCGAACCGGAGTGTTCCCCTAAAGACAACTATCTTTGCCACTCGGCTATCCTAACCCCACAGAATAATTTATCACATGGCAGGCAAAGATAAGCACGACAGCTTCCACGTTAAAGTTGGAGAACGCGTCAAGTTGCCATTTTAAATAAAACAACAAAAGTTGCAAAAAACGAAAAGCTTCTTCAACAAGTAAAGGATTGGGAGAGAGCGAGAAAGTTTGCCAAATCACATTCGTACGAGGAAACTTCAGACTAAGACATTTTTCTTTCCTTTATTCATTCCCTGAAATTTTCATTGCTTTTCTTTTTCTTCAGTTTTTTGTTAGTTTTCCTTCTCGTTTAGGTACCTACTGGGTTATCTTTTACTTTTGGAATTGTAGTAGAAAGTCCGAGCTACAGCTGAGCTGGTTCAGCAAGTTTTAGGTCTTATAATACTGAATTTTTGAGGAATCTTATGAGGAAACCGTTGGAAGCTTTATTGTTCTGAAATAGTTAGCTGAGGGTTGGGGAGGACAAGCCCAGCAACTAGACCGTTTTCAAGAACTATCCATTGTGCTCAGCTGGCAGCACTACCAAATACCAGCTCCCCAGCCATCGAGTAAACGATGGGGACCTACAGTTTTAGGTGGGTTCCGAACCACCACAGTCTCGATATACATTTCACTTGACATGCTGAACATATCAGAGGTGAATGCCGAGCAGAAAAACTTTTTGGTAGGATTGGGATCGAACCGGTGTGACCCGGCTCTCACTGCTCCTCAAAAGTCGACCATTTAGTCCACTCGGCTATCGAGGCCGTTCTGAAATATAATAATATGTCTTTATAACGGCCGAAATTAAAAGGCTGTGTCATGATTTTACGATCGAGTGATTTTTGTCAGCAAAAAACTTGTCCGAAATTAACTGATCGTTAAAACACCACAGCCTGTTAAATTCAGCCGTTAAAAAGACAAAGAGCACGTATAGGATGTAGGATGTTCCAGAAATAATCGAAAAAAAGAAAAAAAAATACCCTGTTTAGGTATTCGGAAAAACTCTCCTTTCTCGTTCTTTACACCACAAAAGCAAAACTTGAAAATTTCTTCAGTAACATTTCTGTATTCTTCAGAGAAAACGTAGTAACGTAGTAATCTTCTACCAAAGCTATCAAATGAAACTCCGCAAGAGAAGATCAACAAAAAAACATCCGAGAGGTTTCTTTCGAAAAAAGGTCAGTTGGTAATCCTTTGAAGCTATCGAAGCTCAGATTTAGAGGATCCCGAACTAAAGGAAGAGGGTGGATACATAAAGGGGATAACCATGCACTACCCACCAGTGGCGTAGGAGAGGGGAAGAAATACATCCCAAACCTACCGAAATGTTTTTGTAATAATAATAATAATAATAATAATAATAATAATAATAATAATAATGTATTTAAGGGGACGCTATACCTGACGGTGCATTTTTTTCCGCCCATAAGATTAACATTGCGAGCGGCGATTCATTTTCAAGGTTTACCCTTGGTTGGAAAGACACAAAATTTTGCCTCTACCTAGCCCTAACAATGTTCTAGGGAGTGTTCGAAGCAGATTTCCCAATTTCTCACTGGTTTCTTTTATTGCAACTGTTTTGCAAATGCTAGCATCGCATCCCTCAAGAAAAGTGCTGTATCTCGAAAACCAGTAAAAAAAAAATGGGAAATCTGTTTCGAACACTCCCTAGAACATTGTTAGGGCTACGTACAGGCAAAATTTTGTGTCTTTCCAACCAAGGGTAAACCTTGAAAATGAATCGCCGCTCGCAATGTTAATCTTATGGGCGGCAAAAAATGCACCGTCAGGTATAGCGGACCCTTAAAGTCACACACAACAACTAAAGAGTTAATAATAGTGCTGACTTACTAAAACTACAGACTAAAAACTACCACTAAAGTAACTAAAGTATAACCTAGGTATACGAACGTCAACTACAGTTTAGATTGTTCCTAAAGCACTTTGTATTCCTAAACCTAAATATGTAATCGGCATTGACCTCTGATATGCCCAGAACGTCACGTGATTTGGGTATCGAGGCTGTGGTGGTTCGGAACCCACCTAAAACTGTAGGTCCCCGTTCTTCCCTAAGTACCCCTCTGGCTTTATATCCCCCCTATATCCGGCAATGCCCCAGTATAAACATGGAAAAGTACTCGTAGTTTCCTGTTTACCTGACGACTAGGGCGGGACATTTTTATAGCCTGCATACATTACCGCCCTCAGCTCCGATTTACCGATGTTTCTAGTTGTTGAAAATTTAAGCGATACCTAAGGTATATACATTCAATAGGTTAAGTACCTACCTCATTTGAATGCTGAACTCAAAAGTTTTTTCCGACAATTTTTTGAGGAATCTGTTCTGAAATATAATATGTTTTCTTAACGTCAGCAATTGAACTAGCTCTGTTGTCTCCGCAATAGTTTCTACAGAAAGTTCCTACTCAACAAACGCACAGCACAAGAGCTTTGTGACTTCTAGGGCTATCACTGGCCCAAGAGAACTTGTTTCAGTTTCAAGCAAGTTAAACCTCACAAATAAATAGACCATGGGAGGTATATGCACTTCGTATAAACGTATAGGATTGTTGTTCCCATATTTCGTGTCATTAGAACATGTAAGTAAAACACTCGGAATCTAAGTTTGTAGCTTCGGGGGAATTATTAGCTTGCAGAAACTTTTATTTACAGAGCTTGGTTAATTTATTGCTGTTTGTTGAGAGCAGAGGGCGGGACTATAGGTTAGATATCTCTGCGGTGAGATATACATGTATCTCACTTGTTGAAGAGGCTATGTTCCTTTCAAAATTAGTCTCACCGTCTTATATAGTCCAAGTCAGGCTAGGAGCGTACCGATTATTCATAATTTCTTGAAGATTTTCAGTTGACGCCGATTCGGATTTGGGTTCCATATCCTACCATACGCTAAAAATGCCAATCCGACCCTGAGCAGATATTTCCCTGGTCAATAAGAAGTTTGGTCAGCCCTAGATTTGCAAGAAATTATGAGTAATCGGTACGCTCCTAGCCTGACTTGGACTATAGTACGGGCGTCTACGCAGTCGTATTTGTTTACGTTTTTTTATGTAGGTACACTTTATGTACTTTTGTACACTTATGTACACTACTGGGTATTTAAATGTTCTGAAATATAATATGTCTTTTTAACGGCCGAAATAAGTTTTTGTAGATTAGATCACTAGACACCAAGAAGCTGAAAACTTTCTCGCCATAGCCTCGATATACTTTTCGCTTGATATATGCAGAATATATCACAGGTGAAAGCCGATAAGAATACTTTTGATAGGATCGGTTGTCCGCCTACTATTTGTGTATTACTTACATTTTTAAACAGCAGTGGCAGCAGAAGACCCTTTAAATCCATTGGTGACTGAATCTTGACCAATTTCTTTGGTTGTGGACCCCTCGCTCATTCCCCCCACATTCACATCGCTGGTGCAGGTTACATTAGACCTGAAAATAAAGGTATGCTTTAAGTTGGCCACTCATACGTCCTGGAATGGAGGGGCAGGAATGGCGGTCCTGGAATGGAGGGGCAGGAATGGCGGTCCTGGAATGAAGGGGCAGGAATGGCGGTCATGGAATGAAGGGGCAGGAATGGCGGTCCTGGAATGAAGGGGCAGGAATGGCGGTCCTGGAATGAAGGGGCAGGAATGGCGGTCATGGAATGAAGGGGCAGGAATGGCGGTCCTGGAATGAAGGGGCAGGAATGGCGGTCCTGGAATGAAGGGGCAGGAATGGCGGTCCTGGAATGGAGGCACTGGAATGGCTACCTACCTACCTTGTGAGGTCCCTGCAATACAAGATCTATGTATTTAAGAGTTTAAGGTACCTGGACGCAGTGGTGGTAGTGGTCATGGTGGAGTGGTCCCCCCTGCTGACCAGGTGCGCGTCTTCGTTGGTCTCATCCACACCGGTACCTTGGGAAGTCCCTCGAAGAGCGCGATGCTTCTCAGATCCAGGTCGGCAGGCTCGCTTTGGAAATACACTGTTTTCCACCTGAAAAAAAATAAACAAAGCTACAGCAGTGTCTTTCTATAGCGACCGTCAAAGGCCAACGTATATTCGTACGCTATAAAGAGAGTTTGCGCGTTATAGAGAGATAAAGAGAAACAAGTGCTCGGTATAGCGAGTCAAAACTGTAACACCGGAAAAACTAGTGAACGAAGCTATGAAGCATGAAGACCAAGGATTTAGTGATGCACGATGCAAGAACAAGAAACGGCATTTCTTGTTCTTGTTCTCGTTCTCGCAAAGCGACTCTTGCTCTTGTTCTTGCAGTAAAAAATCCGATCTTGTTCTTGTTCTTGCAGTAAAAATCATTTCTTGCTCTTGTTCTAGTTCTTGCTGCGAAACTCTTGCAATTTCTTCCATAAAAATGAAATTTTCTTTGGTTATAATGTGGTTTTTAGCCTACCGAACGGCCTTGTCAAGTGCAATCTATCGTCGCATAGTCTGCAGAGTTTTTCGTACAAAATATGGACTGCAATCCATGAATGAAGCTTTGAAAAAAACTGCCTGGGTTTATGCAAGACTCTTGCGAGAACTCTTGCAAGAGTTCTTGTTCTTGCAAGTCACTTCTTGTTCTTGCAACCAGAATCGGCTCTTGTTCTTGTTCATGCATGCAAGAACAAAAGCAGGACAAGAAATTTTTGTGCATCACTACCAACGATCTAATCCCGACTGATTGAAAATTTTCCTATTTGGGGGAAACTCGACCAATGGGTGTAACTGCGACCCAATCACACCCCCTTGTGTATAGAGCTCATGAAAGGTGCCACCCCGCGTATTGCATCACCAGTAAATAACGGGGTCTAGGAAATGTTGAAAAATTTTCCATAAGAATATCGCCAGTCTGCTGGCTGTATTGCTTTGGTTCTTGCAGGGGAGCCATTGTGAGGTCGAAATCAGGCACGGGGGAGCCGTAACTCCCACCCTTATTCAGCAGCAAACTGGCTTCCCTTACATCCTTTACGACGAGGGAAGACGGAGAAACGTCAGCAGGGTAGAAAAATTAATTTGGTTGACACTTCTAAGTGAATACCTACTCTACAACCTACACAAAGATTAGGTACTGCTTACCTGCGGTCACTATCTGGGGCCCTTTGAAATTTCGAACCTCTTATAATCGCGCGCCTAACTGGGAAGTAGCAGTACCTTTGCTTTGGGAATTATTGTCTGGACTGATTTGACCCCTTGACCTTATCCTTTTATCTAAGAAGTTTACTTGAAGTTACTCACTTGTGAAAGGATACATTTTAGTCCTTTTTACGCGAGGGGTTGGGAATCATTGGAAACCTTTATGAAATCTCAGGGAATCTCTGGAGTGGTTACCCCCTCGTTTTTACACTTCGGGGTTCATCTTTCTATGAATATCGTTGGGAATCTTTGGAAATCTTTATGGAGTGGTTACCCCCTCGTTTTTACGTCTCTGACGGCAAAAATTTACCCGAACTGTTTGTTGCTTTCGTTGCTATAAACAATCACCGGGGTGATAGACCCAAGCCAGAAAAAATCTAGACAAATCTCGACTAGACCCTCGGTCCTACGCTTCGAAAACATACCTGCAGGCAAGCGTTGACGTCCGTCTTGGTGGCGCACACGCAGGCCTTGAGGAAAGACTTCTTGAAGTTGTCAGAGAGGAATGCGTACAGCACGGGGTTCATAGCTGAGTTGGCGGTGCTGAGGATCGATGTGATGAGATGGTACAGGACGAAGAGGCTCTCAGAGGACCCGTCAGACTGATGGCACTGAAGACCTTCGTCCGAGTCTGAAGACTGGAAGATGAGAACCAGCTGACCCACCCAGTACGGCGTCCAGCAGAAGACGTAAACCGTGATGACGGTCAGCACAAGCTTCGTCACTTTTCGGTGCGACTTCTTCAGTTCTTTACTCTTGTTCTTCGGGCCAACCGTTTGGAGCTTCCGGATAACCAAAACGTAGAAAATCAGGATAAGGATAACAGGAATGGCGAAAGTAAGGGTGAACGAATAGAGCGTGAATGTGTTGAAGATCCGCATGACCGGCGTTGTGGAGTTGCTGGTGGGCCAGATGATGTTGCAGCTGTAGTGGCCGTCCGCACCGTCGTTGACGGCGTCCGCATACAGAACCACCGGGAAAATCATGGCAGCGCTTGCGGTCCACGCCAAAAACGCGACGACTTTGCTGATGGCCGGTGTTCGGAGTTTCGGGGACGTAATCGGGTGACAAATGGCGATGTACCGATCCGCGGACATGATCGTTATAAACGTGCTACTCGTGAACTGGTTGATACCGGTAACCGTGAAGTAAATTTTACACATGGCTCGCCCGAACGGCCAGCTCCGAACGATAGTCGTCGCAACCAAGAACGGGATGCTGGTGAGAAAGCATTCGTCTGCGATCGCCATGTTCACGATATAGATATTCGTGACAGTCTGCATTTTCGAGAAGCGAAGAACTACGTAAATGACGAGGGTGTTGCCGAGGAGCCCGACGACGACGATAAGAAGGTATACGAGAACCAGAACGAAGTTGGAGGTCGGGTGTAGCTGCGGAGGGACGCAGTTCGAGTCATTCCCGGGGAAGCTTGTCGCGTTCACGTACTCACTCAAAGAATCACTTATAAAAAAGTCCGCCATCTTGATACTTATATTACGGAACTCAAAAGGATAGAAAGGTCATTGTCCTAGCGTCATTTTATGACGGGAAGATGGTATCGGAGAGCGGTGACGTTTCCCATTGCAGTGGAGACCATAAACATCATCTGAAATATAAAGTCATATTTTTAAATGAGGTTTTTACGACTTAAGAAACAGTAAAGCACTCCGAGTTTACTACTTATCTTATTATTTTTGAGTAATAGTGATGATGAATTTTATTAGCCACTTAAGGCAGACGAGTTACTTTCACTGAAAGAGAAGATAGATAATATACTGCCGTTATCTATTCTTTCTTTGCACATTTAGTACTAAACAGTAGAGGAATGAGGGACAAGCCCAGCAACTAGACCATTTCAAGAATTATCCATCGTGCTCAGCTGGCAGCACTACCAAATACCAGCTCCCCACCCATCGTGTTACTACACGACGGGAACCTACAGTTTTAGGTGGGTTCCGAACCACCACAGCCTCGATATACATTTCACCTGACATGCTGAACACATCAGTGGTAACTACATAGAGACAGAAAATTTCCGGTACCCCAGGATTCGAACCCAGGACCTCGGTCGTGGAGTCTAATATTTCCCGACTAGAGCACGGTGAGGCCGCCATCCCCCGTAATGGAAATGCATTACTTAAGCGTTCAAAGCCTGGGCTTGATGTTGAAAGCCTCATAAGACAGGTTCGATAGGTGAATAGCCCTGGGAATGGATTCAGTGCAAATCTCAGCCATTTATCTCTAATTCGGACCATCACATTTGTTTTTATTTTCCTAACCACAAATCAGCTGGAATTGGTTTCCTTTCCACCCAAAATAGGTGGAACTAAAGTATAAAACGCCAGCAGGTGTATTCCCTTTCTCGAACGCCAGTAAACCCACCCAACTAACACCTTCTAAATTTATTGTAAGAAGATAAGGCACGCCGTGATGCAATATACTGAGAACAGTTCTTCTGACAATAAATTTTGAAGGTGTTAGTTGGGTGGGTTTGCTGGCGTTCGAGAAAGGGAATACACCTCCTGGTTGTCCAGTTAAATTACAAATTTAGAAATTCCTCTAAACTATAAAAAACATTTTCAAGTAAATACGATTTTAGCAATTTTTTAAATATCGTTAAACTTTCTTCAGATTTGATTTCAACCGGGAGAGCGTTATATAGACGAACACCAAAAATTGGAGGACTGTTCAAACGAAGGGAGGTAGCAAATTTGCCTACATGTATATTTAATTACGACCGAGTTTTATAAGAGTGAAAGTTTGAATTAAGAAGGAAGCGTTCTGGATGTCCGTGGCAGCAGAATGAGTATTTCTAACCATTTTTGACAAAAAACTATCTACTGCCTCGATTGAAGAAAAATAAAAATTGTAAAAACTATTAATTTTGATTCTGTGATCCCCAATAAGCTGTCGCACACTCCTTTGATATTAGAAATTTATAAGGCAATTTGACTTATCGGCAAGTTATAAATTATATAACTTTATCAGTCAGATAGAAACTGGTGAATACAGCTCAGTTATATATTTGTGTGCCCACTTTCAAATTACATAATCATGTTTTTGCAGGCGTGCTGAAATCCGAGTAATATGTATGTACTCCCTACATAACGTCACATAAAGCCCTGCATACCCCCCAGGTAAGGAGAAGGTCTGTGGGGCTTAGCCCCCCCCCCCCCCCAGGTTTTTGGTCCTGCTACGCCCATGGTACACCCACTTTCAAAATTATATCTTATACCTACCTATGGCTTTTCAAGCAAAGTCGAACAGGTTGTACAGTAACATAAGTCCCATCATTCGGCTTGGTTCTAAGAACCTCTTCAAAAGAAACAAAGTTCAATCCGCCATAGCTACCTTTTTCTAAAAAACACTAAGATATAAGCCTTTCATATTCTTGGAAAAGATTTCCCGATTTTCCAAAAACTCCAACTTTTTCTATATCATCAAAACAAGCCTGCACATTAATCTCTCCTGCGGGCGGGTTTGTTTCAAAAGAAATTCCCAGTTATTTTTCTTTTTTCAAACCTTTCATCTCGGTTTAAATCATGCTTCGTAGCCATTTAGTTTCCTCACGGAAAGGTTGCAGTCAAGGTCAGTAAACTCCATAGGTTCTCTTATAGGAACACTGGGCCACCAACGGTTCCATACCGACCCTATCAACGTTTTTCTGCTCGGCATTCACCTCTGATATGTTCAGCATGTCAAGTGAAATGTATATCGAGGCTGTGGTGATTCGGAACCCACCTAAAACTGTAGGTCCCCGGCGTGTAGTAACACGATGGGTGGGCAGCTGGTATTTAGTAGTGCTGCCAGCAGAGCACGATGGATAATTCTTGAAACCCAAGGTAAACCTTTCAAATATAAAGACCTTAAAAGACGTGGAATTAGGTATGAGTTATAGATAGCGTATTGGTGGTGGCAGCTCCACTGGGGATTCAAGTTTTCAATTTTGCGGTAGCCGTGGAAGAAAACTAAGCGAAGAGTGGTAATATTTAATATTCTTCGTATTCATTATAGGCAGGTATCTATACTTTCATGATATTGAAACCTGGCCGGGCTACCAAACAGCTCCCCACCCACCGTGTTAGAACAGAACGGGGACCTACAGTTTTGGGTGGGTTCCGAGCCACCACAGCCTCGATATACATTTCACTTGACATGCTGAACATATCAGAGGTGAATGCCGATCAGAAAAACTTTGGTAGGATCGAGATCGAACAGAGTAAGGTGACACTTCCCCTAAGAAGAAAATAAAACTTCCATTCGGTAAAAAAAAGTTTAAAAATAAATCTTCGCTCAAGGGCAAAAATACGACATGATGACAAAATGAAGAATTGCTTTCTTATTTTTGTGACTTTTTAATCGCATCAAAATATGAAGTTACCTTGCTAAGAGATAACCCGATTTCCAGCGGGTTTTGAGGTTTATTTTATCCCCTTAGGGAGCGTCCCACGTCCCACCGTAGTCGTTTACCAGTTAAACTCCAGGTTAATTTGGGGTTTACCGTACAATAATTGGAATTTAACTGGAGTTTAACGATAACCGAGTATGGTGGGACGCAGCCTTAGTAATATTATAAATCCTATTATGTTAAGATGGAATATGGAATACCCTACATTTGCTATTTGTCTACGTTTTTCCGGACTATTTTTTTAAGAGACTGATATTTCAATATTCTGAAATATAATGTGTCTTTTAAACGTCATAAATTAACAGGCTGTGTTGTGATTTTACGAGTGGATAATTTCGGGCAATTTTTTTTGACAAAAATAACTCCATAGTAAAATTATAACATCTTGTTAATTTCGGCCGCTAAAGAGACATATTATTACATTCGGAACATTTAAATATTCAATAGTGACATGAAAAAATTGTCAGAAAAAAATAAACACGATACTTACACACAAAACGAAAACAAACCCACCTTTGAGATCCTCTGTCCAAAATATTCTAATCAGTCATTATCTTCTGAAAGCCGCAGATCCATATGGAACGCCCCTCGGATCTAAAAAAGAAGAAAATTTGGATAATATCCCAAACACAGCCTCATGTCACAAGACCACGCAAGGAGACAGCTTTGATTGTTGATGTTTTTACTTTCTCGCTAGCCATATGGTGAGAAAGTATTGTTTTGGTGCAAAATTTCGAAATTGGGATTTTAGGTTTCACAACATCCTGGGGGTCCCCTGACTCCAAAAAAGACGTTTCTGGAAAAAGTTTGTCCGTCCGTCCGAGCACTGCTCTAGAGCCTATACCTACCGTTCATCCGATTTTGATGAAATTTGGTATGGACCTGTCAAGGCCGAGGTGGTGTTTCAACGAATTTTTGATGGGCCAAAAATTGCGGCCGCTATTGCCCAAAAACCACAAAAATAATTGAAAATTTGTGTTTTTGGTTAGTCGAACAAGCGCCGACGGTACAAATTTCAATCTATGTCATTGGAAATTGGTGCGTGTGTAAAAAAAAAATTTTAATGTCACATTTTATTTTTTTGGACAAATTTTTGTTGACAAATATCGTAAAATCACACCATGGCCAGTTAATTTCGGACGTTAAAAATACATATTATATTTCAGAACAAATAAATATATCCAATAGTTTCCTCATAAAGTGTGCAGAAAAAACGTAAACAAATAGCGAACGTACGTTCGGCCTTACGAACGGAACAGCGATGAGGTCCAGAGCTCAGAGGCAAAGCCCTGATATTATCACCAGATTTCCTTTGTTATTAGATTATTTATTTCCTTTGAGAACAAAAGCAACTCGTACCCTTTCATACATAATAATTCTTCAACGTTCTGTAATATTTCAGATACCGAATCTGAGGGTAGCAGTTTATTAAGGGTCCGCTATACCTGACGGTGCTTTTTTTGCCGTCCATAAGATTAACATTGCGAGCGGCGATTCATTTTCAAGGTTTACCCTTGGTTGGAAAGACACAAAATTCTGCCTGTACCTAACCCCAACAATGTTCTAGGGAGTGTTCGAAGCAGATTTCCCATTTTTTTTTTTACTGATTTTCGAGATACAGCACTTTTCTTGAGGTATGCGATGCAAGCATTTGCAAAACAGTTGCAATAAAAGAAACCAGTGAGAAATTGGGAACTCTGCTTCGAACACTCCCTAGAACATTGTTAGGGCTAGGTACAGGCAAAATTTTGTGTCTTTCCAACCAAGGGTAAACCTTCGAAATGAATTGCCGCTCGCAATGCAAAAAATGCATCGTCAGGTATAGCGTCCTCTTAAGCTATTGTTGCAGAGGACAGGCAACTGCCTCGATAGCCCAGTGGTCTAAGTGATTCTCTTTAGACCAAGGTCACACCGGTTCGATCCCGATCCTGGCAGAAAATTTTTCTGGTCGGCATTACCTCTGATATGTTATGTATGTGAAATGTATATCGAGGCTGTGGTGGTTCGGAACCCACCTATAACTGTATGATCCCTTGGTGGGGAGCTGGTATTGGGTAGTGCTGCCAGCTGAGCACGATGGACAATTCTTGAAACTGTATCTGGAATGGTCCAATGGAATTTTTGATTAGTTGCCAAGTTGAGTGGCTGAAATTCTAATTGGAAATATTGTGTTTGAACCAATATTTAGTTACTTAATTAAATACCCAAACAACGCCCAATTTCAGTGCGGCCGCACCGTGGTCAAGTAGGTAAACGCAATAGATACGCACGACTGAGCTCCTGGGTGCAAATCCCGGTAGCAGCAATTTTTTGTTGGTAGCAAGAATGTCACACCAAATATTCATTTGGCTTCGGCCAACAATCAGTTTGTTTAAGGGTCCGCTACACCTGACGGTGCATTTTTTGCCACCCATAAGATTAACATTGCGAGCGGCGATTCATTTTCAAGGTTTACCCTTGGTTGGAAAGACACAAAAGTTTGCCTGTACCTAGCCCTAACAATGTTCTAGGGAGTGTTCGAAGCAGATTTCCCAATTTCTCACTGGTTTCTTTTATTGCAACTGTTTTGCAAATGCTAGCATCGCATACTTCAAGAAAAGTGCTGTATCTCGAAAACTGGTAAAAAAAATGGGAAATCTGCTTCGAACACTCCCTAGAACATTGTTAGGGCTAGGTACAGGCAAAATTTTGTGTCTTTCCAACCAAGGGTAAACCTTGAAAATGAATCGCCGCTCGCAAAGTTAATCTTATGGGCGGCAAAAAATGCATCGTCAGGTATAGCGTCCTCTTAACAACTGTGCCTTCGGGCCAAGGGTATGCTAGAATCACCAATAGGAGCGTGGGTCAATAAAGAGGATTTTATGGTCGTGCATTTGGTAAACAGTGCTAAGAGGTGTACAGGTATGATGTACAAAAAAGTGAGTCGTGATTCTAACGAAATCATAAAGAACAATCACCGTATTTCAAAACGAGATTTATGATTGTTGTGGTGTTGTGGTGTTGTGGTGTTGTGAGTTATGGTGTTATGATTCTGACACCAGCTTAATTTACTGACCACGAGGTTTTGTTCTAGAGAAGAATAGAACCAAATCCGTTTTATGCGATATTATTAGGTATATTCATAAACACTAGATATCACAATCTCTCCCATACTTTAAGAGGAAACTATTGGATATTTAAATATTCTGAAATATAATATATCTTTTTAACGTCATTTCTCATGAGGCTATGTTGTAATTTTACGATGGAGTGACTTTTGTCACCAAAAAAATTGTCCAAAATTAACCGATCGTGAAATCTCAACACAGCCTCATGAGTAATGACGTTAAAAAGACATATTATATTTCATTTAAGTAAATATCCAATAAGTTTTCTCACAAAGTTTGAAGTCCAAACGTAAAAAAATAGCGAATGTATATTCAGCCTTAAGACCTTTGTTTTCCTGCACACTTTATGAGGAAGCTATTAGATATTTAGATGTTCTGAAATATAATATGTCTTTTTAACGGCTGAAATGAACAGGCTGTGTTGTAATTTTTGCGACTTCGTCCGAAATTAACCGATTGTAAAATCACAAGACCCATTATATTTCAGAACATTTAAATATCCAACAGTGTCCTCAAAACGGTTGAAAAAAAAAACGAAAACAAATAGAAAATCCATTAGTTTCCTTTGAAAGATTCAAAATCACTTAGTTACCACGGAAACAATACTCAAAACTACCTAAGTACCTATTTACTTTTAGCGAGAACCGAACGTCAGAGGAATTATCTTGAAAGAGCCGTCCAATTTGGATGGAAACACGTTTTGAAGTTGAGATCTCTCTTGCGGGTCTTAGAGCGTTAAGGTCTTCCAGAATTCCAGAATCAGCAGGAGGCTTTCAATCTGTCACAGACATGTCACTCAATCCCTATTTCTTTGCTATAGAAATGTCATTCCATCTTTACCGCTGAATAGAAGTATTTTGACTTCCTCCAAAAAGTTCCATCAGGCATCTCACGAATTTTCTTCTATAGCTTTGAAAGTACTTTTAGAACCTTAGAATATGAGGGGTAATATTTGGGGGCTGTAGAAAATACGGTTGTGACGTCACTGGATTGGTTCTTATGGGGTGTGTTCGGGACCAAACCAGTGACGTCACACTAAACAGAAACAGCCAAAATTGAAATTTATATATTTTTTTAAAACTTATAGTTAAATTATTTTGATATTAGCTGGCACAGAAGGGATGTGTTGGCATGGTGGGACACAACGTTACGCTATACCTGTAAGGTACGGAAGTAGGAGCAAAACACCTAGGGCTCTTAAGGGTCCGCTATACCTGACGGTGCATTTTTTGCCGTCCATAAGATTAACATTGCGAGCGGCGATTCATTTTCAAGGTTTATCCTTGGTTGGAAAGACACAAAATTTTGCCTGTACCTAGCCCTAACAATGTTCTAGGGAGTGTTCGAAGCAGATTTCCCATTTTTTTACTGGTTTTCGAGATACAGCACTTTTCTTGAGGTATGCGATGCTAGCATTTGCAAAACAGTTGCAATAAAAGAAACCAGTGAGAAATTGGGAAATCTGCTTCGAACACTCCCTAGAACATTGTTAGGGCTAGGTACAGGCAAAATTTAGTGTCTTTCCAACCAAGGGTAAACCTTGAAAATGAATCGCCGCTCGCAATGTTAATCTTATGGGCGGCAAAAATGCATCGTCAGGTATAGCGTCCTCTTAATAAGAACGACACTATAGATGAAAATTCGAGGAAAAAGACACAATAGCTTCTGAAAAATTAAAAAGTAAACATACACAAAGCAGAAACATTAACTGAAATATAAAGAGAAAAGTGCTTCCTGTTTCCGTCTTGCTCTGTACATTCTAATGAAATAACGAAGAAACGAGTGCTATTTCAAATTTTCTCATCGTAGTTCATAATTCATAACATTTCCCAACAGCCTCGATAGTCGAGTCACACTGGTTCCATCCCCACCCTATCAAACTTTTTCTGATATGTTCAGCATGTCAAGTGAAATGAATATCGAGGCTGTGGTTGTTCGGAACCCACCTAAAACTGTAGGTCCCCGTCATGTACTAACACGATGGGTGGGGAGCTGGTATTTGGTAGTCCTGCCAGCTGAGCACGACGGATAATTCTTGAAATGGTCTAGTTGCTGGGCTTGTCCCCCCACCCCTCTACTTCCCCTTAAAAGCTGTTTCAAACATTAACAAGCGGTACGACACGGTCGGACAAAACTTTACCTGCTTACTTGCGTGATTCCTAGAAAAAACCCTTGGTTAAATGATTGGAGACGGAAAAACTTTTTGACGAAAGGAATGGCCCCAGAATGTTCCCCCGAGTACTTAGAGACCCCACACGACGTACTATGGCAACCACCCAAAACTACCCCCTAAAACGAGGTGAGGTGGTTGCGAAAGCTCGGAAAAACTTTTTGACAAAATAAATTGCCTCAGAACGTTTCCCCGAGCATTTTGATACCCCATACAATGTACTTTGGAAAATAACCAAAACTCCCCCCATAAGGGGGGGGGGGTGGCGAAAAAACATTTTGACCAAATATATTGCCTCAGAACGTTTCCCCGAGCATTTTGATACCCCATACAACGTACTTTGGAAAATAACCAAAACTCCCCCCATAAGGGGGGGGGGGGGTGGCGAAAAAACATTTTGACCAAATATATTGCCTCAGAACGATCTCCCGGTCATTTTGAGCCCACACAACCCATATTTCACAAACAACTCAAATCTACCCCCCTTAGGGGGTGGGGTGCTTGGATACGTTCAGAAAAACTTTTTGATACAAAAAATTGCTTCACAACGTTCCCCCGAACAGTTTGAGACCCCATAAGCCGCACTTTAAAAGTCACTCAAAATTGCCCCCCTCCCTGGGGGGGGGGGGGGGGGAGGGGGAGGCTCGAAATAAGCCATATACCATTTGTGACGAGTATGGCCGTTGTCACGTGTCATATCCAGAACTACTCATATACCACAAACAACTGAATCCACTGATTTCACCCTTTTACAGGTTCAGGGGGGACTTCCCCCCTTCCAGGGAGTTATGCGGGGGTAGTGGGTGGTATCATTGGATTCGTAATTATTTGTTCTATAATAGTCCAAAATTTGATCAAAATCGTTAGAGCCGATTTTGAGCAAATATTTTTTTTCTACCTTTTGGGGGAGTTTTGGGGGGGTAACCCCCCTTAATTTTAAAGGGGGGAAACTGAACTTCCGGATTCTGATTTCTTCCAATTTTAGAAAGGTCACCACCGATTTTGAAGAAAATCGGTTGAAAAGTGCGCCGTCCAGGTCAATGCCACATACATAGCTAGCTAGCTAGCTACATACATACATACATACATACAGGGCCGGATTAACAATTTTTTCTAGGGTAAACCAATCTTCGTTTTGGCGCCCCCCCCCCCTTCCCTCCTGCATTCAATACAAGCCTGCACCCTAACTTGGAAGGGTAGGTATTGTTGAAGGAAAATTAATTAGAAGGAAAATTAATTAATTTATTTCAAGAAATCACAATTATTTTATTTATTTTTGCCTTCACATGGCGCCCCTGCGACCAAAATAGGGTGTCCATGCACACACCTGGTCATATGGCTAATCCGGCCCTGCATACATACATACATACATACATACGTACTGACACGGAGTACCTGGCCTCTTCTAAAAATTCCTGTGGGCAAACTTTTCGTCGGAGGAAAAAAATGAGATGGTTTTCATATTCCGAAGGAATGGACGTTTCCGAAATGTATATGCAAGTTTCAGTCGCTTTTGAGGTCTGGGAGCAATGACGGTTCAAAGTTGAGGTTTGCCGAAAATTGGCCCGCACGAATACAATACTTTACCTTACGTATACTCCGTATACAGGTAAAGTAAAAAGTACTCCAGGAAGCAGAAAATTGAGCAATAAAAAGAAAAGTACTTCCTGCTTCCTTGTAGCTTTGTGAATTGTAATTAAGTCAAAAGAAACGAATGCATTGGAAATTTTCTCATTAACGTCGACACATTTTCTCCAGTTTTCGAGATGAAAAGCTTCCCTTCTTTCATGCTGGCATTATCGTTATAATCATAGCTGGGTTAGCGCTCTTTGTTAACGCCTGGGGCGTGTCGGCGTTACGCTTTTTTATTTCTTTATCACCCTTTCTCTCGCTCGACCTATTTTACAACAGAGTTATATTTTAACCAGCGCTCCTGATGTCTCAGATAGACTTTGCAGCTCAGCAGTCGCCACGGTTTTACTACCACTTCAGCCTCTTCGAAAGAGCTCGGGACAACTATCCGTAGCATGTACCAATCGAATCTGCTCAGCTGGCTGACGCTGCTACTATATCGCCCAGCATGGTCCTATATGGCCCTTTGTGATCGTGTATGGGGTAGGGTGGTAGAGTCCATTGTGTGGGCAGCAGCCCTGCTGAAGGCTGCTTTCGTGCGCCAGAGTGGTACGTACTGTCATAGAACGGATTTGGTCTCACTTCTGTGGTTATACGCCAAACCGAACAAAAAAAAAAATTTCAACACCGTGGGAATAGATCCAAGGTCCTGCCACTAAAAAAAAATTCAATTTGGTTTCAACAGAATAACCTTCTATGGAAGGTTGACTCGTAATTTAGTTTTAAAGTTAAATACCCTTTGTCTCTTGAGAAATGAACTTGATCCCAGGAATTATAAATTCTTTCTTAAACTGTGAGATGAAAGAAAAAACCGCTGAGAAACTTAATTAAAAAATGTAATTTTCTTAGGTCTTTATGAACAGTCAAATGCATTTTATAATCCTTCCCTTTCATGTTAGTTTTCCCCCTGAGAACTCGACGCCGTTTTTCTCTTTTACGCTTTTCTTGTGGTGAAGCTCAATTTCTCGGTAACCAGCTGCTAACTCCTTCTCACGCTGTTAAAAATACATAACTTACTAACATCGCGCTCAGCTGGAAGCACTACCCAATACCAGCTCCCCTGCCGTGCCACAAGACACGGACCTAGAGCCTCGATATATACAATTCATTCGACATGCTGAACATAGGATCAGAGGTAAATAAATACTGAACCGAAAATATTTGATAGAATCGAGATAGAACCGGTGTTCCTCTAGACTCTCTAGAGACAGCCAGGTCTATTATGTACACCGACTTTGGAATTACATAATCACGAATCTTCAGGCGTACTGTAAAAAAAAATCATGACGATTAAATCACAATATAATATTATCTATAGGCAAGTTCCTGGTTTCAAAGAAGGGACTCTTGATGACGTCATACTAGACTTTCAAACTGGGATATAAAGCTGCCGACTGGACTCGTATCTAAGAAAAATATTATTTTGGAACTAAAATAAAGTAACACTTCGATGTTTGATAGACAGGTTGTCTCTCTACAAACAAAGGACTCTTGCTGACGTCAAAATAAACCAACCAATAGGGAAATACATAGATAAACTCCCACAAGCCCCATGCAACATGGATAATTTTTACGTCAATCAAAAAAACTCGTATACGGAAAATTCATTTAAAAAATACAAAAAGACGCCAATCATTTTAACCAAAAAAGTAAAGAAGCATGACGTGCCGTCAAACAACATGGCTGGGAAAGCTTCCAAAACAACCCCGCATGTTGTTGACAGGTTTCACTATTTTCAAATTCGAATTTCAGGGATGATAGGTTTGAGCCTTGTCAGATCAGGCATGTAACACTTTTCACTGTTCACAAAGGGGGTGCCAGAACCCTACAGAGGGCCGATGTTCGTCTCTGTATATATAAAGGGTCAGAATCACGCCCGGCAGTCGAATTTTCCCCCAGCCGGTGTTTATAAGCATCCAATGTGCCTGTAGTAATATTTTGCAACTTTCTTTCTTATATCAGGAGGGTTTTTATGGCAAATAACGCCACCCCGCTACCCTTAACAGGGTGGGGGAACCCCGAGGCTCCCCTGAACACTTAGGCAGCCCATTGTGCCTCCCCGCATTAGCTACCCTACTGCAGGGGGCTGGCCACTGCAGGGAGCTGTGCATTTTGACTAGAGGCTGGTGCAGGAGCCTGGCCACTGCAGGAAGCTGTGCATTTTGACTAGAGGCTGCTGCAGGAGCCCATTGTGCCTCCCCGCATTACCTACCCTACTGCAAGAGCCTGGCCCACAACAGGAAGCTGTGCATTTTGACTAGAGGCTGCTGCAGGAGCCTGGCCACTGCAGGAAGCTGTGCATTTTGACTAGAGGCTGGTGCATGATATCAGCAGGCTATGGTATAGTTTGATAGTTAGGTGGGTGAGGGCCTCACATTCACAGAGAACGTGACCGGGAGTTTGCTCCCATGTCCCACACCCCCTGCAGGTGCATTGTGCCCCTCAGTGGCTGAACGTCCTAGCCGTCTGTCTTGTGTTCTGAAAGGTCTGGGTTCGAATGCCGACATAAGCAATATTTTTCCACCCAATAATTTTTTACTTTCTCGCTAGCCATATATGGCGAGAAAGTATTGTTTTCGTGCAAAATTTCGAAATTGAGATTTTGGGTTTCCCATGATCCTGGGGGTCCCCTGAGTCCAAAAAAGTGGTTTCTGGAAAAAGTCTGTCCGTCCGTCCGTCCGTCCGTCAGTCCGTCAGTCAGTCCGTGCAGTGCTCTAGCGCCTATACCGTTCATCCGATTTTGATGAAATTTGGCATGGACCTGTCTAAAATCACTGCCGAGGGGCATTTTCAAGGATTTTTTGATTGGTCAAAAATTGCGGCCGCTATTGTCAAAAAACCGCCAAAATAATTCAAAAATCGTGTTTTTGGTAAGTTAGACAAGCGCCGACGGTACACTTTTCAATCTATAACACTGAAAATTGGTATGTGTGTTGACAAATAGATGCTTCGAGGTCATTTTCAACTAAAATTGAATTTGTTGAAAATTATGGCCGTTCTGGACCAAAGTTCGATCGTTTCGGCGCCATTCACATTTATTGACCGATTGTCATGAAATTTTGTAAATTTGTGTAGAACCATGTAACTTAAACATCTGTTGAACAGAATTTAGTTAACTTCAAAATTACGGCCGTTTTTGTCAAAAAAGTGTCGAAAATGAGTTGAGAATAAGAAACCACGTTTTTGAATGGTCGGAACGCATTTGGGACTACAGTAATAAAATGAAAGACGTGAGATTTGGTATGAGTGATCTGAGATAGATGCTCGTGGGTCATTTTCAATCGATTTCCGATTGCTTAAAAATTACGCCCGCAAAAAAATCTCAAAAAACCCACACAAAAAAATCATTCTGGGCGAGAAAGTTAAGTGCGACTGTTGTCGGACCCTTTATTTTAATGGTGGTAAAAACTTAGTGCGAGAAAGTGAATTGGGACCGTTGTCAAGCCCTTTATTTGTGAGGCTTCCAGGGCAGCGGACTTTTAATGGATTCCTGGTCAGGTGGTGGGGTGGGGGAGGGGTGGTTGATTTCTCGCATTGTTCTCTATCTCTGATTTATTGAGTTTTTTATATTCTAATTTTTCCACTTGTTGTAAATCACAATCTACGTCAATATCAACTTTAAATGGAATTTTCCGTCCGCTCTGAGCATTAATGGATGGCTGGAAGCAAGGGGATCCAGGATCAAGTCTCCAACCGTCCAGATTTTTCCTGGTGGCTACCTGACATTCACCGGCTGAGGAAAACTCGACGTTCCAAATCACCCCCTACCACCCTGCATCCCCCTAGGCCCTGGCCCTTCTTTCGCAATCCCGCTCGTCCATGGTCTTCTTTTCAAACAATTTTCGTTAAGGGTCCGCTATACCTGACGGTGCATTTTTTGCCGCCCATAAGATTAACATTGCGAGCGGCGATTCATTTTCAAGGTTTACCCTTGGTTGGAAAGACACAAAATTTTGCCTGTACCTAGCCCTAACAATGTTCTAGGGAGTGTTCGAAGCAGATTTCCCAATTTCTCACTGGTTTCTTTTATTGCAACTGTTTTGCAAATGCTAGCATCGCATACCTCAAGAAAAGTGCTGTATCTCGAAAACCAGTAAAAAAAATGGGAAATCTGCTTCGAACACTCCCTAGAACATTGTTAGGGCTAGGTACAGGCAAAATTTTGTGTCTTTCCAACCAAGGGTAAACCTTGAAAATGAAGCGCCGCTGGCAATGTTAATCTTATGGGCGGCAAAAAATGCACCGTCAGGTATAGCGTCCTCTTAACTTACGCCACGCATAATTGTGCACAGGCCCAGGAGCCGAGGGGGGAGCCTGTATTAAGGCTGGATTTTCACTACTTCTCTAAAGTATATTACCTATATATGTATACTTGCACACACACACAAACGCAAACGGTTTTTTCAGAGTCTGACACCTCTGCTCGACGCTTTGCAATGAAAATCATAGAAAAACATAGTGCCCTCCGGTCAGTCATCTTGTAAACGAGAAAGTCTCACCGAATATTTTGAGAACCCACATGACATCTTTCGCAAACCTTCAATAACTCAACCCGGTGCGGATGAGGGGGTCGGGAATGCTTTGAGAATTTTTTCGACCACATAACTCGGTTGAGGAAGTCTCCCTGATTATTTTGATACCCACATGGCATATTTTGTGAACATAAAAACTGACCCTTTGAGGGGTCGTATCTCCCAAATTCAAGTTTTCCCAGATATCCTGCTAATAGGGTATTTTGTCCCATAATATGCACTATTACCCCTGAGAAAAAGAACGAAATCGTATGAGCCAATTTTGAGAAAAAAATTAAAAACCTGTTTTTTGAGGTTTTTCGGGGGCTGCGCCCCCCAATTTTCCCCAATGGAAGATCGGAAAAACGTGAGTCTGCGCATTACTAATTTACACCCTTGTACCAGATTTGAACAAAATTGGGCGGACGGTTTGGGGGCCCCGGCTCTCCGTACATACACACACACACACAAATATACATATTGTGTCCTATCGAGCAGATTTAAGAATTTAATTATTTTATCGTATGTTAAGCTTATTATAAGTTCAATAGGACTATAGTACACTGAAAAAAGTGGTGAAATCCATCCTAACTCTTAGTCTAACGGCAAGGGAACGGTTGGAAGCATCCACTGCCATCCGATAAGATGAATCGGCGTTATATTCATAGCTGATGGCAAAGTTAATTTAAAAGTCAATTTGGAATATTGGCAGAATATTTTACGATAATTCCCCCGATAAAGTAAATTGAGGGATTAAATTTTAGTATCCGACAAAATTATCTAACATCGTAAACCTTTTTATAACCTTATTATTACCTTTTTATAGCTACCATTTTTGTTATTTTTTAATTGCGAAAAGGAGCTTTGGGAAAAAAAGAAAACTTGAGTAGTAGGAGAGAATTATCCATCGTGCTCAGCTGGCAGCAGCAAATACCAGCTCCCGGGGACCTACAGTTTTAGGTGGGTTCCGAACCACCACAGCCTCGATATACATTTCACTTGACATACTGAACATATCAGAGGTGAATGTCGGTCAGAAAAACTTTGACGGGATCGGTATCGAACCTATGTTACCCAGCTAACACAGCCGCCTATAGACCACTGGCTACTTTGCTCGGCAACCTTTCGTGTGAAGCAGAGGCTTAAGGGTCCGCTATACCTGACGGTGCATTTTTTGCCGCCCATAAGATTAACATTGTGAGCGGCGATTCATTTTCAAGGTTTACCCTTGGTTGGAAAGACACAAAATTTTGCCTGTACCTAGCCCTAACAATGTTCTAGGGAGTGTTCGAAGCAGATTTCCCAATTTCTCACTGGTTTCTTTTATTGCAACTGTTTTGCAAATGCTAGCATCGCATACCTCAAGAAAAGTGCTGTATCTCGAAAACCAGTAAAACAATGGGAAATCTGCTTCGAACACTCCCTAGAACTTTGTTAGGGCTAGGCACAGGCAAAATTTTGTGTCTTTCCAACCAAGGGTAAACCTTGAAAATGAATCGCCGCTCGCAATGTTAATCTTATGGGCGGCAAAAAACGCACCGTCAGGTATAGCGGACCCTTAAACCAAAGCCAGGAAGCCTTTGAGCCAAAAAAAATTACAATTATGCTAAAAAAAAAGGTTCGAAACTTTGTTTAACTTAACTTTAGTTAAAAGGGAAGTCGAAAAATAACGGACAGTTAATGAGAAGGTAGATTATTTATTGCGACATGTCGCAAAGCCGTGGAGTGTTTGTTCGATGGAACCAACAAAGTGACGCAGCTTCATTTTGAAATCTCCAACAGCTCGGAGCCTCGCGGCGGCAAAAAGGCTGCGACAGAGGACGTGGTGAGAATGAAAACTGCTCAAATTGCCTAAGGAAAATAACCAAAACCTTAACACTTACACATCGAAACGAAGACTCGGGCAATGGTCGCATTTAAGGAAGAACATACATTCGCTATATGTTTACGTCTTTCTGCACACTTTATGAGGAAACTATTGGAATTTTAAATGCTCTGAAGTATAATATTTTTGTGAACGAAATTAAGGTCGACTACACGTACTTGGTTCGCAATGCTACGTACTTCAAGCCCTACTCCGAAGTTACAGGGCGAGTGAAAGGTGTTTATTGGGGGATGTAAACCTGAGACTCTTTGTCGTGAGGTAGTGTTGTATTTTTGCATGAAATGGAGTAATAAGCCCACAGGAGTGATTTTAAACAGTCAACTAAAAGTCCACATGTTTTTTGACAGATCGCGAAAACACAACACTACCTCACGCGAAATATTTTTTTGTAACGATTCGGACTAAAACAGTATGATTTTATCGTCACATTTAGTAGAAAAGCTTGATAAATGTTTGTACTATTTACCGTAGCCATGTTGCATTTTGGCAATTTTTATTTCACTTACGGAAGTGGGTAATTTCAACAGCATTTCTCTACTTTTTCTCCTGTAAAAGCTAAACATAGTGTCCTACTTTCACTCGTTCGTTTCGCGTTCAAATAGCACACTATGTTTAGCTTTTAGAGTAGACACAGTCAATACGATATTGCAATTACCAGTCTCCGGTTGTACTAAAATGTAAACATTAGTTTTGTCGAATATTTACTTTCGCACAGTGGTTTTGGCGGAGTTCGTCGAGAATGTATATACAGCCTTAACCGATCTAAAATCACAACACAGTCTGTTAATTTAGGTGTTATAGAAAGACACATCACGTCACAACGGTTCGATCCCGATCCTACCGAAATTTTTCTGGTAAGACTTCAGCATGTCAAGTGAAATGTATATCGAGACTGTAACGGTTCAGAACCCACCTAACACTGTAGGTCCCCAACTTACTAACTCAATAAGTAGGGAGCTGTTATTTGGTAGTGCTGCCAGCTGAGCACGATGGATAATTCTTGAAATGGTCTAGTTGCTGGGCTTGTCCCCCCTCCCTTCCACTGAAAACATAGGTAGAATGCAGATTTTTCTTATGAAAATCAGTTTGTCATTGTCACAGTAGGTACATCTCTACTGTCTATTTTTACGATAAATTCGGAAACATGATCTCAGTCGTGAAATATCCGTGAGAACAAATCCTTGTCGGAAAAACGATGGTGATTGAGTATTACACATAAAGTGTGAGACAAAGGTCATAATTCACTTTCCCATACTGCACCTTCAAATATAGTTGAGGGAAAGTAGAATTAGGTTGAACTGTATGTATTTATAAGAGCTGAAAATAATTGCCAGTGATTTCTCATATTTAAGGGCGTCTACGCAGTCGTGTGTGGAGATTTTACGATCGGCTAAACTGTAGCCGTAATTTTTGCATTATCAAAATTCTATGGAAAACGGCATATCAGAACTAATTTTAGACACCTTTATTCCAAATCTGAGCAAAATCGGTTGATTGGTACGACCTGTAGCCGTGCTACAGCGAAACATACGATCGAAGATGCGGAAAAAATTTCTTTGTCAGTGAAAATCGAAATTTTGCACGATGACATTACTTTCTCAGGCTATGCATTACACACGGGCGGGAAAGTAAAAAGTGATGACGTGGGGGAGGGGGAGGTGGGGGGGAGGGGTCTCGTTACTGTAGAAAAGATTTTACGACGCGCCGTAGACCTAATGGGCGCGTTACAAGTTACGACGGGAATGACGCCACAGGCATCTCCTTTTACGACCAGCCCTGTGACTCACATTATGACGCACTCCGTCATTTCCTGCCGTGTTAGAAGAGGCTGTACAAATCTATTGTTTACATTTCTTCCGCACATTTTCTGAGAAAACTATTGGATATTTACATGTTCTGAAATATAATCTGTCTTCTCAACAGCCAAAAATTTTTGTCCGAACACAGCCTGTTTTCACCCGTTCTATAATATCTATTTAAGGTTGGTATAGGAGGTAAAAATACCGAAAGTGACGTAAGCTTTGGCTACTTCTGCTAGGCTCCACGTCTTCTGCTACCTATCTCACTGTAAGCTAACTGTAGGAACCATCAACTAAAGATATCAATATATCAAATTCTGGTAAGGACACAGCTACTCTCTCGAGTATGAAACCGGACAATAAAATTTTCAGTCCGCTGTATCTACGAAGGGAGAATACCTCTGGAACAAATTTAGGGTTCTACAATACCGCTTACAAGTCCTTTATTGCTGCTGATATACTGATTCTCCAACGGAAAAACTTAGGGTAGGATCGGGATCGAACCGGTGCGATCCAGCTCTTTATAAAGACACGGTGTAGGTAGACTTGGCTATCGGGGGTGGAGCAGTGCAGACGGGGGGTGAGGACATAAGTCAGTGATAGATTGCATGTGATCACCTTCGGATCCCGTGTCTTGCACAGGAAATTGGGTCGACACCTGATGGCCTTCTAATAACATCCGGGGATTTGTCACAGATGTGATTCCGATCACAACCTTCTGCTGCCCACATAGGATGCGTTTTGGACGGCGTCCTTGCGAGCATGCAACCCCGGACGTCCCGTTAGAGGGGAGGAATGGACAGTTTTGAAGGGAAGGAAAATTAAATATGGGTACTACACTGGATCTATCAATTCCAGTTGGAATTTTATTTCCCTAGCAAGCCATGGCAACCATGTTTACCTTATAGGTAAACACTCTTGGGGAATAAATCGAGAATAACTGAACCCAGCCTTACCGGCGTTTGAAATTTTCGGTAAATTTAAGGTGGCTACACACCAGGCGTTTTGGACGGCGTCTTGGCGAGGATGCATCCCTATAGACGCCTCGCAGTGAGGAGGGATGCTTGGCAGGGATGCCGTCCCGATGGTGGAATTCCACCTTGGCCGCGAATTCCACGCATCCCTGGAGGGCGTCCAGTTGTTGAAGATATGCCATTTGTGCATTAAATTCGTTATATCGACTATTTTTCTTGTGCTTTTTTTTTCTAATTGGAGTCAGATAGAATTGTTTTGAGTAGATTTATTGAAATATATCAAGAGACAGACGAAACACTGTGATTATCACAATAAAATCAAGGTTTCATCAATTTCTGGTAAACAAAAACAAATCACAGGGATGCGGGGCTGGAAGTATCGTGTGTGGGCACCAGCCATCCCTGAGTTCACATCCCAAACCCCGCATCCCTGCCCGGCAGGGAGAACCTAGGTTCCTTCAGGTGACTTCTAACCAATAGGAGGCTCAGACACAGTGATTGGTCGAAGGAAAATGGGAAAAGTCCGTAGCTCATCTCTCAACTGTCTGTTAACCTCTCTAATAAATGGACTTTGGGTCTCGCCGTCCCTTAGCTGGCACTTTGTCAGCAAGATAGTTCCAAAATCTTCGGCTGTAATCAAATTAAAAGCTGTAAAGTGAGCTTTAAGTTTGTTTTCTCCTCAGTCACACAGCAAGAAATTCGTATTCACTAATTGCATTATATCAACAACTTTGCTTTCTCTTATTGGAAGCTAACAGCAACTTTGAACAAGTCTCGCTCTATGCTACAACATTGGAAATTAGTGGAGGGTGTTGAGAGTTGACCCTTAAGGGTCAGTTCAACTAACCTCCCCCTGTTATTTTTATAAAAATATTATATTTACACTGTAGGAAATGGGTGCCCACATACCACGCGTTTTGGACGGCGTCCTGACTCACTGGCTGGGATGCGGGGGTTGGGCTGTGCCCACAAACGATACTTCAAGACCCGCATCCCTGTTAGAAATTGATGAGAATTTGATTTTATTGTGATAATCACAGTGTTTCTTGATATATTTCAATAAATATACTCAAAACAGTTCTACCTGACTCCAATTTACAAAAAATACGCAAGAGAAATAAAGAACAATTATCGATAAAGTAGTCGATATAACGAATCAATGCAAAAAGGGCAGATCTTCAACAACTGGACGCCCACCTGGGATGCGTGGAGTTCGGCCAAATTGGAATTCCAAGATCAGGACGGCATCCCTTCATAACTGTACATCCTCGAGGCGTCCAGGGATGCATCCTCGCCAGGACGCCGTCCAAAACGCATCGTGTGTGGCTACCTTTAGAGTAGCATGGCTTTGTAGTTGTCCATCCAGATTGCAGGGAAGTTGTGAGAGAGCAAGACTCACGAAGAAAAATTTAGATTATTCAGGTTCACAGCATCAATTTTGTGGGTCAGTGCGGACAGTAATTTTTTCTTCCAGTCCCGGTGGTGTAAAAAATTTAATTTTGGAATAATTGGAAGGACCACGCGTCCGCTTTCCCTCGCGTATTAGGCACAAGGGACCACTCCATGCGGCTCCAAGGTTTCTTTGCTTTTCCAGGCAGTAATTTATTTAATTTGCAGCTGCCTCATCACTCTGCGTTTGTCCGGGTGGTGAGTTAGGATTCCCTATTACTGAGGGATATTTATCCCCACCCTCGCTGCTTTTAATATGCTTGATTGATAGCAGCCTGCTGGACAAACACTGGAATTTTTAATTTTCCAAAATTCAAACATTTTTTCTGTTGAATGAAGCGTGACACAGGCTTTTCCCAATGGCATGATCGAGGGAGTAACCACTCCAGAGATTGCTTGAGATTGCATGAAGATTTCCAAAGATTTCCTGAGATTCTCAACGAGATTCATGGAAAGATGCACCCCGAAGGGTTAACTACTCCGGAAATGTCCAAGATTCCCTGAGATTTTTAATGATTGCCTGCGATTCCCAACGAGATTCCTGGAGTGGTTAACCCCTCGGGCATGATAGTGAATTCGGAGAATCTGTGTAAGTATCAGCCGCAAATAGAGACTTCAATATCAATGTTCTAAAATATAATGCGACTTCTTAACGTCCAAAATTAACTGGCTATGTTTTGATACGATCGGCTATTTTGCGACACATTTTTTACTGACCAAAATAATTACTCGAAAGTTAAATCACAAAATGATCAGTTAAATACTGACGTAAAAAAGACATATTATGTTACAGAACAGTGTCCTTAAAAAAACAAATGTGAATTTTGATTAAGTACTTAAGTACATAGTTTTTACCTCAAAAAGGACGTTAGTTCTGATGATGACAATCTGCCAAAAAGTGTTTTGATTTGGTTCAGGCAAACATAACTAAATATGACTCCTCCCATGTCCCGTTAACTTGAAAATGATTCTGATACACGGGCCTTTTTTATTAAAGGAAAAACATTATTAAAAAAATTTAGGACAGCGTAGAAAATATAAAGAAATAGGGGAACATTGGGCGGAATGGGACATGGGGGAAATAGGAGAAAAGGGAGATTTTCGCGCTATGACTGCCCCGATTTCGTCCCAAGGGTCACTTTTCTTCTCACAAACTTGCTGAATTTCTTCGTCTCCCTTGATGGCTCCCCCTCGGAGGATAACTTCCCCCCAAAGTCCATAGCCCTTACACAGCTCAACCAGTCCCTTCTTCACCGGTTCGATCCCGATCCTATGAAAATTTTTCTGATCAGCATTCACCTCTGATAAGTCAAACGAAATGTATACCGATGGTGGTTCGGAACCCACCTAAAACTGTAGGTCCCCGTTGTGTATAAGGGCTTGTCCACCCCTATAAGGGCAAATAATGGACTACGAGGACACCACAGGATATCGAACCTGGGGCAATAAATGCTTCGGACAATTTTCTGAGATGTTTTTTTAAAAATTCCAGAATGAAAATTCCAAGTCAAGGAATTCAAAAAATTTCAAAAGGGTCACGAAATTGTCTAATGGCCGGGGGAGGGGTAGAATCGTCTGTTTGTAGCTGAACAAGAAACAAAAGACATCGAAAAATCGCTATTATAGGTAACCAAGGTTGAGGAAAAAGGTCGACATTTCGCTTTCTGAAATATAATATGTCTTTTTAAGGGCCGAAATTAACAGGATGTGTTGTGTGTTCCGTCTTAAGTTACAAAGATCTGCACTATCGTCCTTGTTGGCTTGTTGGCTATATGAAAATATGCAAAGGAAAAGAATAGTGTTGGGTTGAAATACATTTCGGAAACAGAAGAGAAACCGGAACTGCAGGTGTATTCCCTTTCTCTAACGCCACCAAAACCCACTCAACTTACGCCTTCAAACTCCCTAAACGCTCAAATGGTATTCCCCAACGCTTATGGTGGGTTATTGAGTGGGTTTTGGTCGCCCTTTCAAGGCGGTAGAACTCACCACCCCTTCCCATTGGTGCAAAGTCAACTTGAGTGGGTTTTTGAGCGGATTTAATAGAAAGTGTACTTGAAAATGAGAATATATCTATTTTTTTGGGGGAAAAATGAAAGTTTCTTTACATTTGCAATGAAAGAAGTACACTTCGTTTTGCTTTTGTTTGAGTTTGGTTTTTTGAAAAAAGCGGCAAATTTGAAATTTTTTCACGACCATTCAATTTTAATATTATTATCTTATCTTCTACTCATTTTATCTTGAATAATTAAACATTTTAATAGAAAAATATAAAATAACCAAATAAGGTTATGAAAGCTTACCATCTTTTACTTTCACAAATTTTAAACTGAAATCCATACATTTTATGTTCTTTGAAATTAAATAAAGGTATTACTGAAACATTTCTTACATTAAATCTAGCAAGTGTTACATATTTAACACCTAAAACTAAATTTGAAGTTCAATATTAACAAGAATCCGGTAAAAATGGATTCATAATGTTGTTGTTTCGGTCTGTCTACTGCTTTAACGCCAAGTTTTCAAAGTTGCGACAAATTTCCCTTGTTTTGTTTGCGCCTGGCGGTAGGAGATAGCGCCGACGAAAAGCGTAAAAGTAAGCGGAATACGGGAATTGCTGAAGCGAGTTCTAAGTGGCGTAAAAATAGCGGTTGCGAGTTATCGCCTGCTAAAAGCGTTCCCAACGGGAATACTCCTGCTGGTCCACGCCGGAAATGCAAAACTATCCACATCAATGCAAATTGTTTTTGGCGCCCTTTCAAATTTTAGAGACACTTTTTGAAACAAATGAAACAATATGATCAAACCCATTGACACACAAACCTCAAACTTTGATATTTTGCCAGATTTGATTTGAAAATGTGTGAAAACTGGTTGTCTTTAAGAGCCACCGGTTCGATCCCGATTCTACCGAATATTTTCTGCTCGGCATTCACCTCTGATGTGTTCAGAATGTCAAGTGAAATGTATATCGAGGCAGACCTAAAACTGTAGGTCCCCGTCGTGTGCTAACACGATGGGTGGGGAGCTGGTATTTGGTAGTGCTGCCAGCTGAGCACGATGGATAATTATTCTTTTGAATTTTACCTGTTAAACTTGACTGTAGGAAATGGATATGAGGACTTTTAGGTACTGCCGAGGGGTCAACCACTCCAGGAGATTGCTTGAGATTGCATGAACAATTCCTAAGATTATCAACGATGGGATTCGTGGAAAGATGCACCCCGAAGGGTTAATTACTCCAGAAATTTCCAAGATTCCCTGAAATTTCATAAAGATTTCCAATGAGTACCTGAGATTCCCAACAAGATTCCTGCAGGTGTATTCCCTGGAGTTTTCGCTTCTCATTTCGTATTTTATACAAATTTTTGTTGAGAACCATTCCTAGCAATAAGAAGTAGGTTAACCACTCCAGCAGGTGTATTCCCTTTCTCGAACGCCAGCAAACCCACAAAACTAACACCTTCAAAATTTATTGTAAGAAGATAAGGCACACCATGATGCAATATACGGAGAACAGTTCTTCTTACAATAAATTTTGAAGGTGTTAGTTTTGTGGGTGTGCTGGCGTTCGAGAAAGGGAATACACCTGCTGGAGTGGTTAACATACTTCTTATTGCTAGGAATGGTTCTCAACAAAAATTTGTTTAAAATACGAAATGAGAAGCGAAAACTCCAGAGGAATCAGGAATTGAAGGCTGGAAGTTTCAAGTTTGCTGTGAAAAGGAATAGGACGTCAATTTGCGACATTTGGAGAGTTTCGTCGAGTTTTGTAGACAGTAGACTTTCTTGCAAAACTTCTAAATGGGCCTTTCCGTTGCTAAAGGCTTAAGGGTAAATAGACAAATGTCACCAGAATGGTTCTTAAGGCTCAATATTACACTTGCCATCTAGTTTAAGTTTTATGTGACCACGTTTTGAGAATAATGTTCTGAAATAACTATGTTGTGATTTTATAATCGAGTAATTTTGGAATATTTTCGATCAATATCAATCAACGATCGATCGATCAACTTGATCAACAGTCACAATATAGCCAGTTAACATTGGTCGTTAAAAAACATAAGTATTATATTTCAGAGCAATTAATACAGTGTCCAGGCTTGCAATGACATTTTTTCATTTTTTTTATGTAACATTTTGTTGACCTTGTCCCGCCTCAAAAATGTGGGACTAAAGTTTAAAACGCCTGGTTTTCCAGTAAAATCACAAACTGAGAAATTCATCTAAACTACAAAAAACCTTTTCAAGTGAACTCGATTTTAAAAATTTTTTAATTATCACTAAACTTTCTTCAGATTTAAGAGGACGCTATACCTGACGGTGAATTTTTTGCCGCCCATAAGATTAACATTGCGAGCGGCGATTCATTTTCAAGGTTTACCCTTGGTTGGAAAGACACAAAATTTTGCCTGTACATAGCCCTAACAATGTTCTAGGGCAGTGGTTCTCAAACTGTGTTCCGCGGAACCATTTGGTTCCGCGAAGCCTTGCCGGGGTTCCGCGAAGCCTTCTCCGAGCTTCAGGGAATACAATTTTAGTTTAGTTTAGATAAATTGAAATAGAAAAATGTATTGTTGTTGTTTCCTAAAAAACCTGTGAAATCGACGATCCAATGTTTAAGGTTCCACGAATGAATTCCCGACTAAATTTGGTTCCGCCAGCCAAAAAGTTTGAGAACCACTGTTCTAGGGAGTGTTCGAAGCAGATTTCCCAATTTCTCACGGGTTTCTTTTATTGCAACTGTTTAATGCTAGCATCGCATACCTCAAGAAAAGTGCTGTATCTCGAAAACCAGTGAAAAAATGGGAAATCTGCTTCGAACACTCCCTAGAACATTGTTAGGGCTAGGTACAGGCAAAATTTTGTGTCTTTCCAATCAAGGGTAAACCTTGAAAATGAATCGCCGCTCGCAATGTTAATCTTATGGGCGGCAAAAAATGCACCGTCAGGTATAGCGGACCCTTAATTTCAACCGGGACAGCGTTGTATAGGCGAACACCTCAAATAACTCAAGAAAACTGCCCTCCCTCCCCAACGATACTTCCAGGGATGCCAACCTAACAACCGTCCAAAACGCATCGAACATGACCACTCTTCGAGCAACGCTGGATTGCACCATTTCTCTGAAGTGCACTACAGCGTCTCCTATCGAGCAGATTTAACCAACAGAATAGTATGTTTAGTACCAGAGGAATATGGTGTACTTTAAGAAGTGAGAAGTCCACGGTAAGTAATTCGTTACTTTCCAAGACTGAATAAAAAAGACGATGTAACAAAAGTAAAGTGACTAAACAAAGAGTGAAAAAGACAGGAGACAGAAGCACTTGGCAAACCTCGAAGCACTTTATTCCACGATAAAAAGAACAAAACGTAGAGAGGTTACAACTCGGGAGAAAATTCAAATAAACGTCGCCGAGCTAAGTTTCTTAAAAGGATATCAATTTAGAGAGGAGGGGGATTTGGGGCATGTCGCCCCCTCTCCAGATAGACAAACTTGCAAACTGTCTCTTTTAATTTACTCTATGACTTGATTCATAGCTAGAACTTTCTAATTTTTTTTTTTCTGAAAAACTTTGGTGTTTTTTCTTGCTGGAGCAATGGACTGAGCTATCAAGCAGGATCGAGCCCCAACTTGGCGAAATTTTCTCTCTTGTTCTAGCATCGTGCATCACTATCAGTATAGACGGGTGTCAAAGTGAATTTTTGCTCGTTATAGTAGAGAGTGTCGTTATAGAAAGGGACAACTTATTTATAGTAAGTATATTTTCTAATGTCACGAGAAAGTGACGGGGGAAAAGCAGCGTCAGCGGTGGCCGTGCCAAGCAAAAAAGCCAAAGGGCGTTCCCTGCCATTAAAAACGCATGTTCAGAGCCCATTTGTTTTTAGCTTTTTGTCATTTTACGTTTCTTTTTGCTTGGAAGTTACAGGGCGTAGGCCCCACCGCCACTCACTCACGGCGGACTTGGCTTACTTCATCCATGAGAAATTGTCCCATTTGTCCCCATCACTCCGTAGAGGGGAGACGAGCCCAGCAACGAGACCAGTTCAAGAATTATCCATCGTGCTCAGCTGCCAGCACTACCAAATACCAGCTCCCCACCCATCGTGTTAGTACAAACCTACAGTTTTAGGTGGGTTCCGAACCACCTCGACGTACATATCACTTGAAATCCTGAACATATCAGAGGTGATCAGTTAAAGTTTCACTAGGACCAGGATCGAACCTCTGGTGACACCAGGCACCAGTCCCCCCAAAAGGTAAACACTAAGTTTACAAAGTGGGTCAACGCTATGCGGCTTGTACACAAAGGGTCAGTAAAGTCTGTGCGTTCAAAGCGTTTGGTAGAAGTAACATAAACCAAAGAGGAAAGGTCAAGTTGCCCCAGGGTCCACTTTCGCCTACTTCCCCTATTCTTAGGCTTCATTCACACGATAATAATTTTCCTGATACCATTTTTTATGTACCATGTTCTCCGCTACCTAAATTTTTTTACTAAAAACCTATTTTCTATAATTTCAATATAAAATTTTTGTACCTACAATAACAGGGCTGTATATACATTCTCGACGAACTCCACCAAAACCACTGTGCGGAAGTAAATATTCGACAAAATTAATGTTTACATATTAGTGCTGCCGGAGACTGGAAATTGCAATATCCTATTGGTTGTGTCTACTCTAAAAGCTAAACATAGTGTGCTATTTGAAAGCGAAACGAACGAGTGAAAGTAGGACACTATGTTTAGCTTTTACAGGAGAAAAAGTAGAGAAATGGTGTTGCAATTATCCACTTCCGTAAGTGAAATAAAAATTGTCAACATGTAACATGGCGGCGGTAAATATTACAAACATTTATCAAGCTTTTCTTCTAAATGTGACGATAAAATCATACATTTTTTAGTCCGAAACGTTACAAAAAAATATTCCGCGTGTGGTAGTGTTGTGTTTTCGCGATCTGCCAAAAAAACATGTGGACTGGTAGTTGATTGTTTAAAACCGCTCCTGTGGGCTTATTACTCCATTTCATGCAAAAATACAACACTACCTCACGACAAAGAGTCTCAGGTTTACATCCCCCTATAAACACTTTTCACTCGCCCTGTAACTTCGGAGTAGGGCTTGAAGTACGTAGCATTGCGAACCAAGTACGTGTAGTCGACCTTAAGTTTGAAGAGAGAAAGAAGTTTTTCTAATTTCAAAAAAATATATTCAAGATATTTCTAGGTTCTGAAGTGATAGAAGATATGGAAAAGAAGGCTATTACACCTTAACATTATCTTCACACAATTTTTATTGATAAAATATTCAACCCAAAATGTAAGCGTGTAAATTAGGCTTTAAAAAGGAAAGGTTACGTTGCCCCCTGGGTACACTTCCCCCTACTTCCCCCACCCTAATTCACAATGTATGGAATATAACATTATGTACTGTTGATGACTTTAAAAGCTTTGCTGTGTAGCAGGAATACCCCAGGCCTCAGGGGAACCAACACATGTTTATATATGTCACCATACAGCCAAAACCAAAACAGCCTCGATAGCTCAGTGGTGTAGATCGCTGACTCTAGACTTTAGGGAACACGGGTTCCATCCCAATCCTACCAAAAAGTTTTTCTGCTCGGCATTCACCTCTGATATGTTCAGCATGTCAAGTGAAATGTATATCGAAGCTGTGGTGGTTCGGAACCCACCTAAAACTGTAGGTCCCCATCGTTTACTCGATGGGTGGGGAGCTGGTATTTGGTAGTGCTGCCAGCTGAGCACAATGGATAGTTCTTGAAAACGGTCTAGTTGCTGGGCTTGTCCCCCCCAACCCTCTGCTAACTTATATCAAGGCTATGGTGGTTCAGAACCGACCTTTGTTCACGTTGTTTTCTGCACACTTTATGAGGAAACTATTGGATATTTAAATGTTCTGAAATATAATATGCCTTTTTAACGTCACAAATGATGAGGCTATGATGGTATTCGTCCGACCTTGAAACCTCATTTATGACGTTAAAAAGGCATATTATATTTCAGAACATATAAATATCCAACAGTGTCCTCAAAAAATGCTGGGAAAAAAGTAAACCAACAGCAAATTTGTACAGCAGACTGAGGCTGCTTGGTAATTCTAATACGAAAATTCCCGGATTAGGTACAAGATAAGAAAGGAGCTGTACAAATGTAAGGATTACCGCGTTAAGAATTAAGATAACGAAAGGCTAATGAGATAAGGAAATTTACTATTCTTCCTGTTTTAGTTCTAATGTCTCCTTCTCCGTTCAGAGATTACTTACTTAATTACTTCAGCACTTATTGTAAATCAGCCTCTACAGCGACTACTTACAGTATTAAGTTTTTTTGAATACATTTGTAAGGATTTCAGAACCTTAGAATCTCTTGACTATATTTTGTGAAAAAAATATTTGGCTTTAGGGGGAGACATAAGGTTTGAAAATGACTGTTTAAGGCTGAATTTCACCACCTCACAATAGTGCCTCCTAACGATCGAATAGCTATCGAATCGGTAAACCCAGCCGTTAAACTTATCCTATCATTAGGTTTTGTCGTGTCACTAGAATTTGTTTGCATTGTTTACGTCAACTTTGTTCAGGCGTACGTTCTTTGTACGTTTCAATAATTTCATGTTAAAAATGGAAAATAAACGGGGAAAAACACACTAATTTTTCTGAGAAAGGCATTAAATAGTTGGGTAGACAACAATCCCTGCCCGTTTCCCACCCAAACGAGGCGAATAAGGTATGCAAGTTACTGTATTGCTAACGCACGGATTCACTAACGATAAGATCAGGGTGCTATCGTCAGGATGGTGAAAGCCGTTAACTTTTTTTAGCGATAGGATAGCGCTATCGTGGAAACGATAGTCTTCACGTTAAACTGGTGAAATTCAGCCTAAAGAATCATTTTTTACTATTTTCAATTTTTTGTCGAGAAAAAGTCCAGATGTTATTTTGATGCTTTTTGGATCTACAAAAATATCAGTAAAAATATGGCTCCCCCGTGGTCTGGCGGTAAAGACTTAGACTCAAGACTCACACGACTGAGGTCCTGGGTTCGAATCCCGGTAGCAGCAATTTTGTGTTGGTAGCATGGATGTCACACCAAAATATTCATTTGGCTTCGGCCAATAATCAGTTTGTTTAATTAGCAACTGTGCCTTTGGGCCAAGGGTAACCACCAACAGATGCGTGTGTAACTAAGTATTGGATATTTAAATATTCTGAAATATAATAGGTATGACTCTTTAACACTCTGCGGACGGCAGTGTCTATCAGACACTGCTTTCAACTTCAACATTAAATATCTTTTGAACTATAACAGGTACAGTATTGATATTTTATGACTTTGTCTAACTTTTCAATATCTTTCATTTGCACTACTTTTTATTTTTATCGCGTGAGTAGTTTGAGCTGTGGTACATTCACTTACCATAGACGACGGACAGTGTCTACCAGACACTTATGGGGAAACTCACACAATTCAATGGCAGGTCTTACGAGATGAACTAAGCGACGCTCATATACGCGCGGCTTCAGAAGAAGTATTCCTGTTTTTCGTCATCTTCTGAATGATAATATAGGCAAGAGGACCAACAAGGAAGGTGATACAAGTCAAGGGGACAAGTAGGAGTAGGATAAGGAGCATGACTGGCTGTGGCGGGTGCATGTGCACTGCTTCACAAGGTTCCCTATCCTACCCCGTGTTACCGAAAACGGTGGCGTGGCGCGCCGCGGCTAGATGGGCTACCTCATTCGCATCTGCTCACACAATGCGAACAGCATCAAAAATTACTTCGAAATAAAGTGTAGTTCATAATTTACAAACTTACGACCAGCTAGAAACAAGGAATAACATAGAAATTGGACATAGTGCCTGTGAGACACTGCCCGTCGTTAACGGGTGCAAGCTTTTGCCGTCCGCAGAGTGTTAACGTCATTGTCATTACTCATTACTTTGTTGTGATTTCACAATTTTTTTGGTGACAAAAATCACTCGATCGTAAAATCACAGCATAGCCTCATGAGATGAGTAATGACGTTACAAAGACATATTATATTTCAGAATATTTAAATATCCACTTGTTTTCTCACAAAGTTTGAAGTCCGAACGTAAAAAAATATAGCGAATGTATATTCAGCCTAACTTAAAAATAATAAAAATAAATAATATACCAGAGTATAGTACAGCAAGAATGCAAGATATTGGAATACACCAGATTCTATGTTAATTTCAATGCTATTTGAGGATTCAGTTATGATCTAGTTTCCTTTGCAACGAGAGACAGTTTTCATTAAACGAAATAAAAAATTCTCAGACGTTTCTTTCATTTAAATTCGGAGAATACGAAATGAATAAGGGAAAATGCTCTATATTAATTCCTTTGTTACGAGCCCCACTTATAAGCTATTTATTTTCAAGGAAAAAACGACCCAACTAAGATGCTTAAAAAAATTAGGTACTTAGGCTTCAAATTAAGAAAGAATATACATTTGCTATTTGTTTACGTTTTTTTCGGCAATTTTTTTTTCCGGAAATGTAGCATGACTTTTAACAGCGACCACACAATCGTGTTTGTTTACGTTTTTTTATGCACACTTTATGAGGAAACTATTGGATATTTAAATATTCTGAAATATAGGTAGGTATCTTTTTAACGTCGAAAATGAATCGATCGTGAAATCACAACATAGCCTCATAATTTATGACGTTAAGAAGACGTTAAATTTATATTTCAGAACATTTAAGTACCCAATAGTTTCCTCATAAAGTGTGTTCAAGCAAGATTTTGTGGTCGCTCTTAAACTGCCTTCATTAGATATTATTAGGTCCCGCTGAGCCGCAATTAGTCTTGAAGTAAAAAAAAAAACATCGCAATGAAGGGTGAAAATAAAAATGACGCACTTACCAAGTTAAATGTCCCCAATTAATTCGGGAACCACCATCTGAAATTAAGGAAACGTCCTTTTAATTATACAACGGAACTGGATAACATTGGTGGCTGCACCGCCAATGGCTGTGGCTGCTCTAAAAGCTAAACATCGTGTGCTATTCGAACGATAAGCAAATGACTGCGAATACGACACTATGTTTAGCTTTCACTGGAGAACGAATTCCTTTGAAAGAGAGAAATGGTAGTGCAGTGGAGTGGAGGACCCCGGATCTAGGGAGCCTCGGGTTAATTTTTTTCCTTGTTCAGTCCTGGCCTTCGCCTTGGGGGAGAACCTGGCATTCCAGAATCGGGATGGCATTCCTTAAAAACTGCCCGCCCCACCCCAGGAATTCTGTCTTGCCAGTACACGGCAATCCCGCTGCCGAACGGCGACCTTAGTTCTAAGACTGTGGGGGATTTGTTCTGAAATATATGTATAGTCGAAGGAAACAATTAATGGCCACTTTGAAGGGAGACATTCCGAGAAAAGTTCCCCTTCCAGCAGGTGTATTCCCTTTCTCTAACGCCACCAAAACCCACTCAACTTACGCCTTCAAACTTCCTAAACGCTCAAATGGTATTCCCGAACGCTTATGGTGGGTTATTGAGTGGGTTTTGAACTCCCTTTCAAGGCGGTAGAACTCACCACCCCTTCCCATTGGTGCAAAGTCAACTTGAGTGGGTTTTTGAGCGGATTTAATAGAAAGTGTACTTGAAAATGAGAATATAACTATTTTTTTGGTGGAAAAATGAAAGTTTCTTTACACTTGCAATGAAAGAAGTACACTTCGTTTTGCTTTTGTTTGAGTTTGGTTTTTTGAAAAAAGCGGCAAATTTTAAATTTTTTTCATGACCATTCAATTTTATAATTATTATCTTATCTTCTACTCATTTTATCTTGAATAATTAAACATTTTAATAGAAAAATATAAAATAACCAAATAAGGTTATGAAAGCTTACCATCTTTTACTTTCACAAATTTTAAACTGAAATCCATACATTTTATGTTCTTTGAAATTAAATAAAGGTATTACTGAAACATTTCTTACATTAAATCTAGCAAGTGTTACATATTTAACACCTAAAACTAAATTTGAAGTTCAATATTAACAAGAATCCGGTAAAAATGGATTCATATTGTTGTTGTTTCGGTCTGTCTACTGCTTTAACGCCAAGTTTTCAAAGTTGCGACAAATTTCCCTTGTTTTGTTTGCGCCTGGCGGTGGGAGATAGCGCCGACGAAAAGCGTAAAAGTAAGCGGAATACGGGAATTGCTGAAGCGAGTTCTAAGTGGCGTAGAAATAGCGGTTGCGAGTTATCGCCTGCTAAAAGCGTTCCCAACGGGAATACTCCTGCAGGTATATTCCCTTTCTCTAACGCCACGAAAACCCACTCAACTAACTCCTTCAAACTCCCTAAACGCTCAAATGGTATTCCCAAACTCTTATGGTGGGTTATTGAGTGGGTTTTGAATGTGCTTTCAAAGCGGTAGAACTCACCTCCCCTTCCCATTGGTGCAAAGTCAACTTGAGTGGGTTTTTGAGCGGATTTAATAGAAAGTGTACTTGAAAATGAGAATGTATCTATTTTTCGGGGGGAAAAATGAACGTTTCTTGCAATGAAAGAAGTACACTTCGTTTTGCTTTTGTTTGAGTTTGGTTTTTTCAAATAAAGCGGCAAATTTGAATTTTTTTTCACGACCATTCAATTGTAATATTATAATCATCATATCTTATCTTATACTCATTTTATCTTGAATAATCAAACATTTTAATAAAAAAAATATAAAATAACCAAATAAGGTTATGAAAGCTTACCATCTTTTACTTTCATAAATTTTAAACTGAAATCGATACTTACATTTTATGTTCTTTGGAATTAAATAAAGGTATTACTGAAACATTTCTTACATTAAATCTAGCAAGTGTTAGGTACATATTTAACACCTAAAACTAAATTTGAAGTTCAATATAACAATAATCCGGTAAAAATGGATTCATATTGTTGTTGTTTTGGTCTGTCTACTGCTTTAGCGCCAAGTTTTCAAAGTTGCGACAAATTTCCCTTGTTTTGTTTGCGCCTGGCGGTGGGAGATAGCGCCGACAAAAAGCGTAAAAGTAAGCGGAATACGGGAATTGCTGAAGCGAGTTCTAAGTGGTGTAGAAATAGCGGTTGCGAGTTATCGCCTGCTAAAAGCGTTCCCAACGGGAATACACCTGCTGGTAGCAGTTCCCCTTCGTGCTGCAGTGGACAGTGCAGTGTAGCCAATGAAACGCTGGCAAAAACCCGAGCCACCCCGAGCTCTGCCAAAGGCGGTGGTACAGTGTATCCGACCAAAAACACTCCGTGTAAAAAAAACAGCCAGGATTATAACCCTCCAAAAATTAGCCTAACTCAACTCAACGCCCCCTTGCCTCCTGTAGAGAGGCACGAAAAGTGCACAACTCTGGTTCCTGTATAACATGCTGGCAGTGCTCGAGGCTTTGTCGCGCTTTTTTTTTCTTTAAAACTTGGCTGCATGCACTGCCGTGCATGTTGATATACCATGTGGAAAGTCGAAAATTAGACGATAAATCAAAACTGGAAGGCGAGGTGCGGAAAATATTTTTTCCCGATGAGGTTAAGACATTAATTTTGAAAATAAAGGCGAGAGGGTGAACTGAATGAAATAAATGGGCTGTGCGGAGGATCTGGCAACGGCAGATGCAGACGACAACCTCATTTAACTGATTAGTAAAATAAACCCAGCCTGCTTACCCACACGTTAACTTTCAAGCCTGCCGAGGAAGTTAAGGGGGCTTGAAAGCCACTCTTTCCTACCACAAAATATAAACCCAAGCATGCTTTTATCCACACTTTAAAAACTTTCACATCTATTGTATGCAGTGACATCTGGACGATGCAAAAACAAGAACAAAAATTGTATTCCTTGTTCTTGTTCTTGCACTAGAAATAATTTAAAGTACATATTTTGATCTCTCAACAAGATTCTCACCATATTTTTCTTGTTTGACTTTCTCTATTGCAAAGTACTGGCCTGTCCTGGAGACTTTCAAACACCCTTAATGTTCCCCCTCCGTTCAAAACTGAGAAGCCTATCGGGGAAATTTACCGGTCTGCCGAGTGGGTATTCAAGTCACCATTCCGTCCAGAGGTAAGAGACAGGCGACCATGTTTCGCTTATTTAAACACCTTCATAAAAAACACATTTGAAAAGGCACCGTCAGGAGTGCATATTGGAAAATCTGGGGGTGCTGACAAGGTAGAATAGGTTTTCAATACGTGATGTGATGCTCAGCTGGCAGCACTACCAAATTTCAGCTCCGCCATGGTGATGGTGGGTTCCGAACAACCACAGCCTCGATATACACTATATACGTTGAATATCTCGGTGTTTTTTTTTTTTTTTTTTTTTACGTTTTGTTGACCTTGTCCCACCCAAATTAGGTGAAACTAAAGTATAAAACGCCTGGTTGTCCAGTTAAATTACAAATTACAAATTTAGAAATTCCTCTAAACGATAAAAAACATTTTCAAGGACCCTTCAGGTACGCTTCACAAGCCTGAGATCGTATTCCGTATAAATACAGCATTGGACTTCACCCCTAAAGGTTACGGAAGTGTGGACCCAGCACCGCCTCAACCAGAGTTAGTATTAGGAACCACCACCGAAAAACTGTCAAAAAATAACTTAGTCAAAACCCACGAAAAAGTAATAATAAATCCTAAGCGCTTTCGACCTAGACGGTCATCATCAGAGGGGTACAAGAAAGGAAAGAGACGGATAAACCTACTTGGGTGTTAGCCGGCCCGAAGTAAGTTGATCTGGTTGAGGCGGTGCTGGGTCCACTAACGTTTAACTAAACATGGATTGCAGAAAATACCACAAAGTTACGAGTTACCTCTTAAATCATGTTACGGAAGTAGTCAAATAAAGGAATTAATGAAAGGGCAGGGAAATAGAAGAACATAGCAAATTTTAGAAGGGTCAGTGAGGCTAAAATAGTGTAAAGGTTACAACCTTTCGCACCCCGATGCCTTAACAGGACATGGGAGAAGTACGATATTGATTATTTACGGTCACCTAAACCAAAATAACAAAGTACTTTTTCTCATATTATCTTCAAAACTAACCTCCTTATTGCAATAAAAACAGTGTACTTACTTAGTCAATTCTATTAAGAACATAAAATAAGCAAAAATTCATTAAAATGACTTTTGGTTACTTCACAGTGTTTGCACAACCAAACACCAATAAACCCACTGATCCAAAATGTGGAGTCTGTTTGGTTTTTCAAACCCGAGACCGCGACATACGTACTAAAACGAATAAATTTCTGGCCTTTATTTGAAACAGTTAATTTCCACGTTTGCCCAATGAAGCGCGTACGTACCTACATACATACATAAAATACATACGTACGAGGGTGTATCCAAAATTTATGCGACACACAAAAAATGCCCGGAAAATACAATAATTTTAATTCGGTCCATTTGTGTCAAGTTTCCCTATTTACTCTACAGTTTTTATAGCCTACATGTAACATTTATGTGTTCCCCAATCACAGTTGTACAACAAAATTTTTCTTTTTTTTTCCGAAATCCTAATGTATTGTATATGTACTTAACCCTGACTAAGCAATGCGGTTCGTTGACGTTTTTTTTTGTTGCTGATAATTTTCATATATAGGTTTATGTCCCGAAATATAATTCTTTATGTCCCTTTAACTACAAAAGACAGCTTAGGATGGATTGCACCACTTCTCTGAAGTATATTATAGCGTCTCCTATCGACCAGATTTAACGAACAGAGCAGTTATATTATCGTATGTTTAGCTTATAACAAGTGCAAGTATACGTTAAGCAATTTTACCCTCGAGTAGTTTTTGGGACATTTTTTAGTTCGTTAAAAAGGCACATTATAGCCAACAGTTTCCTCAAAATATGGGAAGACATTTTGCTGCCACGTATATTAAGATTGTGTATTCAGTCTTAAGAGGACGCTATACCTGACAGTGCATTTTTCGCCGCCTTAAGATTAACATTGCGAGCGGCGATTCATTTTCAAGGTTTACCCTTGGTTGGAAAGACAAAAAATTTTGCCTGTACCTAGCCCTAACAATGTTCTAGAGAGTGTTCGAAGCATATTTCCCAATTTCTCACTGGTTTCTTTTATTGCAACTGTTTTGCAAATGCTAGCATCGCATACCTCAAGAAAAGTGCTCGAAAACCATGTAAAAAAAATGGGAAATCTGCTTCGAACACTCCCTAGAACATCGTTAGGGCTCGGTACAGGCAAAATTTTGTGTCTTTCCAACCAAGGGTAAACCTTGAAAATGAATCGCCGCTCGCAATGTTAATCTTATGGGCGGCAAAAAATGCACCGTCAGGTATAGCGGACCCTTAAACCCACTGATCCAAAATGTGGAGTCTGTCTGGTTGTGCAAACACTGTGAAGTAACCAAAAGTCATTTTAATACATTTTTACTTTAGGTTCTTAAAAGAACTGACTAAGGATTACCACTGTTTTTATTGCAATAAGGAGGTTAGTTTCGATGATATGAGAAAAAGTTCTTTGTTTTGGTCCAGGTGAACGTAAACAAACATCAATTGACCCCTTTCACCTTAATGAACCTTGACTATATTGTTTCTGCACATGAGGTTGGACATAACATTGCTAAGTGCGGCAGCTGCCTGGCAGTGTTAGCAACTCAGCTCTACCCATGTTTACTCATGATGATTTTCCGATAATTTTGAAAGGGGGGGGGGGCTGTTTGGAGCAAGGGGTGCCCACTGCTGAGCATCGAACACACATGGCGTGAACAGTGCTGAATCTTTGTCTATACAACCGTGTATTTTGAAACTGAGGGGTAGGGTCTCCTCTGTATTATTTTCTTTTGAGAATTTTTTTTTATCACAAGCAGAAGGGCGGAGGGGCAAGCTCGACCGCTTCAAAACATGAGAACCTACAGTTTGATTGAGAGAATGGTGATCAGAAAATCATCAAGGTACCCGTGACTTCTAACGTCGAAAATACGTGTAGGAACTCCATGAGGGGGTAACCACTCCAGAGATTGCGGGAGATTGCATGATGATTTCCAAAAATTTCCTGAGATTCCCAACGAGATTCATGGAAAGATGCACCCCGAAGGTTTAATTACTCCAGAAATTTCCAAGATTCCCTGAGATTTCATAAAGATTGCCTGGGATTCCCAACAAGAATCCTGGAGAGGTTAACTTCTCGGTACTCCATAAACTTTATAACAAATAAATACCCCGTACCTTCTGGAAATTATCATTATAAAATATTGACAAACATGATTGCACCTACAGATTTAAACTCAGTTAACCTCTAGCAAAGATACAGCACTGTGTTATTTTATATGGATGTATTCGAACGGTTAAGGGCCCGCTATACCTGACGGTGCATTTTTTCCCGCCCATAAGATTAATATTGCGAGCGGTGATTCGTTTTCAAGGTTTACCCTTGGTTGGAAAGACACAAAATTTTGCCTGTACCTAGCCCTAACAATGTTCTAGGGAGTGTTCGAAGCAGATTTCCCATTTTTTTACTGGTTTTCGAGATACAGCACTTTTCTTGAGGTATGCGATGCTAGCATTTGCAAAACAGTTGCAATAAAAGAAACCAGTGAGAAATTGGGAAATCTGCTTCGAACACTCCCTAGAACATTGTTAGGGCTAGGTACAGGCAAAATTTTGTGTCTTTCCAACCAAGGGTAAACCTTGAAAATGAATCGCCGCTCGCAATGTTTCTTATGGGCGGCAAAAAATGCACCGTCAGGTATAGCGTCTTCTTAAGTTATGCACAACGTGTGCCATATCTCAGATTGAAGTTTAACCTTCCGCCATGAATTAACCCGTACGAGGGGTCACTCTAAATCTAAACATACGAGGGGTCATTCGATACGTAAACATTTCTATGTAAATTTCGTCCTGTATAAACACTTTATAGCTTTTTCTTGTTTCTTATGGAACCCTTTGCTTGGTGTGGTGCGAAATATACTGTACTAGTACTAGTTAATTTTAAATGACGTCTCACGTACTACCATATTTGGTTCAGAGTCCACCTTAAACTGTAGGTCCCCATTAAAGTCTGTCTAGGACGCTTGATAACCATAGAACTAATTCCGCTCGGGAGTGCTCCCCATGGCTATACAACACACACCAGGGATTGAGCTGAATAAATTCTCGCAGGGAGTGATGATGGCCATGCTGTGGAAAAACTGCAGAGGGATTGGTTTGTTCGGGAGTGATCAGATATGTGATCATCACCATACGGACTGCGGTAAGTACTAGAAAAAAGAATAGCGTAGGCCTGAAACCGATATTAATGCTACTTATTGGTCTCCCTATCAGCAATATACTGACTTCAACCTACTTTTAAGATTTATCGACAGACATAAAACTTAGATTTGGATAGGAGTCAAACGCGATTGGATGGCTATGTATCCAAACTTGGCCATTACCTTGTCAACCATAAAGATGTATTGGCCCATTCGCCATCCTTTAACTCCAGTTAAGCCTCACAGTATGCTCCCACTAACCTGAGTTTAAGCCTGAATACAAACGCGCTATGAGGAAACTATTGGATATTTTAAATGTTCTGAAATATAATATGTCTTTTTAACAGGCTGTGTGGTGATTTTAAGATTGGTTACTGTTCGGGCCTTGCCCTCCAAAAATGCCTGCACCCAACCACTATAAATAACAATAGGAACTTGGCAATAGGGTATTGTAAACAGTGGCCGAGTTAATACCTATAGTGTCATCCCTCATTTAAATAATACTTTCCAGAATATTCTTTTGTTGACAACCACCCTTCTTTGACAACCGTCAATCTCACACTTTCCAGAAGTTTCTATATACTTAACTTATCGCCTATATTGAAAAGCATTCTCGAACATTCTTTGGTGTATATATAAACCACCCACTGCCCTGCGAGGCAGTTCAGTCTAAGTTCGGTTCTTTTTCGTTCTGTCTTAGCTAGCTCAGTGTTTTGTGATTTGTGATTATTGATTATATCGTGTGTTTACAAATTTCCGTGCATTTTACATCAGAACCTAACCGGAACGTATACAGTTACTTTCGGACAAATTTTTTGTTGACAAAAATCACTCAATCGTAAAATTACAACATAGCCTCATAATTTATGAAGCTAAAAAGACATATTATATTTCAGAACATTTAAATATCCATCCTCATAAAGTGTGCACAAAAAACGTAAACAAACACGATTGTGTGGTCGCTGTTAGGGCCTGAAGTCACTTCGGAATTTGAGTTGCCTTCCGATGAGCTGCTAAACAAGGGGACCCACGATCAACCCCAGCTTTCCCGAGATTTATCCCTGTGAAGTTTTCCTGGCACTGTGACCTATCCAGCCGTACCTAGCCACCACCGGCAGAGGGAAAACTCGACTCAGTGAAACCAAATCACCCCTACTTCTGCAGAGGTCACAAAAGTGGGCACCCTCCACCTCTCCGCCCTGGCCTTTCTTCGAAAAACAATCTCCCACTTTAGGAAAAAGGATTTAAAAAAGGTTAAGGGACCCGCTGTGGTCAAAGGATTCAAAACAGGCTTGATAGCGACAAAAGGTACGTCAAAAACAGGCGAAATAATTTGAAAGTAAGCACCCGTGGCGGAAAGGGCAGAGGTATATCCAGCAAAAAAAAAGAATTTCCCCTGGCAGCGGGTAAAATTTGAGGACATAGAGTTGTGATCAAGCTGTCGCGCTCCCCCGCACTTCAACGCTATTTGAATTCCAATCAGGTGCCTGTTCTGCATCCCTATCTAACTAGGGGTGGTTCCTATAGAATAGGACGACAAAAAAATTTACCGGCCGAACGTACATTCGCTATTTGTTTACGTTTTTTCCCCACACTTTTTGAGGAAACTACGAGGGGTTAACCACTCATTGGGAATCTCGTTGGGAATCATTGAAAATCTTTATGAAATCTCAGGGAATCTTGGAATTTTTTGGAGTGGTTACCTCTTCAGGGTTCATCTTTCTATGAATATCATTGGGAGTCTTTGAAAATATTTATGGAATCTAAGTGGAATCTCAAGGAACCTCTGGAGTGGTTACCCCCTCGGGAAACTATTGGATATTTAAATAATTGGAAATATAATTAACGGCCGAAATTTTGATTTTGGTACGAAATGAATAGATCCTCAAATCACAACACAGCCTGTTAATTTCGGCCGTTAAAAAGTCACGTTATATTTCAGAACATCAGAGTTCTCATAATGCACCTTTCCGCAAAAATATGCCTACCTAGTTTTTTGTAATTTTGATTTGGCCACCCCTCATTTGAACAACCCTCATCGACGGCACCCTACTCTATAATTCCCTTACAAAATTGTTTCACGCTCGCCAATCTCAGGCGCAGGTTTCGATTCACATTCCTCGATATCTTTTTTAAAACCAATAGAAAATCGAGTTTGTAAAATTTCCATATTTCCGTTTATTTGATTTCCCATAAAACGAAAATTATTCTTTCTCGGATTTTTCATTATACTTTTTCTTTGTTCTGAATATTTTTACCCAAGTCGAGGAATTGTTCGGTAGACAGAGGATTACAGACGAAGAATAAATTATTGCGGGGTGTAGATTCGAAACAGGTCACTTGAAAAAAAAAAAAATCTTCACTTATAAGAAAATCGAATCAGAACTAAAAGATAACTAAGACGAAGGATTTGCCACAGTAGTCTGTCAAGAGAGCGTGGAAATTGGTTCGCTATAGAGAGGATGTCAAGGGACCTTAGGGTTCACTCGTTATAGGCAACGAAAACTGCTTTTTTTTGCCAAAAAAAAATGTCTACGATCCGGTTGGGAGACTTGCTATTGAGGAAAAGAGGACGCTATACCTGACGATGCATTTTTTGCCGCCCATAAGATTAACATTGCGAGCGGCGATTCATTTTCAAGGTTTACCCTTGGTTGGAAAGACCCAAAATTTTGCCTGTACCCTAACAATGTTCTAGGGAATGTTCGAAGCAGATTTCCAAATTTCTCACTGGTTTCTTTTATTGCAACTGTTTTGCAAATGCTAGCATCGCATACCTCAAGAAAAGTGCTGTATCTCGAAAACCAGTAAAAAAAATGGGAAATCTGCTTCGAACACTCCCTAGAACATTGTTAGGGCTAGGTACAGGCAAAATTTTGTGTCTTTCCAACCAAGGGTAAACCTTGAAAATGAATCACCGCTCGCAATGTTAATCTTATGGGCGGCAAAGTATCCGTCAGGTATAGCGGACCCTTAAGAAAGGAAAGTACTTCACTTTAAAATTGAATGAACTACCCACAGTAGCACTGAAATCACAGCTACCTACACAGTACCTACAGTTTTAGGTGGAAAAAAATTTGGTAGGGACAAAAACAGTCAAGATTTCCCTCAGCCAGGGCTTGGTAAGTCCAGAGCCGACCAAGATTCACTCCGAAAAAATTTCGACCACTCGAGACTCGATCCTGTGGCGATAGGTTAGGTACCTACTTATACGGGAAAGAGAAGGAAGGTTTATTTCTGTGAGAAGCTAAGCACGAGGTGCTGTCAACGCTTGACTAATGGCGCCTCCGTTATAAATCATTTTTTTGTTCAACCACGATGAGATGTTCGGTATTCTATTGTTGAGCCAAAACATCTAATTTCAGGGGTTTCAATATACCTCTGGAAAATAACCTTTTTTATCTTGTTTGTTTACCTTTCAAAATGAACGAATTCTTTCGAGGAATAAATTAATAATACATACTTTTTGCTGGAAAATCTCTCCAGAGAAACAGAATAATGTAAACACAATTCTGTTTGTTGATGTTCCGTAATGACATAAAGTTCACTTTAGCGATATCCTTTCGATAAGTATCATGCTGGTCGAAGTAAGTAAAAAGGACTATCAATGAAAGTGAAACCTACCCAAACCGGAAGCCAAAATTTTCAACATATACACGAAGGAGGAAGACTTTTGGAGCTGAGGCACGATGGGGACCTACAGTTTTTGACGGGTTCCGAACCACCACAGCCTCTATATACATCACCCTTGACATGCAGAACATATCAGAGGTGAATACCGACCAGAAAAACTCGTTTGTTGAGCGACGGCTTTTATTCAAGAAATGTTTAGCGAAATTTGTAAAATAGCCAGAGGCATTCTAAGCTTAAATTTCATGGGAAAACTTTGCCTTCCGGATATTAGATATGACGAAACAATTTCAGGGAAGTTAAGAAGTCGACCAGAGAAGCAAATTACATTGCGAAACTTGACGCAGCATTCACCAACTTCACATACTCTACATTTTATGAAGTACGGAACTTTCAAGTTTTGGTGACCCGAAACTTACTCAAGTTTGCGCATAAACAGTAGATATACGCTGAATATTTTAGTTATTTTTCAAAAATTAATTTTAAGGTTCTTTGGCGATTGGAATGACACATGCTGTTCTAACCAACCAAAAACAGGGAATTTTACTTTTTGTCCATACTGGGAGCAACCTTTGAGCTATCAAAATTTTACCAAAAGTGTACCTAAGAATTGATTTTAGACACCTATATTCCAGATAAGAGCCCAATCGGTTGATCGGTGCTACCTCCAGCAGCAAAAAAGACGAATTAAAATAATGTAAAAACAGTTTTTTGGTGTCAGGGACCTCTGAAACGCCTTTAAGGGTCCGCTATACCTGACGGTGCATTTTTTGCCGCCCATAAGATTAACATTGCGAGCGGCGATTCATTTTCAAGGTTTACCCTTGGTTGGAAAGAGACAAAATTTTGTCTGTTCCTAGCCCTAACAATGTTCTAGGGAGTGTTCGAAGCAGATTTCCCAATTTCTCACTGGTTTCTTTTATTGCAACTGTTTTGCAAATGCTAGCATCGCATACCTCAAGAAAAGTACTGTATCTCGAAAACCAGTATAAAAATGGGAAATCTGCTTCGAACACTCCCTAGAACATTGTTAGGGCTAAGTACAGGCAAAATTTTGTGTCTTTCCAACCAACGGTAAACCTTGAAAATGAATCACCGCTCGCAATGTTAATCTTATGGGCGGCAAAAATGCATCGTCAGGTATAGCGTCTTCTTAAACACTTCTTAAAGTGTACTATAGTGCGACTACACTCGTCATAAGCTTAACATAGAAAAAGATATATCTGTTCGTTAAATGTGTTCGATAGAGGCACTAGAGTACACTTTAGAGAAGGCCAGGCACTTATAAGAGCTGAGTAGGCACCAAATTCCCCAGAAAAAATTTCACAATACCAGGAGTCGAACCCGGGTCCTCTCACTTCACAGGTCAGTGCCCTACCATTGCGCTAATCTGGCCCACAGCTAAATGAGAAGTAAATGTGACATTTAAAGGGAGTGACACTGACAATAGCGACATTCCCATCTAAACTTTCCACCCCGGAGATTGGAATCAGAGCATCAATTATTCCGCTCAGCTAGTCAGCTCCAGTTTTAGGTTAGGTTAGGTTTAGTTAGGTTCCTTTGGCACTTGGACCGTCTTTCCGTGCCAAGATTTTCAACTCACATGTTTTGTTTCTTTGGAGGTTTCTTGTGGGACATTAGGGAAATATATTTTGGTTTACTTATCGTTATTTCCATTGTGAAACTGTACGAAAATGGAACAATTCATAGAGCTTAGTCTTACCGCAGCGTTAAGAGGGCGCTATACCTGACGATGCATTTTTTGCCGCCCATAAGATTAACATTGCGAGCGGCGATTCATTTTCAAGGTTTACCCTTGGTTGGAAAGACACAAAATTTTGCCTGTACCTAGCCCTAACAATGTTCTAGGGAGTGTTCGAAGCAGATTTCGCAATTTCTCACTGGTTTCTTTTATTGCAACTGTTTTGCAAATGCTAGCATCGCATACCTCAAGAAAAGTGCTGTATCTCGAAAACCAGTAAAAAAATGGGAAATCTGCTTCAAACACTCCCTAGAACATTGTTAGGGCTAGGTACAGGCAAAATTTTGTGTCTTTCCAACCAAGGGTAAACCTTGAAAATGAATCGCCGCTCGCAATTTTAATCTTATGGGCGGCAAAAAATGCACCGTCAGGTATAGCGGACCCTTAAGACAGAACGTACATTCGCTATTTGCATACCTACGCTTTTCCTGCGCACTTTATGAGGAAACTATTGGATACGTTCTGAAAGAAAATGTATCTTTTAAACGGCCAAAATCAACAGGCTGTGTGGTGATTTTTAGTGATGTACGAAAATTTCTTGTATTGCTTTTGTTCTGGCTTTCTTGCATGCTAGAACAAGAACAAGAGTTGATTTACGTTGCAAGAACAAGAACAAGAAATGACCGGCAAGAACAAGATTCCTTGCAAGAGTTCTCGCAAGAATCTTGCATAAACCCAAGTTTTTTTTCCCAATGCTTCATTCATTCATAAGCGACCATGGATGCAATACATATTTTGTACAAAACACTCTGCAGACTACGCGCCGATCGATCGCACGTGAAATGGCAGTTCGGTATAGGCAACAAACTACATTATAACCGCGGGAAATTCCATGTAAATGCAAGAAATTGTAAGAGTCCCGTAGCAAGAACAAGAAATGTTATTTCTTCAATTTGTTCTTGCATCATGCATCACATCACTTTTGTTAACAAAAATTTGTCCGTAATTAGCCGATCGTAAAATCGCCAAACAGTTTGATAATTTCGGCCATTAAAAAGACACATTATATTTCATAACATATAAACATCCAACAGAGTCCTCAAAAAATTGTCGAAAAAAAACGATAAAAAAATAGTAAATGTATATTCCGTCTGAAGAACTCTAGAGTTTAAGTCTAGACCGAAGTCTGGAAAGGAAGGACAGGATAAGAAAACATCTGCAAGCTGACAGGGAATCATTTGTTTAGTAATTCAGCAGTTTCAAATCTTCGAAAATTTCCTGAGTCACCATTAATCATTGGTGTCCCCAGGCCTCACTCTGAAAGCTTTTCTCCATAATTTATCATAATTCAACTTTTTTTGTCGATTATTTTAAGACTTTGTTGAATGGTTAAACTGGTGTAACAAACAAAAATAATTACTCACAGTCCGCGACGGAGGAAATAAGAAATTCGACCGGGTTCAAATTGCAGTATAACCGAAGTTTTTCAACAAGAAGCAGACTTAGAAGGGGTCACAATGATCTAAAAGAGTTTAACAACGACAACTCACATTCTGTGATGGTTTCTCTCATTCATTTTCAAACAGAATTAAGGGTGTGACAATGATTGTATTATTACAGTTTCTCGTAGTCCATTCGAAGTATTTATCAAATGAAAATGTAAGGAGAAGGTTGTAATCTTCGATTTTTGTCGAAGTCGTCATAGGCCTTCGCCTGCAGATTCATGATTATGTAATTCTATAGTCGGTGTACACGTCATACATTTTAAATTCTCGAGCGTGAAAATAATAGGCTGGATTTCACCTCTTCACTAATAACTAATAAATGTATAATAGTGATTTGATGGAGTGCCTCTCAGTGGCCGAGAGGTCAAGGGGTCCGCTTTGTGTCCTGAGAGGTCCGGGTTCGAATCCCGGCGGAACGGAAAAATTTTCCGCTTATGGCATGGACGTAATGGCTTCGGCCCACTCATATTCGGCTACGGCCGCTTTGTCTTCGGCCAAATAAATCTAAAAAAAAATCTAAATCATTAAAAAAGGGTTCGACAACGGTTGCACTAGACTATCTCGCCATTTCTACACCAGCAGTATCGATTTTCTATTTTTTTACGTGAAGAATTATTTTTTGACTAGAATTTTCGCTTTTTCTGAAAAATATTTTGCCACACACTGGACCTGGACGATAATATTAGGCACCTGCATAGGTACCGAATTTCAAACATATCCGTCAAACAGTGAAGTGTCGTTCGACGCGCAAAGTATATCTTATCTATTTTGCATGTCACGGTCTTACTTTTAAAGTAATTGAAAATCTATTTAAAACATCCTTGAAGCATCTATCTGAGACCGCTTTCACCAATTTTCAAGAAAATCCGTCGATTAGTGTTGTGGGAAATCTGACCTAACCAATCAAAAACGTGATTTCCATTTTCGGAGAATTTTCCTACGATAATGCCAATATTGGCCATAATTATTATGTTGGATAATTTTCGCTCGGTGAAACTTCAAATTAGGTTAAAGTACACCTCCGTACCAATTTTTAATGGAATCGATTGAACAGTGCCACCGGAGTGATGACCAACACGTTTTGGCCAAATCTGGGCCAAGTTACTTGGCCCACCCCCAAATGATTGTAAATAAACCAAAATCATCAATTCAAAAACACTTCTGCAAATTTTCAAGTTTCCAACTTGATATACATAGCCTCCAGCCCTTCCTAACTGTCAGAAAACAAGAACGACACTGTAAAATATAAATAATGGCATAAAATACCTTATTGATGAGGGGGAAGAAAAGACAGAAAGCATGAGAAGCACACACGCACAGAACGAAAACACACTGACTGCAAAGAACGTCCACCCCCGGGGCGCGAGCGCGACTGACTGAGGGGAGTGAGGGGTGAGGGGAGTATCGATCGCCCGGCTGCGCGGCCCGGGGAAGCTTCCCGCGCTTTCACCGCGCGCAGTTCTATTATGAATCTTATTATTTCATCCTTTATGTAAACCAGTGGTACCCAACCTTTTTTTAAGAATTTTTTTAAGGTAAATCTTGCGAACCAGAACACACAAAATTAAAAAAAAATTAATTAATTAAAATTATTAAATAATTAATGCACTGCCAGCTATTAATCGTTGTATCACGGATGGACGGACATTTCTTAATAAAGGGTCCGGCAATGGTCGCACTTGACTTTCTCGCAATTTTCACAGCAGCGGGATCGAATAATCGAAGATAAGATAAGATAAGATAAATATAATTGTTCAAATGCAACATTTGTAACAACGCGTCAGTCAATTACACACAAAACAAAACAAACCAATAAGTAATAAGGTAAAAATCAGCACAAACAGTCAATCACACATACCTATTGCTTAACTGAGGAGTACATTCACATCATACGATCATACGGACACAATTCAATAAGATATTTTTTAAGTCTATTATAAAAAATTCTGTCAGTTACTGACGTCTTGATATCTTCCGGGAGCCTATTGTATAATTTTGCACCTCTATTGCACGGCATCTGGTCAAAGTAGTTGGTTCGGTGTCTATCCACGGTAAATTATTTGATAAATAAGTGATAAGTGAAGTGTCGTTCGACGCGCGAAGTACATCCGTTTTTCAATTTTGCATGTCTTAAATCCAAATAGTTGCAAATGACCCACGAGCATTTATTAAAAACACTGCTACAATTTTCCAAGGTTTCAACTTGATATGTATTATAGCCTTTCCTAACTGTGAAAATACGATTTTGCCTTTTTTTGACCATAGCAGGCGCAATTTTTGAGTTATCACAATTTATCAAAATACATGTCCAGATATTTACATTAGGTACCTACATACCGAATTTGAGCAAAATCAGATGAACGGTGTGACTTCCAGTCGCGCGACAGTGTGACGTACGTCCGTCGGACGGTTATTTTTTAAAAACCACTTTTTTTGGACTCGGGGGACCTCCGGGATCATGGGAAACCGAAAATCTCAAAACTGAAATTTTGCACGAAGACAGAACTTCCTCAGCTTATTACGGGCGAGAAAGTAAAAAAAAAAATGAGGGGAAATAAATTGACTAACAATATCCTTTGTAAGGAACTGGTCAAGCCACCCTTACAGGACATGTAAACATCCCAACATAGAAACTATTCGGATGTTTAAGAGGACGCTATACCTGACGATGCATTTTTTGCCACCCATAAGATAAACATTGCGAGCGGCGATTCATTTTCGAGGTTTACCTTTGGTTGGAAAGACACAAAATTATGCCGGTACCCTAACAATGTTCTAGGGAGTGTTCGAAGCAGATTTCCCAATTTCTCACTGGTTTCTTATATTGCAACTGTTTTGCAAATGCTAGCATCGCATACCTCAAGAAAAGTGCTGTATCTCGAAAACCAGTAAAAAAATGGGAAATCTGCTTCGAACACTCCCTAGAACATTGTTAGGGCTAGGTACATGCAAAATTTTGTGTCTTTCCAACCAAGGGTAAACCTTGAAAATGAATCGCCGCTCGCAATGTTAATCTTATGGGCGGCAAAATATGCACAGTCAGGTATAGCGGACCCTTAAATTATAGGCAGATCCCACTTGAGGAAACGTTAATTTCTATTTTATCTCTTGAGGAATCCCTTTTGTTTTCATCTCAAAGCCTACTTTCTTTATAGCTTCTCAAATTCAGTGGGTAACGGTTCTACCACCAATTGTAACAAACTTTTGAGGCTTCCTTTTAATTCATTTTAACTTTATATTCGCTTAAATTAACGGTCTCCAAAGAATTATTTCACGGGCTTTAGGGGAGAAACTCATTGTGAAGAAGGGAACTTAAGTATTTCCTTTTACAAGGTAAAGCGAATCAAATAAACATAAATTTAGGTAATAGAAACTTTATTTCTTTTGAGTCTACTGGGAAATTAAGATAAGAGAAAATTTATATATTTGGTAATTGTTTACGTTTTTTCCGACCATTTCTTAAGAACGCTATTGGGTAATTAAATGTTCTGAAAAGTAATATGTCTACTAAGGGTGCGTCCCACCATGCCCAGTTAAAATTTAACTGGAGATTTACCATGTTAAATTTAACTTAAAAGTTAAATTTAACATGGTAAACATAGGACAAAATCTCCAGTTTAATTTTAACTGGGCATGGTGGGACGCACCCTAAACGTTACAAATTAACTGGCTATGTTGTGATTTTACGTTCGAGTGGTTTTGGTCAATAAAAAATCGTCAAAAATTACTCGATCGTAAAATCACGACATAGGCGGTTAATTTCGGACCTTAAAGGCTGACTATACATTCTCTATTTTTTTAAGTTCCAATTTCAAACTTTTGAGAGAAAACTATTGGATATTTAAATATTCTGAAATATAATATGTCTTCTTATTACTCATGAGATGAGGCTATGTTGTGATTTCACGACCGGTTAAGGCGGAATACACCCATTTGGTTCGCAATGCTAAGTACTTCAAGCCCTACTCCGAAGTTACAGGGCGAGTGAAAAGTGTTTATAGGGGGATGTAAACCTGAGACTCTTTGTCGTGAGGTAGTGTTGTATTTTTGCATGAAATGGAGTAACAAGCCCACAGGAGCGGTTTTAAACAGTCAACTACCAGTCCACATGTTTTTTTGACAGATCGCGAAAACACAACACTACCTCACGCGAAATATTTTTTTGTACCGTTTCGGACTAAAACAGTATGATTTTATTGTCACATTTAGTAGAAAAGCTTGATAAATGTTTGTAATATTTACCGCCGCCATGTTGACAATTTTTATTTCACTTACGGAAGTGGGTAATTTCAACAGCATTTATCTACTTTTTCTCCTGTAAAAGCTAAACATAGTGTCTAACTTTCACTCGTTGGTTTCGCGTTCGAATAGCACACTATGTTTAGCTTTAGGGTAGACACAACCAATACGATATTGCAATTACCAGTCTCCGGCTGTACTAATATGTAAACATTAGTTTTGTCGAATATTTACTTTCGCACAGTGGTTTTGGTGGAGTTCGTCGAGAATGTATGGTGGCCCTTAATTTTGGAAAAAAAAATTTGTGACAAAAAATACTTGATCGAAAATCACAACATAACCTCATGAGTAACGTAACAAAGACATATTATATTTCAGAATATTTAAATATCCAATAGTTTTCTCACTGTATGAAATAGGAACGTAACAAAATAACGAATGTATGGTGGCCCTTAAAGAGACATATTATATTTCAGAACATTCATTAATTCATTCGTGCCTGATAAGCCAGAACAATGTAGTCAGCTGCGGCAGACAGGCGTATTACGAAGTCAATTGCTCGCTATTCGACTATTGTAGACTATGGCCAACTGTTCGGAACATAAAGGACCAATCGAACATATCTGTATTGTTCCTAGAGAATAGGACGGAACAAAAGCAGAACCGGTATCGGACCGCTGCCTAGGGGCGCTAATGTACGTAAACGTGCACCGCAGTGAAAGAGCCAAGTAAAATACTTTTATTTATTTTTTATCCCGACATTTTTAGGGGACATTGTTGGATATTTGACTGTTCTGAAATATGACGATCGAGAGGTTTTTGACATTAAAACATTTGTCCGAAATTACTCGAACGTGAAAGCACAGTATGTTTAGTTAATATCGGACGTTCTAAAGACACATAGGTTTTATACATAAGAACACTTAAATATCAACAGTGTCTTCTAGCAAAGGTCAAAAAAATTAAACACTAGTTTTGGATGTCAGAAAAATATTAAGGTTAGAAAACATGTTATCCCAGACATATGCACCGTAGTGCAGTTACCAAGCTCCTTATTCGAATTAAGGCCACTAAGAGAGCACTCGTAATCTGATCTATTCACTAAATCGAAAATCGGAGCTTGGCAACTTTCTTCAAACTGATTTGGATAGTTGATTGTTAACACAGCTGTGGTAATTAAAGCTTTGTTAGGTTTGCACCAGCGAAGTGGTGAGCTGATTTACTGCTGCAATCTTTACCGCCTGTGTTCCCCAACCTGTAGGTTACAACCCCCTGATAACGCTTTTACACAAAACTGCCCCGACAGCCAAGTGGTCTAGGTCTATGGCTATATCTTTATAGGAACACAGAGAGCTGGGTTCAATCCCGAGTCTACCCAAATTTTTCTGATCGGCATGTCCTGCATGTCAAGTGAAATGTATATCGAGGCTGTGGTGGCTCCCCACCTAAAACTGTAGGTCCCCGTCGTGTAGGTACTAACACAGGAGAGTTCGAAATTAGTAGTGCTGATACTCAGCATGGGGAAGCTCCCCACTTTTCCCATTCCCATCAAAATAATTCGATTGGACTTTTTTTCTCAAAAAAAGTAGGTATTGCAAAAAAGGGGGTTATTATATTTCCAATACAGCTGATTACATCAGAAATTTAGCCGGGAAATTCAATTATTGCATGAGGTTGAACTCCACTATAGACAGTGAAACTTCGCCGAAGCAAAGCTAGCACACACAGCACGTTTTTTGAGTATTTTATCCATCGTGCTCTGCTGGCAGCACTACCAAATACCAGCTCCCCACCCATCATGTTAGTACATGACAGGGACCTACAGTTTTAGGTGGGTTCCGAACCACCACAGCCTCGATATACATTTCATTTGACATGCTGAACATATCAGAGGTGAATGCCGAGCAGAAAAACTTTTTGGTAGGATTGGGATGGAACCGGTGTGACCCGGCTCTCTCTGCTCCTCAAAAGTTGACCATTTAGTCCACTCGGCTATCGAGGCCGCATTTCTGTAGTAAGTAGAACATCATATCTATAATATAGCAGGTAATATTCGTAACGCGGTCTTGGAGCTCATTCCACAAATGAAATTTGATGATAGCTCCTTCCCCCTCCCTTTCAGCAGAGTGGAGGGGTGATAATGGCATACCTACCCTCACCATTATCTGTTTTCCACGTTAATAAAGGGGAGACTCCATACAGAGTGCTGACAACGACTTCATAAGCATTCTCGTTATTAAAACCGAACATACATTCTCTATTTGTTTACGTTTTTTCTGAACAATATATGAGGAAACTATTGGGTATTTAAATGTTCTGAAATATAATGTGTCTTTTTAATGACCGAAATTGACTGGCTATGTTGGGATTTTACAACGAACGACATAGCCAGTTAATTTCTGATGTTCAAAGGACATAGATTATATTTCAGAACAGTGTTTTGTCTCCTGACCAGGTCCTCAAGAGAGAGAGAGAGAGAGATATTTATTTCTCTGCTTGATGCAATGATATAATAATATAGTAATGCATGTAAATGTCAACTGAATGCATTAGAGCTAAATCCGCATCCTCATCCATTATTATTTAAAATCACCGAATGTGATTTCAAATTCCACATCGGAATAATGTAAATCACAAATGTAAAGCAAATAGCTCGAAGCTACCCCTGACATTAAGTCTGATTCTAAATAAATCAAACATTGAAATTCTCCCTAATGCCTGCATTGTCAAGGTGTTCAAGGAACATCGAGTCACACGAGTTCGATCCCGATCTTACCAAAAATTTTCTGATCGGCATTCACCGCTGATATGTTCAGCATGTCAAGTTATATATTTATTTCGGGGCTGTGGTGGTTCGGAACCCACCTAAAACTGTAGGTCCCCATCGTGTAGATAGTGATGGGTGGGGATATACTGGTATAGGCTCCTCACCCGTAAAAATATTGTGAATTTTTACGAATAAAAAAAACTTTTTTAACTCCGAAAGTATTCGATGCAAGCAGATTGTTGGAGAGGAGACAGAAAAAAATTGCATGTCAGTAACGTTACTGTATAACGAGCTCAATGGTAGCAAACGGTCGCATTAAGAAGCGTACGTATAAGTACGTAGAAAGATCATTAAATATTTTCGAAAAAGCAAGGTTTTTTCAAAATTTAATAAAATGACATTCTAAAAATGAGACCGGTATATACCTAATATTGCAAGGTAACAGTAGGCAATTTCTATAAGGAAGGGGAAAAGGACCCAGCAACTAGACCATTTCAAAAATTATCCATCGTGCTCAGCTGGCAGCACTACCAAATACCAGCTCCCCACCCATCGCGTTACTACCCGACGGGGACCTACAGTTTAAGGTGGGTTCCGAACCACCACAGCCTCGATATACATTTGATTTGACATGCTGAACACATCAGAGGTGAATATTGAACAGAAAAACTTTTGATATGATTGGGGTGTCGATGACTTTCGAGCAGGCTTAAAACATAATCAAGGTTATTGGTCGGGAGTTCGCACGGTGCCGTGCCAAGTGTACAGAGGTTGTTGGCGGGCGGCCCAGCCAGCGCAACGCTTTTATTCTAATTAATATAACAATTTTTAAGCTACTGGCGATTGGACCTGGTTCAGAACATCGTTTTTCATTTGGGCCAGCCCACCTGTCACCACCTTTCAATTATATTGGCTCTAGAAAAGCTCCTCTTACAAAACCGGGAAAATCCTCTTTCTTTCACACCAAACGTTTTTTCTGCACACTTCATGAGGAAAATTTTGGATATTTAATTTATCTGAAATTATGTCTTTTTACGGCCGTATTCGAGGGGGTAACCACTCTTGCAGGTGTATTCCCTTTCTTTAACGCCAGCAAACCCACCCAACTAACACCTTCAAAATTTATTGTAAGAAGATAAGGCACGCCATGATGCAATATACGGAGAACAGTTCTTCTTACAATAAATTTTGAAGGTGCTAGTTGGGTGGGTTTGCTGGCGTTCGAGAAAGGGAATACACCTGCAGAGATTGCTTGACATTTCCTGAGATTCTCAACGAGATTCGTGGAAAGATGCACCTCGACGAGTTAACTACTCCAGAAATTTCCATAAGATTCCCTGAGATTTCATATAAAGTTCCAATGATTGCATGAGATTCCCAACGAGATTCCTGGAGTGGTTAACCCCTCGGCCGTAATTAACAGGCCGAGTTGTGATTTTACGATCGAGTAATTTTTATATACAAAAAAAATCTCCAAAAAATATCCGATCGTAAAGTCACAACCAGCCTGTTATTTATTTCGATCGTTAAAAAGACATATTATATTTCAGAACATTAAAAAACTCAATAGGTACCTAGTTTCCTCATAAAATGTGTAGAAGACGAGGTACAAAGTAGAGATTTCGCTTAGTATCAAAATTTTTCTGATCATCACTTCCGATAAGTCCAGCATAAGTCCGCCTAAAACTGTAGGTCCCCGTCGTGTCCTAACCCGATGGGTGCGGGGAGCTGGTATTTGGTAGTGCTGCCAGCTGAGCACGACGGATACTTCTTGAAATGATCTAGCTGCTGGGTCTGTCCCCCCCCCCCCCCCCCCCCCCTCTGCTATACGGTAGTCTCAAAGAGCATGTAAGTTAAATAGCACAAGGCCGGGGGTGGGGGGTGTCAGTAACAACTTCCTTTAATTTCCGGGATGCCGATATTAATACGAGGTCTTGTCTACAAGTTACGAGCTTCGCTAATCAGCAAATTTTAATTAAAGATAACCCCTCATACCTACCTGATATCAAAGCCATACCTCTTCCCTCCTCAAAATGTCGATCTCAGTAAATTTAGATGCTTACCTGCAACAAAGAGAGGGATGAAATTAGTTATGACGATTCAGTGAGGGAGAGGGGTAAGAATTTTAAAAGGTATATTATATTTCAGAACTCCAATTAAAAGTATTTTGTCCCCAATTTCTGTTGAAATTAACGCTGAATATACATTCGCCATTTTTTTACGATTGGACTTCAAACTTTGTGAGAAAACTATTGGATATTTAAATATTCTGAAATGTAATATGTATTTTTAACGTCATTACTCATGAGACTATGTTGTGATTTTACGATCAAGTGATTTTTGTCACCAAAAAAAATTGTCCAAAATTAACCGATCGTGAAAGCAGAACATAGCCTCATGAATAATGACGTTAAAAAGACATATTATATATCAGAATATTTAAATATCCAATAGTTTTCTCACAAAGTGTGTAAGTCCAAACGTAAAAAATAGCGAATGTATGGTGACCCAATATTGTTCAAAATTCAAAAATTCGTCTGAAACAAATAAAAATTTTCAATTAGGTTATGGTAACAACCTCTGGTAATGTATAGGTATACTATGTAGGATAGTAAATGACTGATTTTCCGAGAAGACCGAGCCCTCAGGTCTAAAATATCATGGAAATTTGAAATTCGATATTGGAAACTCCGCTCTATCTGCCATCTACCCTTACGTGCTTTAGGCAAAAGTAAAAGAACAACATTATAAGACTTGCACGAGTGAGGTCCTGTAGGTGTATTCCATGGGCGTAGCAGGACCAAAAACCTGGGGGGGGGGGGGGGGCTAAGCCCCCCAGACCTTCTCCTTACCTGGGGGGTAGGCATGGCTTTATGTGACGTTATGTGTAGGTCAGAAAAATCCTGGGGGTGGCTAAACGGTTTCTGGGGAGGGGGGGGGGGGGGGGGGGGGGGTTAAGCCCCCCCCCGTTGCTACGCCTATGGTGTATTCCCTTCCTGTAACGCCAGAAAAGCACATTTTAATATCATATTAAAACACACTATATCCTCCTATAAGAAGAACCGTTCTCCATATATTGGATCATAGCGTGCCTTATCTTCTTACAATGTATTTGAAGGCGATAATTGAACGTGCTTATCTGGTGTATCAGAAAGGGAATGCACCTGCTGAGTTCGAATCTGTTGGTAGCATGAATGTCACACCAAATATTCATTCGGCTTCGACCAACGATCAGTTTGTTTAATACACATCTGTGCCTCAGGATTGCCAAATCATGGCTGAGCTGAATGGAAATATACCGTGAGCCTTTCTATTTATATGTAAGGTATAACGAAAATGTAACCTTTACTTGAGCGGATGTTTTGATCTTTGTAAGAAGATCAATAACCTATAATGGGCTGAGAGCAATGTAAACATCTCATTTTCTTCTTTCCAATTTTCCTCCTAACAGATTCCTTCGAAAGAAAAATACGTTTACATAAATTTTCCAATTTTCCTGAGAAATTTGAAGGAATAAAGAAGGTATTCTACCTGCAAACTGAAGATAAATAATCAGAAGATTCTCTCTGTTTAATTTCTAAAATTGGAGCCGACCCCTGTGTGTGGGACAAGCCCAGCAACTAGACCATAAAAATTATCCATCGTGCTCAGCTGGCAGCACTACCAAATACCAGCTCCCCACCCATCGTGGTACTACACGACGGGGACCTACAGTTTTAGGTGGGTTCCGAACCACCACAGCCTCGATATACATTTCACTTGACATGCTGAACATATCAGAGGTGAATGCCGATCAGAAAAATTTTAGTCAGGATTGGGATCGAACCGGTGTGACCTGGCTCAGTATTCCTCAAAAGACGACCGCATAGACGACTGGGCTATGGAGGCTGTTGCGCTGGGGTCAAGTAAACAGTGCTTTTGAGGGGGAGGACTGTTCCGGTTGATTTGTGTTGACCCGTCTCCTCCTCCCATGTGTATTTAATCTCCTAAAGGGGGCGTGGTCTGTTTATTTAGCACGTTTTCGTCGTATAAGAACGAGATAGCACTGCAAGCGGTCAGCGAGCACTCAGCTGAGGTATAGCATTTTCTATTTGTTGCACCAGAGTGAAGAATCCCGGGGATGAATTCGATGCCGAGGTTTCAATTTGAACAGTAAAAGGGTTTGACAATGGTCACAGTTTACCATCCCACAATAAAAATAGAGGATTTGTTGGACTATGATGGAACCTACTTTAACGTCTTTATTATTCTAAGAAGACAGACACTTTGTTTGAGAAAGAAACAGTGTTTTTGTCTTCTTAATAACAGCCTAAGAAGACTGGTGGAGTTTATAAGCAAACAGTTGTTACTGGCGCATCTTACAAAGTTAACCGTCTTTTTTTCGTAAGGTGACCCTATCAGACCCTTCTCTTATACACTAGCACCCTCTTCTTAGCATATTATTTAAAAAGACAACAACACTGTTTCTTTGTCAAACAAAGAGTCTGTCTTCTTAGGATAATAAAGACGGATAGGCAGGTCGGCGCTGAAGTCGGTTTCATAATCAACCTTCAGAAGTGCTGCTTCCACACAATGGACTCTACCACCCTACCCCATACACGATCACAGTGGGCCATATAGGACCATGCTGGGCGATATAGTAGCAGCGTCAGCCAGCTGAGCTGCCTACATAATGACGATGGCTTACACCGGCCTAGGATCGCCCAGAGAAGAACCTAAACCAGCTAGGAGGGGGTTTCAAGTTGTAAAGAAGATTTTCTTGGCAGCCTCAACAGCCATTTCTTTGGAAAGTGGTTGGTTGGGGATGTCGATGGTTAATTTATACCGCCTCTGTGCTTAGCTAATGCAGAATTTCAGATGCTAACGTCTTTTTGATTGCATTTCGGCTCCCGTGCTGCCTCCACAGTAGAACCTCGTCTCCCCCTTCTCCTTCTCCTCAACTTCTTGTCATTCCCTCTGAATCTTGCTTATGATTCCCCCAAGATAAAGTGAGTAGAAATAAAGGGTCCGACCAAAGTCGCACTTAACTTTCTCGCCCCGAATGATTTTTTTTTTTTTTTTTTTAGATTTTTTTAAGGGCGTAATTTTTATGCAATCCAAAATCGGTTGAAAAAGAACCCAAGAACATCTATCTGAGATCACTAATACCAAGTTTCATGAGAATCTGTCGTTAAATGTGAATGGCGCCGAATAGATCGAACTTTGGTCCAAAACGGCCGTAATTTTTAAGTGATTCAATTATCGTTGCAAGCGACCTCGAAGCATCCATTTGTCAACACAAATACCAATTTACAATGTTCTAGATTGAAAAGTGTACCGTCGGCGCTTGTCTGACTAACCAAAAACACGATTTTTGAATTATTTTGGCGGTTTTTTGGCAATAGCGGCCGCAGTTTTTGAGCAATCAAAAATTCCTTAAATTTGTGTCTCGGCCGTGATTTTAGACAGGTCCATACCAAATTTCATTAAAATCGGATGAACGCTATAGGCTCTAGAGCAGGGAACGGACGGACGGATGGACGGACAGACTTTTTCCAGAAACCACTTTTTTGGACTCAGGGGACCCTCAGGATCATGGGAAACCCAAAATCTCAATTTCAAAATTTTGCACGAAAACAATACTTTCTCGCCAAATATGGCTAGCGAGAAAGTAAAAATAAAATGTCCCATGTGGAAATTGCCTACTGGTTACCTTGCAATACACAGGGTGTCTCAGACCACCCGTGCCGCTAGTTTTCCAGCGAAACCGGACAAGATAGAGGGACGAAGTAAAAGTTTTGCAATCTATGTTGAGGGTGATCTATTTCTGGAAATTAGTGGCGTTTACCATAGGCACCCGTGAGGGGGAGTTTCAGGGGGGTCTTGGGTGAGATCTCGGAATATTCAAATGTAAAGACATATCATGTGACACATCAAAAGAAAGGTCTTAGGAAGCCTAGCTTACATCACGTGTTGGATTTCACTCAGCTCTGTATATACCGACCAAAAACTCTCCGTCTTCAACCGGAAATAGTGTAAGACGGCGGTGGTGTGACCGTGCAAAAGCCGCTTTCGTCTTTAGAGGAAGAATGACAGCCGAGCCGGGTCACACCGGTTCGATCCCTATCCTGACTAAAAATTTTCTGATCGGCATTCACCTCTGATATGTGAAATATAATATCGAGGCTGTGGTGTTTTGGAACTCACCTACTACAAATGCATGTCCTTATTGTAAATGAATAGAATGGGTGGGGAGCTGGTATTTGGTGCCTACTGCAAATCACAGACAGCAGAGTGTCAGGTTTTGTAATTATGTAATTGTACAATGGGTAATGAGGTAGCAGTGAGAATGTAATGGTGTTATTAAGCATGGTAACCACACCCTCACAACAACCACACCCACACACATCCACATTATTCTATCATATTTCTCTTATTTTCTGATTTTAATCACTCCTCGTACGTTATTAGTGCTAATGGAAACGGTAAAATACAGGAAAACTTTGGCTGTGTTACTGACCAAATGGCCCGACAATGGTCACACTATACTTTCCCCCATTCGGAAGGTTCCAAACGTACCTAACCATGACATGACAGGAATTTTATTAACCACTCTTTAGTCAAAAGGTTAAGTTTCTTTTAAAATTCCGAAAAAAAAGAAGTTGACTTTAACCATAACCAAATTTCATCGAAATCGGTGTACTGTAAGCAATGGAGCAGGGAACGGACGGACACACTTTTTCTAGGAACCACCAATTTTCAACTCAGGGGGCACGACAGACCTGAAATCACGAATTTGAAGTTTTGTACGAAAACAATACTTTCTTGCTATAGTATGGGCTAGCGAAAAACATATATATACGAACATCAAACTCATACACACACGTGTATTGCAATTAGAAGGGACATTGGATTGCTGATTGAGTCACGTAATTTCGCGCAATGGCTTCATCAGCACTGTAGCCCCCCTACCCAATTCCAAAGTAATTTGTAAGTACTCTGTATGTATACGTATGTTGCGCAGTCAGCTATTATTACATTTTAAGAGCGACCGCACAAACGTGAAACTATTGGATATTTAAATATTCTGAAATATATAATATGTCTTTTTAACGTCACAAATTATGGAGGATATTTTGTGATTTTACGATCAACTGATTTTTTTCAACTAATCGTAAACAAACACGATTGTGTGGTCGTTCAAGAAGCCATATTATATTTCAAACATTTTTAAATATCCAGCAGAGTCCTGAAAAAATTGTTAGAAACAACACAAACAAATAGCAATTTCGCCTTAAAGAACGTCAACAGGCATGTATCTCCAACCTGAAAACGCGTGTTGAAGTTCTAAAATCTTAAATGAAATATAGGATAAAGGGAAAAGGTATTGATCCTCCCGTTCTGAGCCTTTTTGAAGAGGATTACGTTATCATCGAACGACATCTCTTTCTGTTTCGAACTGAAGGTTTTCAGAAAGGTATTCTGTTCACTGACAGCTTGGCTGCTGCGATATATGTACCTATACTTCTTAGGTTTACAATATAAATTTAAGCAATTTAATATGATTGTAAATAATAATGTTGTTCAGCAAAAAGTTTAGAGCTTTCATCGTTCTCACAGCCCTCCAATTTAAGGCAGGCGCAGGAGTCTAGTTACTAGATCGTAAAATCGCAGCCAGTTAACTTCGGACGTTAAAAAGACAAATTATATTCCAGAACATTTAAACATCCAACACTGTCTTCAAAAAATGGTCGAAAAAACGTAAACAAATAGCAAATGTAAATCCCGTCTTAAGGAAATGCAAGACCTGAAAGCGTGTGCTGCGGCAGGATTTACCACTGAATATGTACGGGGTGGCTCATATGCGGAGCTTTATGGGCCAGCACTAATGCCATGCATTCTCTGACTGCTCACTCGTGAAATCACTCAAATCTTCAGCTTTCCTCCAACTACAATACTCCCTCCTCCACAATACTCCTCTAATACCAGTCCTTTATACACCCCCCTGGTGGGGGGGGGGGGGGGGGGGCAGGACAAGCCCAGCAACCAGAACATTCCAAGAATTTTCCATTGTCTTAACCTCGATATACATTTCACTTGAATGCTGAACATATCAGAGGTGAATGCCGATCAAAAAAACTTTGACCGGATCGGGATCGAACCTATGAGACCAGCTCTCGGGGCTATACAATGTTGGTCAAAATTAACATAGGCTGTGGTGTTTTTACGATCGAGTGATTTTTGTCAATAAAAAATTTGTCCGAAATTAACCGACCGTAAAATCACAAGACTGTTAATTTCGTCCGCTAAAAAGACATCTGACTCATAATATGAGTAGAAAGAACGTAAACAAATAGTGAATGTAGGTATGTTCGGTCTTTGTATTTTTCATAACAAAAGTCATTCGTTTTTATGACGTGTACAAATAGGTTTGAAGTAAATAAAGAAAAAGAAAGGTGGACGAAGGGAAATTGGCTGTCATCTGCGACTGTAAGAATATACTGGAGGAGGAAAATTTAGGACTTCTCCACATGTGGGGGGGGGGGGGGGGGGGAGGGGGGGAAGACGTGGGAGAAACACAGGGAGTGGGAGAATCAATAGCCGCCGACTGAGACGTGATTAGGTTAGATTAGTGGAACCAACGGCGTATCACCCATGCACAGAGCTATCCAGGATCTAAGGAACCATCTTTAACACAGACCTGTCTCTATTATCCTAAGAAGACAGACAATTTGTTTGAGAAAGAAACAGTGTTCTTCTTAAATAACAGGTTAAGAAGACGGTCCTAGTGTATATATAGAGGAGGGTCTGATAGGGTCAACTTATGAAATAAAGACGGTTAACTTTCTAAGATGGCCCAGTAACAACTGTTTGCAGACACGCTCCATAAGTCTCCTTAGCCTGTTACTTAAGGGTCCGCTATACCTGACGGTGCATTTTTTGCCAACTATAATATTAACATTGCGAGCGGCAATTCATTTTCAAGGTTTACCCTTGGTTGGAAAGACACAAAATTTTGCCTGTACCTAGCCCTAACAATGTTCTAGGGAGTGTTCGAAGCAGATTTCCCATTTTTACTTTCTCGCTAGCCATATATGGCGAGAAAGTATTGTTTTCGTGCAAAATTTCGAAATTGAGATTTTGGGTTTCCCATGATCCTGGGGGTCCCCTGAGTCCAAAAAAGTGGTTTCTGGAAAAAGTCTGTCCGTCCGTCAGTCCGTCAGTCCGTCAGTCCGTCAGTCCGTCAGTCAGTCCGTCAGTCCGTGCAGTGCTCTAGCGCCTATACCGTTCTTCCGATTTTGATGAAATTTGGTATGGACATGTCTAAAATTACTGCCGAGGGGCATTTTCAAGGATTTTTTGATTGCTCAAAAATTGCGGCCGCGATTGTCAAAAAACCGCCAAAATAATTCAAAAATCGTGTTTTTGGTTAGTCGGACAAGCGCCGACGGTACACTTTTCAATCTATAACACTGAAAATTGGTAAGTGTGTTGACAAGTAGATGCTTCGAGGTCATTTTCAACTAAAATTGAATTGGTTGAAAATTACGGCCGTTCTGGACCAAAGTTCGATCCTTTCGGCGCCATTCACATATATTGACCGATTGTCATGAAATTCGGTACATTTGTTTAAAACTACGTAACTTAAACATTTGTCGAACAGAATTTTGTTATCTTGAAAATTACGGCCGTTTTTGTCAAAAAAGTGTTGAAAATGAGTTGAGAATGAGAAACCACGTTTTTGAATGGTCGGAACGCATTTGGGACTACAGTAATAGAATGACAGCCATGAAACTTGGTAGAAGTGATCTCAGATAGATGCTCTTGGGTCATTTTCAACCGATTTTGGATTGCTTAAAAATTACGCCCGCAAAAAATTATCAAAAAAATCCCCCCACCCAAAAAAAAAAAAAAATCATACGGGGCGAGAAAGTTAAGTGCGACTGTTGTCGGACCCTTTATTTTACTGGTTTTCGAGATACAGCACTTTTCTTGAGGTATGTGATGCTAGCATTTGCAAAACAGTTGCAATAAAAGAAACCAGTGAGAAATTGGGAAATCTGCTTCGAACTCTCCCTAGAACATTGTTAGGGCTAGGTACAGGCAAAATTTTGTGTCTTTCCAACCAAGGGTAAACCTTGAAAATGAATCGCCGCTCGCAATGTTATAATCTTATGGGCGGCAAAAAATGCATCGTCAGGTATAGCGTCCTCTTAAGGAGACAAGCACACTGTTTCATTCTAAAATAAAGTGTGTGTCTTCTTATGATAATAGAGACAGGTAGACACATGTGAGGTAATGTAGGTTTGATCATAGTACGTTCCCTGTGCCTACTCAGCCCTGTTGGGTATCTTCACCGTCTGGGGGAAAATTCGACTGTGACCAACTCACCACAGGAGATCTATATTGTTGACTCATCCCTCAGTGTTTCTCTAACTCTAAAGACTATCATAGATTCGGCTGACTCCAAAATTGTCTCCAATTTCGAATCAGGAGAAACCTAGCAATACCTACCTATTTGGCAACGCAACGCTGCATCCTCTGTGGCTTCATTAATAATTAAACAAACTAACTTAACAGTACCTACCCTCGCATACCTGCGTCGTTGACTTGAGACGGGGCGTAGTGTTGTTTCAGAATGGGGGGAATGAGCTGGGGAACAATCCTCCCAAAAGCTGTTCTATTGTCCTCCTTCTCCCGTTCCTTACAGTCTATTCACCCTCTCAAGGGTAAATACACTCAGGCTGACGCTGTACCAACCATTTCCGAGTGACGGTTCCCTAGACAACGAAAGGACGCTCCCAGACGAAAGGTACACAAAGGCGTTCAACGAGGTTGAGGGCCAATTTCAACCCACTAAAGTTGGATGCGTCTGGAATGGGGGGCTGGAATGGAGGGGCTGGAATGGCAACTCAGGGATGGCGGGTCCCCACACAAAAACTGCCATCCCTCCCCACTAACCATACGTCCGGGGATGCCAGTCCAGGACGCATAGTACTTATAAGGGTTTCATCGGTATCTTTCCAAGGATAGAAGTTATCCGTGGTCGGGCGGTCAACGGCGCTTTGGACGGCGTCCTGGCGAGGATGCATCCCTAGACGCCTCGAAGTAGGGAGGGATGGACAGTTTTGAAGAGATGCCGTCCCAATCTTGGAATTCCATAACTTGACCGAATTCCACGCATCCCTGGTGGACTACTTTTCTAATAATTTTTTTTTGAGTCAGATAGAATTGTTTTGAGTTGATTTATTGAAAAACATAAAGAGACAGACGAAACACTGTGATTATCACAATAAAATCAAGGTGTCATCAATTTCTGGTAAGCAAAGGACAAATCACAGGGATGCGGGGCTGGAAGTATCGTGTGTGGGCACCAGCCATCCCTGAGTTCACATCCCAAACCCCGCATCCCTGCCCGGCAGCCAGGACGCCGTCCAAAATGCATCGTTTGTGACCACCTTAAGAGGTCTAGGCTCAAATCCAGGCGTACCCGATATTTTCTTCTTATACGACATGGATGCAACGGCTTCGGCTTCAACCACACTCCTGTGGTCTTATTACACCCCCCCCCCCAAAGGTTTTTTATACGCCACTGACGGTGCTACAGGATTCACCGTAAACTGAAGCAAAATGAAAAAAGCGCACTAGTTCAGCGAAGCGGGTTAAAAGGGCATAAAACGAGCAAGTTGGGTGAAAATGTAACAACTGTTCCATTTAAAGGTTTACGCGGCCCGAAGCATTTTCAGAAAGAATGCCCGCCACGTGCTGAGGTTAGCCCAAGCGGCCAACTCAAAAAACTCTCCCCCAACTCCGTCTCGAACCCTCACGAAATAGAGGAAAAACTTGTGACGCATCCTTCCAACTTTTTCACAATTTTATCCCAATTTCGCCGGCTGGTTTGTAAGTTAGAAGTGGGAACTTTACGTGCCTGAAACGTGCACAGCACTTTCATCAAGCCACGGAAACAATTTTGGAAAAAAAATACGTCTGGTATTTATTTAGTTAAGGGTGTTCCTGTCACTTTACGCTGCGATTGCTGACGGAATTTTGGAATGGTATTTACTATTTACACTGCTGTGGGATAGGGACTGCCCTCCAAAGTGGTTTTGGCTCTTCTTCGCCTTTCCATCCACGAGAAACCAGAGGCGGATTATAAAATAAAGTACTAGAGGGAGTCAAAGCCGTGAGCTCCCTACACGAGGGGGTGAAGTCGAATTTTCCCCCAGCCAGTGCAGACGAATTACCCGTCAGGTATGATTTACCAAGAAAATCTCGATGAGGCGGAATTAGATCCTTGGTCCCATTGTTCAAATCAGAAATTTTCAGCAAAGAAATACATACTTACATACAAATATACGAAAACCTAAAAAATAAAAAACAATGAATATAAACCTTTATTTACCTTCTCCAAAATATGAAAATCACGGACAAACAGAATAAGAAGGCAAATACTGGCGGCCTTTTTACGCTTTTCCGAGGGGATTCTTGGCCCAAGAGACGTTCGGACGTTCGCCTTTGAATTTTCAACAGAATCTCCATGAAAGTTCCCATAAAGGCATAAAGGATGCGCGGTGCCCACAGAGATCAAATATGCGAGCTTTGAAAATCAGTAAAAGCAGGACGTGCCTGAGGCTAAATAGGTCACCCAACCTTTCTTGGGTTTCAAAAGTCGCACATTTTCAAATATCTGGGAACATTTTTTGCATTTGGGCGACATTTGTTGGCGGTAAACGGCTGCACTCATTTTAAATACGATTTCACTGCACCAGACTTACAGTTTTAAGGATCCCGTCCGCCGTGCTGGGTTAGTCGAGGGTGTCCTTATATCGGACAGTTAAAGATACAATTTTTAACATGCCGATAACTCAAACTGTCCCATAATCTTACAGAAAAAATGCGCGAGAACTTGGCGATCACTTGTTTTTACTATTTTTTTCGTCAACAATCGGGTAACAGTTCGGGCCACGTCTGTTTACTGGTACCACTTCAAGTTTTATTTCTACAGTTACCTTATAAGATCAGCTGGGTAATCAACCCATTAGCTAACGGCGAAATAAAATTGCTATCAGTACGATTGCTATAGTGCACTTTTAGGAGACATTTTCATCTGAAATATTTACCTGTAAGTTAAGCATGGGTGCCACATCGGTTCTATTAGTTCCAGTTGGAATTTTGTTGCCCTGGCAATATAAGGCACCCATATTTAAGTTACATATAATTAAATCTGGGTGAAAAAGTTCCGAAATAACAAAATCCACCCGAAAACTCATCCATACGGGTTTATTTCGTGTTTTCTCAGGTGACATTTTGCCGCGAAATTGCTTCTAACTAAAATAAGTCGCAATATTTGAAAGAAAGACATGAAAAATGGAACAACATAAAGAAGTGAAGGTAGGAGAGAAGTGTCAAGGAGCTGTGTATACAAGTGGAGATGGTATCCGACACAAGTTTTATGGGTTTGCTCCATTGGCCAGATGTGCCGCTCCAACCTTCTATTTTCCGAATTTCCCGAAAATTGAATCAGCCAATACCCAATCGAGTCAGCATCTTCTGTCCGTTCTTCATTGAATTTGTCTCAGCAAGTGTGTCACTTGACCCCATTCAGATATATAACGTCCTTTTCCACTTTCCCGTATTAGAAAAATTATAGAAAAGTACTGTTTTCATTACTATTTCCAGAATTATCCATGGTGCTCAGCTGGCAGCACTACCAAATACCCATAGAGGTAGTACACGACGGGGACCTACAGTTTTAGGTGGGTTCCGAACCACCACAGCGTCGATATACATTTCACGTGACATGCTGAACATATCAGAGTTGAATGCCGGCCAGAAAAACTTTGATAATATCGGGATAGAACCGGTGTGACCCAAGACTATCGAATCCGTTTAATATTTTAAAATATTAAAATTTCATTTGCTAATGTATTTCCAAGTCATCATTCAAAACTATTGACGTTCTAAGAGATTAAAGTTAAACTTCCCTCCAATCGCTCTTGGCTTGATAATCTGATAGGACTCAATATTCCCCGTAATGCCTCCGAACTAAATTAAATATTTCTCCGGAAAATTTCAATATTAAGTTTACAATAGAGTCGCCTCAGGCTATATAAACAACTATCTCAAACACTTTTCCTGAAATAGAATTCAAAGTGAAGGCTCCAATATGAGAATTTTATTATACCTATATTCATGCGTAGAAACTACAAACACAGTGGCCCGAAGGCATTGATGTTAAGGGGACGCTGCATTTTTTGCCACCCATAAGATTAACATTGCGAGCGGCGATTCATTTTCAAGGTTTACCCTTGGTTGGAAAGACACAGAATTTTGCCTGTACCTAGCCCTAACAATGTTCTAGGGAGTGTTCGAAGCAGATTTCCCAAATTCTCACTGGTTTCTTTTATTGCAACTGTTTTGCAAATGCTAGCATCGCATACCTCAAGAAAAGTGCTGTATCTCGAAAACCAGTAAAAAAATGGGAAATCTGCTTCGAAAACTCCTTAGAACATTGTTAGGGCTAGGTACAGGCAAAATTTTGTGTCTTTCCAACCAAGGGTAAACCTTGAATAAATGAATCGCCGCTCGCAATGTTAATCTTATGGGCGGCAAAAAATGCACCGTCAGGTATAGCCGACCCTTCATTAAACAAACTGATGCTTGGTCGAAGCCAAATAAATATATCCATGCTACCAACAAAAAAATTACCGCTACCGGGATTCGAACACAGGACCTCGGTCTACTCTACTGCGGTTATGTGACCACCAAAAAATTAAAGGAGATTGAATTAGTCATACTTGTTCTTGTTTTTTACATCTTAAAGAACAAAGAGAACAAGAAATTGTTCTTGTTTTAGTTTCATACACCACTAGGTGAAGGACCTCTTATCTTGAAGAAATTGCCAGGGAAAGGAGCGAGGCGAGAACTATTATAAACATTAGCTCCGCAGTGTTCCCTTGAGATATCCCACAGAATAGAATATGAGCTCACGTTCAGTGCGAAACGCTTTCATAACTTTCACAGTCCTTTTCTTTTATCCCTTATTTCTTATACAGTGCAGATATACAACTAAGGTTGGATTTCGCAAGTTCTTCAAGTCTACCATAATAAAGGGTCCGAAGATAGTCGCATTCGACTTTCTCGCAATTTCTACGCCGGCGGTATCGAAAATTTTAATTTTTTTTTACTTTTTCTAAAAAGTATTTTTTAATACACTAGGCGATAATTTTAAGCACCTGCTCACTGAATTTCAAACATATCCGTTAAACGGTAATGTGCCGTTCGATGCGCAAAGTACCTACATGTTTTCTATTTTCCATGTCACGACATTATTTTAAAGTAATTAAAAATCTATTGAAAATTACCTTGAAGCATCTATCTGAGACCGCTTTCACCAATTTTTAAGGAAACTCGTCAATTAGTGTTGTGGGAAACCTGACCTAACCAATCAAAAAAATGATTTCCATTTTTGGATAATTTTCCTACGATAATGCCAATATTGGCCATAATTATTATGTTGGATAAATTTCGATCGGTAAAAATTCAAACTAGGTTAAAGTACACCTCCGTACCAATTTTTATTGGAATCGATTGAACAGTGCCACCGGAGTGACGACCAACACGTTTTGAACAAAATTGGGCCAAGTTATTGGCCCACCTCCAAATGGTTGCAAACAACCTAAAAGCAACTATTCCAAAACACTTCTGCAAATTTTCAAGGTTCCAACTTGATAAACATAGCCTCCAGCCCTTTCTAACTGTCAAAAGACACGAACGACACTGTAAAATATAAATAATGGTATAAAATACCTTATTGATGAAGGGGAAGGAAAGAAAGCATGAGCAGCACACACACACACAACGAAAACGCACTGACTGCAAAGAACGTCCACCCCCGGAGCGCGAGCGCGGCTGACTGAGGGGAGTGAGGGGTGAGGGGAGTATCGATCGCCCGGCTGCGCGGCCCGGGGAAGGCTCCCGCGCTTTCGCCGCGCGCAGTTCTATTATGAATCTCATTATTTCATCCTTTATGTAAACTAGTGGTTCCTAACCTTTTACTAATCGACGTATTTTTTTTTTTTTTAAGGTGAATCTTGCGAACATGAACACACGTGTCGCCCAGTCGTATACCCTCCCTTCTGCTATGGGTGTGTTCTCGGCGGAACTGTTCGCCATACTGCAAAGTATTGAGTCTTTCTCGTCTCAAGCCTCCCAAGACACTGCACTGATCTGTAGTGATTCACGTAGTTCCATCAGTGCAATACAAAACCCTTTCTCCACGCATCCCCTCGTGATTCGTACCTTGGAAGAACATCATCGCGTGGTCATGACGGGACGACGTATTACTCTCACCTGGATCCCAAGCCATGTGGGTATCCCCGGCAATGAACTCGCTGACGCTGCAGCAAAAACTGCGGCGGAAACTCCAGCTGCTCCGAGCACCGTTACATTGTGCCCCTTAACAGACATCCGACGCTCCCTTGCCAGGTGCGTACGTCAAGCCTGGCAACGAGATTGGACACGGAGTACCAGCCTCCTACGAACTGTCACAGCAGACCTCCATGTCTTGCCGATCCCGAGGCATGTCACGAGACGGGAAGAGACAGTTTTAACACGACTTCGGCTTGGGCACACACGGCTGACCCATGCCCACATATTTGCACACACTGAGGAACCTCTCTGCCAGTGTGGGGAGGTGACAACAGTTCTGCACATCCTGCTGTCCTGCCCCCTCCTTCAACAGCTGCGGACCCAGCACCAGCTACCCCCTGACATGGCGCAACTATTATCCGACCCCCTGTTTACCCGACCATTACTGAGGTTTTTACAAGACGCCCAGCTATTCGCACTCATCTAGCCGATCCGACACTCATAGCCCATACCTCCTGTCCCTAGTTGCTAGTAGCTAGGTTTTATTTCATAATGTAATATTTAGCATTGAAAAAAAAAAAAAAATAGACTGACCAAAAAAAAAAAAATATAAATATACCTATCTCTAAGAATAAAAGAAACAGAAAAAACAAGCGGTACGACACGGTCGGACAAAACTTTACCTGCTTACTTGCGTGATTCCTAGAAAAAACCCTTGGTTAAATGATTGGAGACGGAAAAACGTTTTGACGAAAGGAATGGCCCCAGAATGTTCCCCCGAGTACTTAGAGACCCCACACGACGTACTATGGCAACCACCCAAAACTACCCCCTAAAACGAGATGAGGTGGTTGGGGAAGCTCGGATAAACTTTTTGACAAAATAAATTGCCTCAGAACGATTCCGAACGATTTTGATACCCCATACAACGTACTTTGGAAAGTAACCAAAACTCCCCCCATAAGGGGGGGGGGGGTGGCGAAAAACATTTTGACCAAATCAATTGCCTCAGAACGATCTCCCGATCATTTTGAGCCCACACAACCCATATATCGCAAACCACTCAAATCTACCCCCCTTAGGGGGTGGGGTGCTTGGATACGTTCAAGAAAAACTTTTTGATACAAAAAATTGCTTCACAACGTTCCCCCGAACAGTTTGAGACCCCATAAGCCGCACTTTAAAAGTCACTCAAAATTGCCCCCCTCCCTGGGGGGGGGGGGGGAGGGGGAGGCTCGAAATAAGCCATATACGATTTGTGACGAGTATGGCCGTTGTCACGTGTCATATCCAGAACTACTCATATACCACAAACAACTGAATCCACTGATTTCACCCTTTTACAGGTTCAAGGGGGACTTCCCCCCTTCCAGGGAGTTATGCGGGGGTAGTGGGTGGTATCATTGGATTCGTAATTATTTGTTCTATAATAGTCCAAAATTTGATCAAAATCGTTAGAGCCGATTTTGAGCAAATATTTTTTTTCTACCTTTTGGGGGAGTTTTGGGGGGGTAACCCCCCTTAATTTTAAAGGGGGGAAACTGAACTTCCGGATTCTGATTTCTTCCAATTTTAGAAAGGTCACTACCGATTTTGAAGAAAATCGGTTGAAAAGTGCGCCGTCCAGGTCAATGCCACATACATAGCTAGCTAGCTAGCTAGCTAGCTAGCTAGCTAGCTACATACATACATACATACGTACTGACACGGAGTACCTGACCTCTTCTAAAAATTCCTGTGGGCAAACTTTTTGTCGGAGGAAAAAAGTGAGATGGTTTTCATATTCCGAAGGAATGGACGTTTCCAAAATGTATATGCAAGTTTCAATCGCTTTTGAGGTCTGGGAGCAATGACGGTTCTAAGTTGAGGTTTGCCGAAAATTGGCCCGCACGAATACAATACTTTACCTTACGTATACTCCGTATACAGGTAAAGTAAAAAGAGGCCGATGATGTAGCTCCTGGCAATGACGTACCGTGACCTATTGTGGTAATGGCCATAATGCCTTGTAGCTGAGGCCAAAAAAAAAAAAAAATAATAATAATAATAAAAAATAAAATTAAAAAAAAAAAAAAATTTAAAAGTACAGTAATTAATTAAAATTACTAAAGGGTCCGGCAATTGTCGCACTTTACTTTCTCGCAATTTTCACACCAGCGGTATCGATTTTTGGCTTAAATTTTATTTTTTCTAAAAAACATTTTGCCACACACTGGACAGCACCTGCATACCGAATTTCAAACATATCCGTCAAAAAGTGAAGTGTCGTTCAACGCGCAGAGTACATGTTTTCTATTTTGCATGTAATTTTCAAGTAATTGAAAATATATTGAAAGTAACCTTGAAGCATCTATCTGAGACCACTTTTACCAATTTGCAAGAAAATCAGTTGATTAGTTTATTTGCAAATGTGACCTAACCAATCAAAAACGTGTTTTCCATTTTTGGAAAATTACCGTACGATAATGTCAATATTGGCCATAATTACTATGTTGGATAAATTTCGTTCGATTAAACTTCAAACTCGGTTAAAATACACCTCCGTACAAATTTTTATTGAAATCGATTGCAAAGTGCCACCAGAGCGATGACCAACACGTTTTGGCCACAGCTGGGCCAAGTTTTAGGTCCACCTCCAAATGGTTGTAAACGACCTAAAAGCATCTATTCCAAAATACTTCTGCAAATTTTCAAGGTTCGAACTTGATAAACATAGCCTCCAGCCCTTCCTAACTGTCAAAAAACACTTTTTTTTTGCCTTTTTTTTTACCATAGCAGACGCAATTTTTAAGTTATCAAAATTTATCAAAATTAATTTCCAGATATTTACATTAGGTACCTACATACCGAATTTGAGCAATATCGGATGAACGGTGTGACGTCCAGTCCCGTGACAGTGACGGACTTACGTAGGTACGTACGTCGGATGGACATTTTGTAAAAACCACTTTTTTGGACTCGGGGGACCTCCAGGATCATGGGAAACCCAAAATCTCAAAATCGAAATTTTGCACGAAGACATAACTTTCTCAGCCCATGTATTACATACGGGCGAGAAAGTAAAAACTTTAAGAAAAATCTCTACTAGATTCTGGGTCTTCCTGCTTCATACCTCAGTTCTCTGCCACAACGCTAATCCGACCCCTAAAGTCCACTATAGTGTCTCCTAAAAGTTCACTATAGCGTTATCCTCCCGATAAGGTGGTGCCTTTCACCATCCTGCCGATAGCGCCCTTATCATAACGTCAGCTAGTTATTGGCTTCTTTTTCTGGAAGGTGAATTTACAAACTTTATCTGGACGGTATTGATCTTGTGAAAGCCACACTCAAACCTGTGTTATCTCTTAGACTACCAAAGTTATTGGTGAAATGTCCATGTATTGCGTTTTTAATCAATGTCAAAGAGTAACAATAGTATAAAACTCATTACGCTTTGTGCGAGGGAAACAGTGGTAAAGTGGTTAGTATTTTTTTAGAGCTCAAAAAGTTTAATTTGAAATGTACGCGTGCATGGGCCCCTTGTTTGTGGTTGACCGTCCCCGTTTGGGCGCCATCAACAAATTTATTCTCTCTGTTCAAACTTTGTGAGAGATTTCAATGAAAACCGCCGTGGTTTTATTAAATTCGTTTAATTTATTTCTCTTCATCCTCTTTAAAGGATGATTTTATCTCGTGTATGTATAAAAGCCTCGATAGCCGAGTGGTCTAGGTGGTTGCTTCTAGAGGAACCCAGAGAGACGGTTCGATCCCGAATCTATCAAAGTTTTTCCAAATCGGCATTCACCTCTGATGCGTCGGGAGTTGGCACTTGGTGGGAAAAAACTAGACTAGCACAGCCGAGGTCCAAGGTTCGAATCCCAGTAGCAGCAATTTTTTGTTGGTAGCATGGACGTCATACCAAATATTCATTTGACTTCAGCCAAGGATACGAAATGCGAGAAGAGTATGAAAGAAGGATCATTTGTCATGGCCTTGTCCTCTCCGAAAAAACTAGGTCGAACTCCAGGAATTTTCCAAAATAGAAACAACCGAAATGACAGGTGAATCGTCCAAGTATTGCACCACACAGCTCGAGAAGATTCCTTGTTTACCTAACGTCAAAAAAGTAAACATCTATCCAATTCTGTGCCAAGATCTGTGTATTCCAAAGGTAAATACCCACATGTTTATTTTTACAGAGATGTGATGACACCAACCAATCAAAAGAATGCCTAAGCACTTGGATGAATACCTTATTGTTTTCGTTGTTCGTTGTTCGTTGTTCGTTGTTCGTTTCCCCGACTACTACGGAACTGGATAACACTGGTAATTGCACGACCGCCAATGGCCGTGGCTGGTCTAATAGCTAAACATAGTGTGCCATTCGAACGAGAATCAAATGACTACGAATAGGACACTATGTTTAGCTTTCACTGGAGAACGAATTCCTTCAACTACTCACCCAACCTGAGAAATGTAGAAAATAATTCAAAAAATAAATATTATTGTTTACAATATTAAAGTTTTTTCGAGATCATGGGATCCATATTTATTTTAATTTCATTATTATTTTATGTAAATACTCAAAAACTAACCATTGAAGACTCGGGATTGGTTAATTTTGGAGAAAATGACAATGCTATGGTCTTTTACATACAAGTTAAAGAAGATGGCCCGACTAGCTCCAGGATTTACGTTCAAACTGCAGAGGTAGATACCATTGTACCATACCATTGTATTATACCATTGTACTGCGGACTAGGATACCATTATGGCATACTGTATTAATTGCGATAATTGCACAGCCATTCCTTCCTTCAAAAGAGTTTGTGGTCCAGTGAAAGCTAAACATAGTGTCCTAGTCGTAGTAATGTGTTTCGCGTTCGGATAGCACACTATGTTTAGCTTTTAGAGTAGCCATGGCCATTGGCATTAGTGCAGTACCCGAAGCGTAACAGTATTGTACTAGCCCACTAGCCGCCCGCGAGAAAAATGATTATGCAATTTGAATATTGGTGTACACATATTTCACTTCATTAATAAATAGACCTTCTAGCTTTCACCGTTATGTTAAGGGTCCGCTATACCTGACGGTGCATCATTTTTTGCCGCCCATAAGATTAACACTGTGAACGGCGATTCATTTCCAAGGTTTACCCTTGGTTGGAAAGACACAAAATTTTGCCTGTACCTAGCCCTAACAATGTTCTAGGGAGTGTTCGAAACAGATTTCCCATTTTTTTTACTGGTTTTCGAGATACAGCACTTTTCTTGAGGTATGCGATGCTAGCATTTGCAAAACAGTTGCAATAAAAGAAACCAGTGAGAAATTGGGAAATCTGCTTCGAACACTCCCTAGAACATTGTTAGGGCTAGGTACAGGCAAAATTTTGTGTCTTTCCAACGAAGGGTAAACCTTGAAAATGAATCGCCGCTCGCAATGTTAATTTTATGGGCGCCAAAAAATGCACCGTCAGGTATAGCGTCCTCTTAATATAGACGAACACCCAATAAATTTAACATAGAAAACTACAATAACTGCTGCACTACATGGTGACGGTATTCTTTAATAATACTACGTCACTTAAAAAATATGATTTTTTTTCACAGTGCTGCGAGACTATGTCCGAAGACGAAACAGATTGCGGTACAATTCATTTGATTGGTGGAGATATGGATATAGTAACCTATGGAACATCGCGCAATCTAACCCTGTACTACCCTACATTGTATGGATACAACAGGCACGGCGCTTGCTTGGTTGATATTTTCTACAACGCCAACAACACAAAGCTGAGACATCGCATCGACTTCGACACTGTTATAAGGTACTTTTACCAGACAGGAGAAGAAAGCCTTGATAGCCGAGTGGTCTACGTGGTTGTCTTTAAAGGAACACGCCGGGTCACACCGGTTCGATCCCGGTCCTAGTGAAACTTTTTCTGATCAGCATTCACCTCTGATATGTTCAGCATGGAAAGTGAAATATATATGTTGTGGTTGTTCGGAACCCACCTAAAACTGTAGGTACCCGTCCGTATAATAATATGATGGTTGGGGAGTTGGTATAGTTCTGGCAGCTGAGCAAGGCCCATGCTATGCCCCATATTTTGATCACCAGAAGCCAAAAAGACAGAAACGTTAATGCGAAATAATACACAAACGAAAGGTTAAACCTTAACTCCAGTTAGGGTGAGGATTATCACAAGTTTAATCCATCCTTTAGGGCTTAAATTCGAGAATAAATGGGATATGGAGAGCTTGCGGAAAAATGTCAAATGTCGTATCTCTCATAAATGCAAATTTTCCTCTCTGTACAATTACGACATTACAGGAAAAACGCGACAATGGTCGCATTTAGCTTTCCTGTTCTAGTAAAAAATCTGTAACATTTTCATTGATTAAAAATCATAACACCTCAGACAAATAAATATCGAACAGTACATTGAAGAACTTAAGAACAACTACTAAAGTACTTGTAGTGTCGAAGGAATCAATTAATGGCCACTTTGAAGGGCGGCATTCCGAGAAAAGTTCCCCTTCCAGGTAGCAGTTCTCCTTCGTGCTGCAGTGGACAGTGCAGTGCAGCCAATGAAAGGCTGGCAAAAACCCGAGCCACCCCGAGCTCTTCCGAAGGTGGTGGTGGTAACCACCCGGCGGCTATTGTAGCCATTAATTCATTTCTTCGACAATAGGTACGTGTTTTACCTCTATACAAAGATTTTGCATTTCCACCCGAATTCCAAACCTCGGGACTTTCCCAATGGTTGCTCAAACAAATAGCAACCTCACTCCAATCACTTAAGCGGTTCAGTATTGTTCCTGAAGAACCATGGCCGGTGAGAAAATAACAAGAGGTATGACACAGGTTTCGCATACTTTCCCGTACTATAGGCGCTTCACATACAGTTGTATGTATCCCCAGAAATCTGGGTCAATCTCTCCAGGAATCTCGTTGGGAATCTCAGAAAATATTAGGAAATTTTCATGGAATCTCAGAAAATCTCTGGTGTGTTTGTTTGTTGCCTACATAACGGTATTTTCAAACCAATTGACGGCCATGGTGTCTACGAGTAATGTTTCGGAAAAAATAACTACTGGGTTTATGCAATTCTTCCGAGATGTCTTGTTCGAAAGCAAGACAAAAAAATTTTGTACATCACCAGATTCGATCCATGGAGGCTGTCGCTTACAGTCCAGTACGGGAAAGTAAAAACCCAGCAACATAATCCAACGCACCACATGGGAAAATGGTCAGAGAATTTTAATTACGAAAACCTCTTTGGGTGTTGCCCCCCCCCCCCCCCCTCCCCAAACCCCTCCCCCCCATGCTGTACCTTCTATTAGTGTTCTACCCGCAAAGTTTTTTATAAGCTTATTAAATATTTAACATATCAGCTTTCAGCGCAGCTTCCCTCGATTTTAAATAGCATTCTCATACAAAGCAGATTAAGGGTGCCCACACAATCGTATTGAGGCTTTTTTTTCGCACACTGTTTGATATTTAAATATTCCGAAATTAACTGGCTCTCTGGCTCTATTGCGGCAGTATGAGTGGTTCTGAGGATTTCAGTCCACGATAGGAGGCAGAAATGCTTCGTTAGAGGCTGCATAGCCTTAACCTCGTCTCACGTACGTACTCTGCGGTTACACAGTCCCCTGGGCCATATACCTATAATTGCCTCGGTACAAACACCTTTGATCAGCAACCCCCAAGCTAATGTAAATACACCCCACAAGCTATCTCATAGGCGTGCGTAATTACAGTGTAAGGAAACTCGGGTAACTCTCTATAACGAAAACCCCCTATAACGAACGAATGCCCTGGAAAAACCCTGAATCGTTCTGCAACCCCCTCTATACCGAGTAAATTCACACGGTCCTTGACGGTCGCTATAGAAAGGCCACGCTAAATGGTCTGCTTTTACGAATCCAGACCGCTGAAAACTTTTCCTTCATGCAATACTCCATGGTACTGGGTAGGAAAACCAGTATCTAACTTGGCTATAGTCCTGGCGTCAATGTACATTTGCTATTTGCTTATTTTTTTCAACCCACTTTTTGAGGACAATGTTGGATGTTTAAATGTTCTGAAATAATACGTCTTTTTAAGGTCAACTACACGTACTTGGTTCGCAATGCTACGTACTTCAAGCCCTACTCCGAAGTTACAGGGCGAGTGAAAAGTGTTTATAGGGGGATGTAAACCTGAGACTCTTTGTCGTGAGGTAGTGTTGTATTTTTGCATGAAATGGAGTAATAAGCCCACAGGAGCGATTTTAAACAGTCAACTACCAGTCCACATGTTTTTTTGACAGATCGCAAAAACACAACACTACCTCATGCGGAATATTTTTTTTTGAAAATATTTGGATTAAAAAATGTATGATTTTATCGTCACATTTAGTAGAAAAGCTTGATAAATGTTTGTACTATTTACCGTAGCCATCTTACATTTTGGCAATTTTTATTTCACTTACGGAAGTGGGTAATTTCAACAGCATTTCTCTACTTTTTCTCCTGTAAAAGCTAAACATAGTGTCCTACTTTCACTCGTTCGTTTCGCGTTCAAATAGCACACTATGTTTAGCTTTAAGAGTAGACACAATCAATACGATATTGCAATTACCAGTCTCCGGCAGTACTATATAATATGTAAACATTAGTTTTGTCGAATGTTTACTTTCGCACAGTGGTTTTGGGGGAGTTCGTCGAGAATGTATATACAGCCTTAACGTCCGAAATTAACTGGCTATGCTGTGACTTTATCGAGTCATTTTGGACACATTTTTATTGACAAAAATTTAGATCGTAAAATCACAACATAGCCATATAATTTCAGAACGTTAAAAACACATATTATATTTCAGAACATTTCTTTTTGTTCAGGTCCGATTTCGTACCGAACGGTCTGGAGCCCTGGTACAACCCCAGCGAAATCACCCCCTGCCTCACCCTGGACCTGGACCCCTTCAACTCCTGCGAGCCTGTAATCTGTCAAGCAAAGTACAACGGTCTTCGAAATTACTTCAACCGGGAAGTAGGCCGATGCGACAAACCAGCCGTCTGTGACGAAGGCACGGTCTATATCCCTATCAGCAACACATGTAGAGATATAGACCCTCCAGTCAACGACGACGACTTGATCGCAGTCACAGAAGAACTCCCTATCAGCGATAAAGACGACGTCCAGGTCGAGGTTATTTGCCATAGGGGGAGACCTGAAATGGGTACCTGTATCTGCGAAACAGGCTGGCAAACTGTTCGTTCGGACGACAGCAGTGTCGGAACGCTCCACATGTGTAACGTGCCATGCCCGGGCAATATTTTCTCGTCACCTTACATACTAATATCTTTTCATACATTTGACTTAATTTTCGGGGCTCTGATCGCTGGGTTCATAGTTCTAATAATCATTTTCTGGGACAAGCAGTATATGAAACGGCAAGTGGACTGTTATAACGACTCTACAAATGTCATTTATTTTCAAAATATTCATCATCCACCGTTATAAAATTAAAACCGAACATATCCATTCACTGTTTGTTTACGTTTTTTCTGCACAGTTTATGAGGAAACTGCGAATAAACAAAACGAAAGAAACGAAAACATTTTGACCAAAAAAAAATTAGCTCGGAGATTCCAACTTTTAACAAGCCCTGTTTTTTAGGAAAAATATACAAAACATTTTCCACGAAAATTTTCAGAAAAACCACTTCAGCTTTCCCTCAAAGTCATTCTAGGATGGCCAGAATCAACCAGACGTGATAGCCCAAAAAAACTTGTCCAAAGCAAAAAATAACAAAAATAAAATTAAAATTGAATCCAAGGGAATTTTAAGCACAATTATAGTTAGTTGAAATGCATACATAATGAATTAAATCGCGGAAGCATGCAGGTAGGTTGAATTGACAAGGCTCTGTAATGTTAAATAAACAAAGTTGCAATGTCGGTTGAATCAACAAACTATGTAGAATCGGTAGAATGTTGACTCAACCAACACAGTATAGGTTCGATGATCAGGCCTTTTGGATAAACAAACATAATAATATGTCTCTTCCAGCTTACCTGCCGTGGAATTTATTCAAATGTCACTATGTGGGAAGGGAAATTAGTCTTCTATGCTGATTCAGAAATAACAAAGAAGAATCTAGAACAACGTTATTTCAGAACATATCAGAAAATACGTTTTTCTGATTGGTATTCACCTCCAGAACACTTCCCTCTTAATTCAAACTTTCACTCTTACAAAACCCGGTCGTGTTCAAATATACATGTAGGCAAATTTGCTACCTCCCTTCGTTTGAACAGTCCTCCGATTTTAGGTGTTCGTCTATATAACGCTCTCCCGGTTGAATTCAAATCTGAAGAAAGTTTAACAATATTTTAAAAAATTGCTAAAATCGTATTTACTTGAAAATGTTTTTTATAGTTTAGATGCAATTTTTAATTTAACTGGACAACCAGGCGTTCTATACTTAAGTTCCGCCTACTTCGGGCGGGACAAGGTCAACAAAACGTAAAATAAAAAAATTTAAAAAAAATCGGCGTCTCAAGTGAAATCCATACATCGAGGATGTTGTGGTTCGAAACCCACCCAAAACTGTAGGTCCCCATGGTGTTACTAAAACGATGGGCTGGCATTTAGTAGTGCTACCAGCTCAGAACCCCCCCCCCCCCCCCCCCCCCCCCCCCGCTACTTTCTTTTGAACAAACCAACAAGAGTTTCTACTAAGGAAGAGATCCCAAAATGAACTAGGATTTCAGCTAATCCCCTTCTACTTTAAAGTTCCTCTCGAGAGAGTTACCAAGACAAGGTAAAGTAAAAGACATAGCTCCAGGTAGCTCCAGCTAGGTACAAAGGATACAGAAGCCGACACAGTTAATGAATTTGTTACTGATGCAGAGCCGAGCTCTACTTTCATTCTGATTCGCCTTTAAACCAAGCACAAAGTGCATTTAATTTGTACACTCGAAAGAAGAAAAAACTCCACCCCCAAGGCAAGGTTCACCCAAAAAATAAAGGGTCCGACAACAGTCGCACTTAACTTTCTCGCCCCATGTGATTTTTTTATTTTTTTATTTTTTGGAGATTTTTTTGCGGGCGTAATTTTTAAGCAATCCAAAATCGGTTGAAAATGACCCAAGAGCATCTAACTGAGATCACTCCTACCAAGTTTCATGGCTGTCATTCTATTACTGTAGTCCCAAATGCGTTCTAACCATTCAAAAACGTGGTTTCTCATTCTCAACTCATTTTCGACACTTTTTTGACAAAAACGGCCGTAATTTTAAAAAGATAACAAAATTCTGTTCGACAGATGTTTAAGTTATATGGTTCTACACAAATTTACCAAATTTCATGACAATCGGTCAATAAATGTGAATGGCGCCGAAACGATCGAACTTTGGTCCAGAACGGCCGTAATTTTCAACCAATTCAATTTTAGTTGAAAATGACCTCGAAGCATCTATTTGTCAACACACATACCAATTTTCAGTGTTATAGATTGAAAAGTGTACCGTCGGCGCTTGTCTAAGTAACCAAAAACACGATTTTTGAATTATTTTGGCGGTTTTTTGACAATAGCGGCCGCAATTTTTGACCAATAAAAAAATCCTTGAAAATCCCCCTCGGCAGTGATTTTAGGCAGGTCCATACCAAATTTCATCAAAATCGGATGAACGGTATAGGCGCTAGAGCACTGCACGGACTGACGGACTGACGGACTGACGGACTGACGGACGGACGGACGGACAGACTTTTTCCAGAAACCACTTTTTTGGACTCAGGGGACCCCCAGGATCATGGGAAACCCAAAATCTCAATTTCGAAATTTTGCACGAAAACAATACTTTCTCGCCATATATGGCTAGCGAGAAAGTAAAAATCCTAGGTAAGTCGCCACAAGATCCTGGACCCTCCTGCTTCATAGCGCAAAGCCCTACCACTGCACTAACCCGACCCCTACAAACGAAGAGTTAGAAAGAGCCCCTATAAACAAACAAAGAGCGACGGGAAATGTCTGGGACAAATGAGGCATTCCAGATTGCCGATTACTTTGGAAAGGAACTAGATGGAAAGAAATCTAAGAGAACGGACCAGAGAGAGAGAGAGAGAAATCTCAGAGAGAAACCTTTTCAGGGGATATAGAAAGAATAAACCAGCAATTTCGTGGCCGGCTGCTTCCCGGAGACTAACGTGAGAAAAACTGGAAAAGGTGTACAGGTGAAATATATCTCACCCTCTGCAGTGGCGGCTCGCGCTGCCGGTGAGAAAAATTTCGATAAGATCGGGATTGAACCTGTGTTACTAGACCACTATCGACACTGTTGAGTTGTAGAAATCTCGAGGGAGCTCTACGGTACGTTATATTGTAGCTCCCAAAAAATCAGGATTACTTGTCTTCATCCACTTAAAATTTTTCTCTATCTCTCATATCGACTGTTCACAACTCAACTATGCAAGCCTCCATTTAAACTTTGATTGCTCCGGTACAATGGCAGGTATTTTAGAGTCAAAACTATCGCAATGTACAGAATAAGTGAGGCTTTCATTAGGCGATATATTTATTTAACGAAACAAACATTTTATCATCCAAAACGAAAAAGGGTCAAACCGCCACTGAGCCTCAGTCTGTTTAAATTGTAATGTCCCCGGGTTTCTATTGCTTCCGGTTCATTTCTTTCAATCTTTTAGCTATAACGCCCTTTATTGATCCAGGTTTTACGTGTCCGGAATAGAGCAGTGGCAGGGAACTGAGCTATGAAGCAAGAGGAGCCAGGATCTAGTCCTGCCAGGGAGAGATTTTTTCTTGACGAATCTTGTCTACCTACCCAGCCCTGTTGGGAAACTGGCTGGGGGTAAACCAAACCATACCAAAACTCCCAACGGTTTTGGTCCTGCTACGCCCAAGCAAAACACCCCTTGCGGACAGAGGCCCATCTATAAGGCAGTAACGTCTTGAAGGAGTGAAAAACTGAATCACGAAAGGCTCCAAGGTTGAAAACATTGAAGGGAGAAGGCTCTAGGACAACAAGATAAATCCTTCACCGAGAGACGTGGCACCAGATGAATACGAGAACGGGAAATTAACGATAAAACCACGACGTGACGTCAACTCCTTCCGCCTTCTCTGCTGCCACGCCACCAATTTGGCGGGGAATTTCAAAATCTAAGGAACTTAGCGCTCAAGCAAATTCTCGCTTTCGCCACAAAACTTCGTCTTCTGATTTTATAAGCTGAAGATTAATCTTAATTGAATTCTCACTAGACAATTCAAAGATAAGACTCAGTGCTGGATTAACCACTACGGCTGAATTTCACCACCTCACGACAGTGCCTTATAACGTTCGAATAGCTATCGTTTCGGTAAAGCAGACGAAAATATTATCCTGTCGTTAAATTAGACGTGCCACTACAATTAGTTTGCTTTGGTTACGTCAAATTTATTTCAACAATTTCAAGAAAATAAACGTGAAAAAACCCATATTTTTCGGAGATAGAAGTTAAAATGTTGATTAGACTACACCAAATGAGTTGCAGGTATGAAAGTTATCGTTTTTGCTAACTCACGCTAATCCACTCAAAAGCTAACGAAACGATAACGGTGCATGGTGAAAGCAGTTAACGTTTTTTACCGATACGATAGCGCTATCGTGTACACGATAGTCTTCACGCTAAAGTGGTGAAATCCAGCCTAAGCTACATAAGATATATGGAGATTTTACGGAGATCAGTCAAATTTTCGTCTTATTCGCTTCAGTCACTTTTTAATTGCCCCTTCGTCCTGCCTAGCCAGGCAGACAAATGAGCCCCCTCTCAATTAAGGAGAAAGAGTTACTAAGGGTGCGTCCCACCATGCATGTCCAGTTAAAATTAAACTGGAGATTTTGTCCTATGTCTATGTTTACCATGTTAAATTTAACATGGTAATTTAACTTTTAAGTTACATTTAAGTTAAATTATGGTACGTTCCACCATGCCCAGTTAAAATCAAACTGGAGATTTAACTTAAAAGTTAAATTTAACATGGTAAACTTAGGACAAAATCTCCGGTTTAATTTTAACTGGGCATGGTGGGACGCACCCTTAAAGTAATTAATTTAATTTAAGTTAAATTTAACATGGTAAATCTCCAGTTTAATTTTAACTGGGCATGGCGGGACGCACCCTAAATTAGAAAAAAATAATAGGGCGTAGCATAAGTCCAGCATAGGCCCTCGTATAGGAGCTTAATCCGGCGCTGATAACACTGCATAGACTCAGTTTTTACTACAAATTTGGAATTAACGGACGTTTAATTGTTAATCGAGTACGGTGGGATTAAAACTTAATCTTAGTTTTAAGTTCAGATCGGAATAATCGTTGTGGAGCAAACTAAAATAAAGGGTAGGTACTGAGGAACTAAATCTTAATTTCACTTAAGTTTGGGGTAATGATTCTATGGACGGAGCAATCAACAGTTAAAGGTATTGAAACTTAATCTTAGTTTAAGTTGGGAATAATGATATTTTACGAGACTGGGAAGCCAGGGCTGGGAAACAGAGACAAAGTTTCGATACTGTGATTTATCTGCATGCTGCCTTTAACACGCCCCCACCCCCTTCCCCCACCCCCTCCCCCATTCTCTGGAGGTTTTACTAAATCGGTTCAACAAACTTAATCTATAGTCTAAACGGGGAGGCTTCAAAGCTAAGCCTTCGTTTTCAACTTTCCACCGTCGATGGTTTTTGTCTGCATTTTCCCTGGTTACCGTGAAATTACTGAGGCTAGATCACACCATCCTCGGTTAAGAGTTAAACCCTGGTTAACCTCAAATCAGTCTGGTTCGACGGGCATTCAACTGATAACTGAGTATGGTGCAATTCATCACAAAAACAGTTAAGTAACTTGAGATTTTCCGTTCGAGTAGTTTTCGACAATTTATAATATACGAAAATCGTAAAATCTCATCACACTAAACTTAGCTGCTGACTTTCAGAATACGTACTATATTACTGAACAAATGAATATCCAACAATTCCCTGAGTAATGTGCCATTAACATTTTTCTATTCACACTGTATGAGGAAACTTTTGGATATTTGAATGATCTGAAATATAATCTGTCTTTTTAACGTCATAAATTAACAAAATGTGTTGTAATTTTACGATCGCTTAATTTCCGACAAAATTTTCGTTGGCAAAAATCACTCGATCGTAAAATCACAACGCAGACTGTTACCGTTAAAAAGACATATAATATTTCAGAATATATAAATATCCAATAATTTCCTCATATAAGGAGCAGTAAAAAACGTAAACAAACACGACTGCGTAGACGCCTGTCACCTCATTTTCTTTTATAACAGCGTCAGGAGAAGTTGACACTCACTAACAAGGTGAGATACCAAGGGCACAGTGAATGTCCCATTACCCCTTAATTTCCTATTTATTAAGAATTGAACAAAAACTCCATTACGGCTTAGTTCCATTCTTATGGCAACGGCTTCAACTAACTTGATGAACAGTAAAACAACTTTCAACTCGTTGCATAACTAACTTTTTTTAAATTAAAAAATGAATAATGTAAAGCTGCAAGAGCCACTGGCACTGATCTCTGAAGCGGATCTAGGTATTTAGTCTCGATTTGAGCTCTTTTTGAGCAGCTTCCAAAATTTTTCCAGGATAATTTTTCTTTCTGAGGGGGTGTTTCCAAAAAGTCAACCCGAGTCTCACTCGCATGGAATACAATTGTACCTCCCGTGTCGTAAACTCCGTACACAGGTAAAGCAAAAACGTCAACCCTTCAGGCCTCAAAATCAGAGTCGCTTATTTGAATGTGAAAAGTTTCACCGCAGTATAACTCGAACCCTTGATTTCGCTTTTGTTCTTTCATTTACCTCCAGTAAAATGAAGCTTAATTTTTGTAATTAGTGAATGTGTTTCAATGGAAATTTAATGAACGGTATGGTGGAAGCGTATGTTTATTACAAACCCCCCCCCCTCCCCAATTTCTAAACAATCCCTGAACAAAACCTTTCGTTCAAGGTTTTCCCTTCTATCAACATAATATTTTGAATAAATTTGAAGTATATTATCCCTCAGCTAGCAACGTCATGTCATGGCTTATTGTTAGATTAGTTTAGTTAATAAAGGTACGTTAGGTATGTTTAGTCTGAAACATAATATATAATTAAAGCGTCAAATTTCACGGTCGAGTCAAAAATACCAAAAATCACTCGACCATAAAATAATTACGATCCATACCTTCATCAAACTAATTTTAAGAATATAATCTTATATTTCCGACCATAGGTATCCAAAAGCTTTCTGCAAAATACGGGTGTAACTGATATGGCCCTTTCAGCAGGCAAAGTCTGAAATATAATGTGTTAATATCAAGAATTGAGCAGAAGTAGTTGCTGTGACCGAAAAAAAAAGCCGGTATACCGGGAATTGAACCCAGGAAACTCAGTTTTGCAAGTCCAGCGAGGCTTTAAATGAATTTTTCGAATGATATAGCACATTTATTTACCCAACATTGTCCAAACAAAAACATGGAACTGAAGTAGACATTGCACACTACAGCAACCGCAACGTCATTAAGGGTCCGCTATACCTGACGGTGCATTTTTTGCCGCCCATAAGATTAACATTGCGAGCGGTGATTCATTTTCAAGGTTTACCCTTGGTTGGAAAGACAAAAAATTTTGCCCGTACCTAGCCCTAACAATGTTCTAGGTCGTGTTCGAAGCAGATTTCCCATTTTTTTTTACTGGTTTTCGAGATACAGCACTTTTCTTGAGGTGATGCTAGCATTTGCAAGACAGTTGCAATAAAATAAGCTAGTGAGAAATTGGGAAATCTGCTTCGAACACTCCCTAGAACATTGTTAGGGCTAGGTGCAGGCAAAATTTTGTGTCTTTCCAACCAAGGGTAAACCTTGAAAATGAATCGCCGCTTGCAATGTTAATCTTATGGGCGGCAAAAAATGCATCGTCAGGTATAGCGTCCTCTTAAAATCATGACAGTATAATTATGATACTGTTCAGCTACGGATAATCTGGAACCTACTCCCTTTGTGAAACTTTTAATGATTAGCGAATCAATAAGCAAAACTTTGTTATAACAACCAACTTTGAAGGTTGATTTTCCTACTTTTTCCTGTTAACGTTCGGCGGGAAATATAAAAACAGTTGGTTGGTTGTGTTTTTTATATGAGTACAGTTTAGTTTTCCCTCAGCCACGTTCCTATTACGGCCTGGATAATATTCCCCAGTAAAAAACTCGACAAATCGGCACTAGATCCGGTGTCCTCAGTGAAAAAAATTTAAATCAAAACCTTTTTTCGGTAATCAGTGAATGGGGTATTATCAGTGATGCGATCAAGCCAGTCAGAATGAGCGCTTGCCAGAGAAAATTACTGTTGGTGAAAAACCATTTGAACGAAAATAATTCCCCTGTGCTGAACCGATAGTAATAGGACTTAAAAGCCATTTCATTTAGATACAAAATAAAAATCGGAACATTATTTTCAACTGGGGAACGTGGTTGGGTTAAAAGCATTGACCTGCTGTTGAGAATGATTTTTTTTTCGAAAATATCTGTTTCAATGGGATTTTCTAGTTGGGAGCCACTACAATTTCAAATAGGAGTACAAATCCAGCAACTAGACCATTTCAAGAATTATCCATCGTGCTCAGCTGGCAGCACTACCAAATACCAGCTCCCTAGCCATCCCGTTAGCACAGGAGCCTACATATTTCCGAGCCACCAATATCAGGGATGAATGCCGATCAGAAAAAGTTATGGTAGGATCGGGATCGAACCGGTGTGACCCAGTTCCTCAAAAGATAACTCTTAAAAAAAAAACGCTTTGCTGACCTTGTCCCGCCCAAAAAAGATGGGATTGGAGTTAAAACGCCTGGTTTTCCAGTAAATTTACAAATTTAGAAATTTTTCTAAATTATTATAAAAAACATTTCAAGTAAATACGATTTTAGCAATTTTTTAAATACTGTTGAACTTTCTTCAGATTTGATTTCAACCGGGAGGGCGTTGTATAGACGAACACCTAAAATCGGAGGACTGTTCAAACGAAGGAGGTAGCAAATTTGCCTAGATATATATCTGAACACGACCGGGTTTTATAAGAGTGAAAGTCTGAATTAAGAGGGAAGTGTTCGCGAACAAATAATAATACCTGATAAATAAGAAAGCAAGGAGCAGGGAGAGTTAAGAATTTCTGAAAAAGTGACCTGCAAGAAGAACCACCAACATCGAGTCAGTTTTTAGAAACAGTAAAAATTGTCAATGTAAGTTGAATCCCATGGGGGTAGCCCCGATTAGGTCAGCAACCCTCATCCTGCTGACACTAACTCAGCCATAAAAACCAGCCACCTTTTTAGGATGGATGACTAAAGGAGGGAGGATTTACGATGAGAACATAAAAAGGCTCATAAAAAAACATAAACCGAGAACCAGGCAAAAGTTAAGGCTAACTTTAAGTTAAGCAACCGTGCTAAACAATATCATGCTTACGATGGGCCTGTCAAATTTCATGGGTTTTGATGCTATAACTTACAAATCACTTATACCGATATGATCATCTCTGCTGGATACGACCTATTCCCTTCAAATTTAATGTCGGCAGTTAATTTTCGGCGCTAGACGTTACTTTTTAGCCGTCGTAAAAAATTTCCCTTTTATAACTTCCATCCCTTTTCTTCTATAAATTTGGGTATTTTCCGTTTCAGAATGAAGCTTAAAATTTAAGGGTTAACTTTTATAATTTTCGAGTGCTCCAGTTTAGCTTGGGCGAGGGGGTAACCACTCCGGAGATTCCCTGAGATTCCATGAGATTCCCTGAGATTCCAAAAAGGTTTCCAAAGATTCCCAACGATATTTATAGAAAGATGAACCCCGAAGGGGTAACCACTCCAAAAAAAATGCCAAGATTCCCTGAGATTTCATAAAGATTTCCAACGAGATTCCTGGAGTGGTTAACCCCTCGGCTTGGGGTATCTTTCACTAGTACTTTATTGTCCACTGACCGCCGCTAACGTTACGATAAGGGCGCTATCGGGAGGATAACGCTATAGTGAACTTTTAGGGGACACTAACAGTAGAATTCAGCTACTGCTGAAATCCACACTTACCCCTAGTATATGGCCAGAAGCGCTGACAAAAAATAACTGTACACTAAATCACAAACTATGAAACTATAGTTTCTGACTTGAGGGTGCCAGATTATATTTCAGAAAAAATCAATATCCAGCTGAAGAGCGTCACTGAAACGTCAATCAACGTTCGATTTTATAAAAATTTCGACACCAAAAAAAAATCGAAAATTGAGGAAGATTTTCAAACGGAAGAATTTTGAGCATGATTTCTTCTTACTGGAGTTTTGGATGTTTCTGTTCTCAAGTAAATCCCATCTTTTACGCTTGTCGTCCGGTGCACAAACTACACTGTTCATTATTCTTTACGGTCTCCTGTGTCACTATATTGTATGGGGGGCGACACCGGTCGCGTCTACTTTCCCACATATGAGTTTGCACATTTTACACAATATTCACCTACTGGTGGTTGCAGCACAGCCCACACCATTGTCCCGACGGCCCAGAAGTTAATTCAACCAACAGAAAATTGCTGCTACTGGGGTTAGATCCTAGAATTCAGCCGGGCGAGTCTATAACTATAAGAAAAATTGTAACCGAAAAACAAAGATTACAATAATTTATTCGAAATGACAAAGATAATATAAGTTAGAAGTTTTTATGATGTCAACAAAGGCACGCATAGGTCACAGCCTGCCTGATAACCTAAATAACTATTATCTAACGTAAACAACCTGTACTATTTTACTGATATTAGCAAGTAGAGGTGTGGGAGACAAACTACACCATGCCAAGAATTATCCATTACGGGACCTACAGTTTTAGGTGGGTTCCGAACCACCACAGCCTCGATATACATTTTTCACTGCTGAAAATATACCAGAGATCAAAAAAACTTTGATAGGAGAAGGATCGAACCCAGTGCTCTTCTAAAGAGAGATTGTGTGAATAGGGAAAAACACTCTCTGAATCTCACCCTTACTACCGCAAGCTTGCGGCCTTCGGGGGTGAAATCTGATTCTTTTCCTTTCGATTTCTTGACAACCCTCCACCCTTCGCTACACGGGAAAAACAGTCTGCCCCAACGGAAAGGCTAAAGGAACAACCTTTCCGAGTTATTTGGGGGAAAGGTCAGGGGCAGAACAACAGCCTCGATAGCCGAGTGGTTTAGAACGGAAACGTTAGAGACCTAGTTCACTCAGTTCGATCCGGATCCTTACCAAAATATTTTTCGGATCGGCATTCACCTCTGATATGTTCAGCATGTTAAGTGAAATGTATATCGTGTTGGAATTGACCAAAAACTGTAAACCCTAACTTGATATGCATTCGCAAAACTTTAGGTCTAAACTCGCTTTTGTTTGTTTCACTCAGGGTGCGTCCCACCATGCCCAGTTAAAATTTAACTGGAGATTTTGTCCTATGTTTACCATGTTAAATTTAACTTTTGAGTTAAATTTAACATGGCAAATCTTCAGTTAAATTTTAACTGGGCATGGTGGGACGCACCCTCAAAGAATAATTTGTTATCTAACTCGTGTTCTGCGTACCTTGCACGCATCACGCACTATGCATACTTTCATTCAATTCTAAGTTAGGTACCTACGGAATACTTTTCTGGGTTTGTGCATCCACGTACCCTTTCAGGTCATTTATTCAGAAATTTGTTATTCCCCCTGCTCCTTGTGTTTTCATTTATCAGGTATTTTTATTTGTTCACGAACATCCGGAACACTTCCCTCTTAATTCAGATTTACTCGTACATTAAACTCGGTCGTGTTCAAATATACATGTAGGCAAATTTGCTACCTCCGTTCGTTTGAACAGTCCTCCGATTTTAGGTGTTCGTCTCCCGGTTGAAATCAAATCTGAAGAAAGTTTAACAATACTTAAAAAATTTCTAAAATCGTATTTACTTGAAAAAGTTTTTAATAGTTTAGAGGAATTTTTCAGTTTGTAATTTAACTGGACAATCAGGCGTTTTATACTTTAGTTCCACCTATTTGTGGAACAAAACATAAATAAATGACTAAAATAAAGCAGCAGCAATGCCAAAAAATTATTTTTCAACATTCACCCCGGGGATGACGGGGAATGAAAAATTTCATTTTTACATGAAACCAATACTTTCTTGCCGTAGGGAAAAAGTAAAAATACCATTTTGGATGAATCATTTTCCTCACAAAAAAGTATAGGTGGGTATAGGGTAATTAATTCTAAAATTGAGGTGAAATGAAGCTCCAAGGGATGATAAGAAAGGTTCAGAGAGGTCATCCGAAAGGTTTCCCCTCTTGACCACAAATTTTCACAACAAACATACACTGCCGAGCAGCTATCTGATTAATCAGCGTTGTTTGACGCCCAACTTTGGGGGTGTTTATATATATTTTCGATGGTATTCTCTCCCACACCCTTGGCCCTAAGGCAAAGATGTTGATTAAAAAAACCGATTTTTGGCCGAAGCCAAATGAATATTTCATGTGTGACATTCATGCTACCAACAAAAAAATTTATAGAACCTACCGGGATTCGATCCCAGGACCTCAGTCGTGTGAGTCTAGTGTTTTCCCACTAGACCACGGTGAAGCTGCTGGACCAGGTAGGTATTGAGGGGTTAAAGGAGCGTATAATGCGAGCTGATTATAATGTCGCAAATCCGTCAAAGGAAAGATTAACAAAAGTTCTTGCCGAGAGGTCAGCCCCTGAAGGCTGAGCCGTCCAAGCTAAGTCCAAAGCTTCTCGAACAAAAGACACCTTACACTATAGGGGACTTTAACTAACTTTCACATTAGCTAAAAAGACAACTTTCATCGAGGCCCATACAATTTCCTTTGTACGCCTCAAGGTCCGAGCTGAGGGCACCTTCGGCTTTCCAAGGCTTCACCCCCACAAAACTGATGTTTCATGCCAGGTTTACCCACCCCTTCAAACCTATTTGTTAAACATCGTGGTGGCCATTCCCACCCCGCCATTCCTATACAGTGTGTGGACACTTTCGGGTGTTTCTTAACGACAGGTTTACCCGTACTAGTACAGACCTCTCAGGTACGTTACTTAGGCTGGATTTCACAACTTTATATTGTACACTATAGCGTTATCCTATCGTTAAGAAAAGTTAGCGGCTTCCACCATCCTGACGATAGCACCCTTATCTTATCGTTAGCTTTCGAGTGGATTATCCGTGCGTTAGCAATAACGATAACTTTCATACTTTCAAATCATTTGCGTGCGAAACAGGCAGGGATTGTAGTCTGCCCAACAATTTAATATATTTCTCCAAAAAATCAGTGCGTCTTTCACATTTATTTTTTATTTTTAGCTTGAACTTGTTGAAACGTACACCTAAACAAAGTTGACGTAAACAAAGCAGACGAATTCTAGTGACATGAAAAAACCTACCACCAATCATATCCCAAATTATTACCAAGTATGGAGCTGGATGTACTATAGAATCCATAAACAACAAAAAACGTTAAATATTATTGTAAAAGCCATTTTTTGTGTTTATAGTGAACGTTTAACGATATGATAAGTTTTGCGGCTACTTTAACGATAAGATAACTATTCGATCGTTAGGAGGCACTTTAGTAAGTTGGTGAAATTCAGCATTAGGATAGTACATAGGGTAAAGTGAATCAAATGTCGCATCCAGTGCGCGGTTGAACTTCAGAAGTTTACCTCCTGTCGTCGAGAGACTTGAGGTTTTACGCCAGGTTTACCTTTGAGGTATGTCAGAGGCGTAGTTGTTTAATTCTAAGTCTTTACCTAACACACAGACATAAACTTCCGAGACAAATGAATTTTGTACAGCTACCTTACCAAACCTCAAAGGTAAACCTCCTAGTAAATACAGTTCTTAAGGTAACCTTGACGTTTTAAGCCAAGTTTACTCACACAGGTACAAACCTACAAACCTAGTGTGATAGGTTGTTAACGAACTTACCGCTGCCGACGGCGTGGTGGTCGCTGCTTAAGCTCGCTCCACACGTTCTCCGCCGGACACCGCTGCTGGCAGACTGGCGACAAGAACGCGAGTTCGACAATCGCCGCCGGCTGGCGCCAGTGCGCAAGCGCCCCATCGCCCGACGCTCGCTTCAGACTTTTTCCTTCTTTCCTCCCTGAAAGAGGAAAACCGGATATTAAAATCATTTCCTGTCTTGAAGAAATTGTACGTGTGTACCTACATTATATTGTATGTAGTTTATACATATAGGTGTATCTCGTCTCAATAGGTTTCTCCAAGTAATTGTTGCTACTGTTGTGCTTTAAGAGCGACCACACAATCGAGTTTGTTTACGTTTTTTTCTGCACACTTTATGAGGAAACTACTGGATATTTAAATGTTCTGAAATATAATATGCATTTTAACGCCATGCTACTTTACAGCGTTTGAATTAATAAACCCACTGATGGCGAGTCTGTTTTTTGACGTTTGGTTGAAACCAAATTTTAATGAATTTTCGAAGGATCTTATGACGTACATTATCATCACCTCTTCAGAACAAACAGGTATAAGTAAACATCCAATAGTTACATCAGAAGTAATTGTTTACAATAACGATAGTCTACGGAAACCACCTCATCGCACTGTCCCTATACCGTACAACACGAGAAAGCAAAATAGAACGCTTATCACAGCGAGAGAGGTATCATTTTCTATTGTTTCACTAACAAGCGTCCGATGTTCTCTAAAAATAATATCAAAGCCTGTCGCAGTCAACCTGCTTTCCCTCGTTATTGTGATTGCAAGAAACATTCAAAGTGGCCAACTGTTTTCCTGCTGACGCTAACAAATAGGTACCATAGCCGAGTGCTTCAGTAAAAGAAGCAGAGGGGCGGGGGACAAGCCCAGCAGCTAGATCATTTCAAGAATTATCCATCGTGGTCAGCTGGCAGCACTACCAAATACCAGCTCCCCACCCGTCATGTTAGTACAGGGGACCTACAGTTTTTGGTGGGTTCCGAACCACCACAGCGTTACTTGACATGCTGAACATATAGGAAGTGAATGCCGATCAGAAAAAGTTTAAGGGGATCGGGGATGGAACCTTTGATTCTTTTGTTAGGAGTAAAATATTTTATTTTTTTACATGCAAGAATTAAAAACATGTTCCCCAGAAGATGTTAACAAGTGAACCGAGTTGAGGTGACTAACGATTTGACTAGGGTCGTCAAGAATGGCCATTAGTGCGAGAAAGTCAAGTGCGGCCCTTGTCATACCCTTCATGCACTAGGTTGAGGCACGTTAAGTGGGTATTACATACTTTCAACCCATATGAAATAAGCCTTTTGACACGTACAGTGCTTTTCGTTGACGTTTTTTTTAATGACACTTTTCTCAGGAACTGTTGGATGTACAGTAGTCTCTCTATAACGACTTACAAGGGACCACGTGGTCCCTATAGAGAGAGTTGGTTTTCCAATCTGAGGCTTGATTTTCACTTTTTTACTTCCGCATTCTCTTACTCATGGGCGTAGCAGGGCCAAAAACCTGGGGGGGGGGGGGGGGCTTAGCCAGACCCCCCCTTGCTACACCTATGCTCTTACTGTCGGGAAATCTCCGACATCAGCCTCGTGTCCGCAGCAGAAGCATATAGGGCATATCACACACTATGCAATGATAGGGTGAAAAAATCCTTACTCGACGAAGCTGTATTTACGTTCCTATGGCAAACGTTACAATTTAAGTACTTCAGAATTGGACGTTTGGACTTAAAGAGAGAGAGTACAAGTATCTCATTATTTCGTTATAGAGAGGTATTAATTTTCGGAAAAAAGCACTCGAAGCACTGCGAAGATAGTTTCTGACGAACTGAATGTCTACCGAACCAGTGTTCCTCGAGAAACAACAAGACCACTCAGCTATCGAGGATGTTGTGGTACCAAATAACCTTCAAAACTACAAAAACCAACAGCACAATGAACTTAGAAAATGTTTTTTTTGTATAAAAAGTTTGAGAAAGGGCCAAAGTAAAGGGCATGCTTACAGCAAAGCTAAAGCGAAAAACCTCGTTGAGAATAATAGGAAGTAAACGTTTCAGTGGCAGAAAGGGCTAGCAATGCTTCTGACCCTGACACAAGATCACTCTATTCAAGAGGTTGTCGCCTAACCCCGTGAAGAAGGGACTCTGTACAACGTGTACCAATCCCCTGAGATTCAAATTCTCCATCACTTAATGGCGGTCGTGTTTATTTAAGTTTTCTTCTGCACAGGATACTATTACATGAATAATTAAATGTTCTGAAATATAATATCACTTTTTAACGACCGAAATTAACATTAACTCCATATGAGTTTGGCCGAAGCCGAATACATCCACATCGTAAGCGGAAAATATTGCCTACGCGGGGAATCGAACCCAGACGTGACGTAAGTCGGACCTCTTCACACCATGAAGGAAAAGGGACAACCTGTAGAATGTAAAGGCCTTGGAGGACGAGCCTTTTGTGGACGGTCATCCGAGCAAATCCAGACAAAATGGCGGCTGTAAAAAGGTGACAGCTGCGGGTAACCTTAATGAATAAGATGGCTTAGCCTGAGAGGTTCAAAGGTCGCCCTATCCTTTTCAAGAGAAGGTTCATGGTCACGCTATACTCATCAGTTTTGGTCACTTTGACCGCTTTGACATTATGAAGAGCCTTGCTTCTTACCCGTTTTAAGACCGAACACACATTCGTTACTTTTTTACGTCTTTTCTGCACACTTTACGAGGAAACTATTGAATATTTAAATGTTCTGAAATATAATATGTCTTACATGAACGGCCTAAATTACGATTTTACGTTCGGTTAATTTCGAATCAATTTTTTTGACAAAAAAAAAACTCGATCGTAAAATCACCTGCCTGTTAATTTCGGCCGTTAAAAAGTTATATTATACTTCAGAACATTTAAATATCCAATAGTTTCCTTATAAAGTCTGCAAAAAAACGTAAATAAATAGCGAATGTGTGTTCGGCCTGTCCACGGAATGCTGTTGGTTGACCATTTTTTTAGGAAGCTTTTTAAAGTCGGAAATTTGTGGGCTCAGTCGCCTCTGTACGCAAGAGGGTGCTTTGGTCACAGTCACGCTCGACAGTCAAGTTTTCCCCAAGCCGGCGAACGCCAGGTACCCTCAAGACCAAAGAAAAACCCATGATTTGTCAGGAAAATATTTCAACAAGTTTAGATTAGATCCTCTATCTGTAGCATTCCATCTCTGTCTGGAGTTGGCAAAGTTATCTCGCGAGTGGGGCACAGACTTAGGGGAGACAGGGTGGTGGTTCGGAACCCACCTAAAACTATAGGTCCCCATCGTTTACTCGATGGCTGGGGAGCTGGTATTTGGTAGTGCTGCCAGCTGAGCACAATGGATAGTTCTTGAAAACGGTCTAGTTGCTGGGCTTGTCCCCCCCAACCCTCTGCTATAAGGGAGACAGGTAGTTGAGTTTTCCCAGGGCCGGGTACCCATCAGAGGTAAACATCCACTAGAAAAATTTTTCGACAAGTTGAGGGTAGATCCTCTTGCTTCATGGCAATCATAGCAAACAAACAACATAAGAACAGAGTTATTGGGCGTGGGGAAGCCTTACGGAAGAGGCTGAGCCGTCAAGAGGTCTGACTTGTGTCTTGAGAGGTCCGGGTTCAAATCCCAGCTTAAGGAATATTTCCCTCTTACTGTATAGATGTAATGGCTTCGGCCCACTCCTACACTATCACAAAGAGCACAGGGAAAAATTTCGCTAAGTTGGGACGCGATCCTCCTGCTCCATAGCTCAATATCAACATTTTTGTGCCGCCCGCTATTGCATTCCATCACTGTCGGGGACGTCAGAGTTATCTCGCGTGCGGAACACATAGGGAGACCCCTCTCCCAGCCCCCCCCCCCCCAGCCTGGCGCCCCGGGGGGCTGCGATATAAAGGAAGGGGATGGGGGAGTCAAAGGACAAATTCAGGTCATTTCCGGCCTCATCCTTCCATCATATCCGCTCCCCTTAAACTTCAAACGCCACCGCGGGAAATTTCAGTCGCTCTTGATGGGAGTTAATTTTCACATTAAGAGGGAGTTCAACGCTAAAATCAAACTGCCACTCACACTCCGACAATGGTCACATAGTTGGCTTTCCGGCATTTCGAATGTACCTCCAGCTCATCCTTATACCATGCAGATAGTGTTAGTAAACTTATCTTCCGAATAATTAAGTTTAAAACTTTAACACTGCCGTTAAAAGTCCGCTATAGTGACCTTTTAGGGGACACTATAGGCCGATGAGTTTAATATTTAAAGGGACTTTTTACACATCTATTTATACCCCATGTTAGAATTGATTTTCACTGCGATTAAATACATTTTCATTTTCACATAACACTTGACCTTCCTCTTAAGTCAAACAAATAGTCACCTACAGGGGATGTTGACAGGAAATAGGAAGTTGCCAAACTTTGTTGATAAATGGGATTTCCTGTGTTAAACCACCCTTAAGGCTCGTGTCGTATCCGTTTTAAAAGGTAATAGAAAGAGGAGTGAATAAATATCGCTATGCTTACATAGAATAAACATCCCCAAGTTTACATAGCCATGACTTTCTGGCTGAAGGGCGAAAAGGCTGCTCCACACGACGGAACAGCTGGCAGCACTACCAAATACCAGCTCCCCACCCATCGTGCTAGTACACGACGGGGACCTACAGTTTTAGGTGGGTTCCGAACCACCACAGCCTCGATATACATTTCACTTGTCATGCTGAACATATCAGAGGTGAATGCCGAGCAGAAAAACTTTGGTAGGATCGGGATCGAACCGGCTTGCAGGGCGAAGCTGGTTTCTGATGTTACAAAGACATAGGTATTACGTATCTTTCAGAATCAATATATATCCAACAGTTTCCTGTGAAAATTGTCACGAATATCGTCAGTCTTACGACGGATTAACAATCAGATAAGATACCTTTTACCTTCCATTCAATTTAGACTTTACAGAAATACTTAATTTTGAAAAAAAAAGTCATGAGATAAGGTGAAAATAATATTTAAAGGAATAATAATTCTGAACTAGCGAAAAGTTAGCTATCTGACATAAAAGAACAAAGTTTTCAATTTGGAACAGCTTTGAAAGCTTGAAGGTGAAATCTGGAATCCAATCACAACGAGGAAAACTTGATTAGCACGGCAAACAACGCTAATTGAGCGAGAAAAACTTTTTCAATTTACAAATGGGGCCGTCTGGAGCCAGATCCAACCTTTACGTCCTTAAGGGTAAGTTAACGGGAAGATAACTGGAAGATAAATCTAAGGTTAGGCCCTATAGGAGGTGATTTCGTCAGTCACGTGGTATAGATCCAGGGGGCATATTTATTTTTCCACCCAATAAAAAGAGACAGTGAAAAATTTTCGGGATTCAAACCTGCGTAATTGAAGGAACCGGACCCTTAACCGCTTGACCATTTTGCAACCCTTAGGACTTGACGAGTAACTTTGTGAAAGGGAAATTAAATATCCACTGGGATGATTGTTCTAAGCTTCGCAGATTAAAATTTGTACCCCCCCCCCCTCCCCCGAGCCCCCAGACCGCTGACCCCAACCTCATCTGAACCTTCTCCCCCCCCCCCCCCCCCCAATGGAAACTTCAAAAGGACCAACGGGTATTCAATCAAGTAACTGCTGTGAATCTCCAATTAAGCTTGTATTAAGGGTTTGCAACAGCTGACGAAGCATTTCTTCCGTCCATTATAGTCTGGGCTTAGTTATTCTGGAATTTTTGACCACAAAGTGTTTACCTGTAAGTTAAGCATAGTTGCTCCAATTGGAATTCAAAGAGCCAATGTGGCACCCATGTTTAATTGACATGTTAACACTTTTAGCTAAAGAAAAATATCCAGAATAACTAAACTATAGATGGCAGAGAGGAACACTGACAGACGGTCACACAGGATCGATCCCGATCGTGCCAAAAGTTTTCCTGATTGGCCTTACCTCTGTTATGTCGAAAAAAAAATTCTATCGAGGTGTGGTGTTTCGGAACCCACCTAAAACTGTAGGTCCCCGTCGTGCTGGTAGTGCTGCCAGCTGAGCACGATGCGTAAAACTTTCACCCTTCGCGGAAGAAAAACCCGCGTTCATTTTTTCCCCTCAAGATTGTATTAAAACTCATATAGCAGGAAGAAATATAGGAGCCGGAGAGGAGGAGATATCATGTAATGAAGACTGTAAATCACAACATGCCTCACGAGATACGGGAAAGAGAACAAAGAGGCGGATCTACCAGGGGGGATCCGAAAGAAACCGGAAATAGTGAGCGGAACTGATTGCATGATAGCCGAAGCCGAATGTGACGCCCATGCTACTAAAAAAAAATTGCTGCTACCGGGATTCGAACCCGGGACCTTAACCGTGCCAGACTAGCCTTCTCTCGTGAGACTACAGTGAGGTCTGGAGCTGGGGCACAGCTATGTGGGAGAGGGTAGGTTGTCTGCACCGAAGGCGAAATCAAAACAGATTTATTTGGATCCGCAGTGGTTACAAAATTGCATTAGCAAGTTTTATTAGTATTACAGGTCATCCAGGGAATAGCCGTAATAACATCAAATTCACACGCAATATTTTTTTCTAGTTTAAGGTCGACTACACGTACTTGGTTCGCAATGCTACGTACTTCAAGCCCTACTCCGAAGTTACAGGGCGAGTGAAAAGTGTTTTTAGGGGGATGTAAACCTGAGACTCTTATTTGTCGTGAGGTAGTGTTGTATTTTTGCATGAAATGGAGTTATAAGCCCACAGGAGCGGTTTTAAACAGTCAACTACCAGTCCACATGTTTTTTTGACAGATCGCGAAAACACAACACTACCTCACGCGGAATATGTTTTTGGAAATTTTCGGACTAAAACATGTATGATTTTATCGTCATATTTAGTAGAAAAGCTTGATAAATGTTTGTACTATTTACCGTAGCCATGTTACATTTTGGCAATTTTTATTTCACTTACGGAAGTGGGTAATTTCAACAGCATTTCTCTAATTTTTCTCCTGTAAAAGCTAAACATAGTGTCCTACTTTCACTCTTTCGTTTCGCGTTCTTATAGCACACTATGTTTAGCTTTTAGAGTAGACACAACCAATGGCGATATTGCAATTGCCAGTCTCCGGCTGTACTAATATGTAAACATTAGTTTTGTCGAATATTTACTTTCGCACAGTGGTTTTGGTGGAGTTTGTCGAGAATGTATATACAGCCTTAAAACACATCAACAGTTTATTTGTAGTTTGTAGAAACAAACAAGGATTTAAAGTTGCGCAACAGCTGCAAATGCATTTGAGTAACACCGTCAGGGCTGAATTAAACTAGATTATTTCTAGAATTTTCCATCGTGTTCGTCCACGGTTGGGACCTACAATTTTAGGTGATTTCCGTACCACCGCTGCCTCAATATACATTTCACTTGACATGCTGAACATATCAGAGGTGAATGCCGGTCAGAAAAACTTTGGTAGGATCGGGATCGAACCGGTGTGACCCGGCTCTCACTGCTCCTCTGAAGACAATCATATAGACATAGACCACTCGGCAATAGAGACTGTTAAGGGTCCGCTATACCTGACGGTGCATTTTTTGCCGCCCATAAGATTAACATTGCGAGCGGCGATTCATTTTCAAGGTTTACCCTTGGTTGGAAAGACACAAAATTTTATCTGTACCTAGCCCTAACAATGTTGTAGGTCGTAATCGAAGCAGATTTCCCAATTTTTTACTGGTTTTCAAGATACAGCACTTTTCTTGACGTATGCGATGCTAGCATTTGCAAAACAGTTGCAATAAAAGAAACCAGTGAGAAATTGGGAAATCGCCGCTCGCAATATTAATCTTATGGGCGGCAAAAAATGCATCGACGGGTATAGCGGCCTCTTAAGCATCAACAAAACAAAAAAAAATACCCCCCATGCGACGCGATCCCTCCGCCACTGGCAGCTCCCTCTTTCGTCACGAAGAAATTCCGCAGGGCGATGAAATCAAGCAAGCTTGAGTTCTAATTGATATTTTCCAGATATTGGCAACTAAGAACTTTATCACATCATCAAAGCTGTCCTTTTTTATCTTTTTTTAAAATTAAATTCCAATATTTTCCCTCAGGAAATTTCGAATTCTTTGACAAATTGTGCTTGTCATTTTCCAATACGAGGTATAATGAGGTTTCAAGAATTATTCGCATCGTAATTCGCAAACCGGGGAAGGATACATTTCGGTACGTTAGGTTTCTTACGTACCGACGTATTGTCGAAAGAACGAATTAATGGCCAAAATGGCCGCAGGGCGGTTACCACCACCTTTGGAAGAGCTCGAGGTGGCTCGGGTTTTTGCCAGCGTTTCATTGGTTGCACTGCACTGTCCACTGCAGCACGAAGGGGAACTGCTACCAGCAGGTGTATTCCCTTTCTCGAACGCCAGAAAACCCACTCAACTAACACGTTCAAAAATTATTGTAAGAAGATAAGGCACGCCATGATGCAATGTATGGAGAACAGTTCTTCTCAAAATAAATTCTACACCTGCTAGAAGGGGAACTTTTCTCGGAATGCCTCCCTTCAAAGTTCCTTCTGTTCTTTCGATAATAGGTACCAGGCAACAGCCTCGATAGCAGAATGGTCGAGAATCTAGATGATGGTTTTCTTTTGAGGAGCACGGAGAATAAGGCGACACCGGTTCGATCCCACCCTCAGAAAAAATGTTCATATCGGATTAATTCACGTGTGATTTTTTCACGGGAACCCACCTAAAGCTGTAGGTCCCAGTCGTCAGTTGTCAATCTCTATAACGACGACCTGTCTATAACAAGTGGGCAAAGCCTGACCCTCTCTATAACGATCAAATTTACACGGTCCCTTAAGGGTCCGCTATACCTGACGGTGCATTTTTTGGCGCCGTGTTCGAAGCAGATTTCCCAATTTCTCACTGGTTTCTTTTATTAAAACTGTTTTGCAAATGCGAGCATCGCATACCTCGAGAAAAGTGCTGTATCTCGAAAACCAGTAAAAAAAAAATGGGAAATCTGCTTCGAACACTCCCTAGAACATTGTTAGGGTTAGATACAGGCAAAATTTTGTGTCTTTCCAACCAAGGGTAAACCTTGGTAATGAATCGCCGCACGCAATGTTAATCTTATGAGCGGCAAAAAATGCATCGTCAGGAATAGCGGACCCTTAAGCAAGAGTTTAAGGTTACTATTATAGCAACTGACGGTACTGCTGTCCGTAAAGGTGGGTACATACGATGCGTTTTGGACGGCGTCCTGGCTCCCTGGCTGGGATGCGGGGTTTGGGATGTGAACTGAGGGATGGCTGGTGCCCACACACGATACTTCCAGCCCCACATCCCAGTGATGTGTTTTTTGTTTACCAGAAATTGATGACACCTTGATTTTATTGTGGTAATCACAGTGTTTCGTCTGTCTCTTGATATTTTTCAATAGAACTACTCAAAACAATTTTATCTGACCCCAATTTGAAAAGGAAAAAAAATCACAAGAAATAGTAATAGATATAACGAATTTGTTGCAAAAAGGGCATATCTTCAACCACTGGACGCCCACCTGGGATGCGTGGAATTATGTCAAGTTGGAATTCCAAGATCTGGGCGGCATCCCTTCAAAACCGTCCATCCCTCCCCACTTAGAGGCGTCCAGGGATGCATCCTCGCCAGGACGCCGTCCAAAACGCATAGTATCTGGCCGTCGAACCTCAGTGAGGACATTCAAGACATCTAGCGGGGAAATTCATAACTTTTAAAGCTGGGTAGTTCTGCTGCTGACCGACAAGGTGGACCCTCTATTCAAGATTCTTAAGTTAAGCAAGAATTTAAGGTATACACATTACTTGACACCCTTCTAAACTGAGCTATGAAACAAGAGGAACCAGGATCTAGTACTGACATGCCGAGATTTTTTCTGGTCGGGCGTAATTCTCACCAAATTATCCCAGAATACCGGGTTTGAAAGAAAAGGAGCCGAAAAGTATCTCTTTACATTTTACATTAATCGCTGTATATTACGATCGGGTTCCAAGAATGAACTTTGAACGAAATTTGGTGTTTTTGCAACGGAACAAAAAAAAAAACAATACACTGCTCACAATGTTAATCTTATGCACAGCTGGAATAAATCACCCAAGGAAAGTCAGTTCACCCCTGCCAAGACTAAGATGTATCATAGTATATTACAATACATTAACATATTATATTATTCTACTTGAGGTTTTTGCAGATAAAAATGAAATTCCCGTCATGTGCTACGAACGGGAAGCAGACCAAAAATTGGAAGACTGGGCTCTTCCTGCCACTTCTCCACAACCAAGGAGGGGCATGTTTTTACTTTCTCGCTAGCCATATATGGCGAGAAAGTATTGTTTTCGTGCAAAATTCCGAAATTGAGATTTTGGGTTTCCCATGATCCTGGGGGTCCCCTGAGTCCAAAAAAGTGGTTTCTGGAAAAAGTCTGTCCGTCCGTCAGTCAGTCCGTTCCCTCCTCTAGAGCCTATACCGTTCACCCGATTTTGATGAAATTTGGTATGGACGTGTCTAAAATCACTGCCGAGGGGGATTTTCAAGGATTTTTTGATTGGTCAAAAATTAAGGCCGCTATTGCCAAAAAACCGTCAAACTAATTCAAAAATCGTGTTTTTTGTTAGTCGGACACGCGCCGACGGTACACTTTTCAACCTATAACATTGAAAATTGGTATTTGTGTTGAAAAATAGACGCTTCAACGTCGTTTGCAACTAAAATTGAATTGGTTGAAAATTACGGCAGTTTTGGACCAAAGTTCGATCCTTTCGGCGCCATTCACATTTATAGACCGATTGTCATGAAATTTGGTACGTTTATGTAGAACTACGTATCTTAAATATTTGTCGAACAGAATTTTGTTATATTCAAAATTACGGCCGTTTTTTTCGAAAAAATGTTGAAAATGAGTTAAGAATGAGAAACCATGTTTTTGAATGGTCGGAACACATTTGGGAGTACAGTAATAAAATGACAGCCATGAGATTTGGTGTGACTGATCTCAGATAGATGCTCGTGGGTCGTTTTCAACTGATTTCGGATTGCTTGAAAATCATATGGGACGAGAAAGTTAAGTGCGACTGTTGTCGGGCCCTTTATTACTTAGGAGGGCAGTAATAAGTCTCACCCTGGCTTTGGGGAAGTGTCAGGCCCCCAGGGTACCCAATTTTGGTCTGGTTAGTGTTCCGAGCACACCCACTTTCAAACTACATAATCATGATTTTGCAGGCGCAATGAAGTACGTGTACACCTACTTTTAAATTACATAATCATGGTTTTTTCAGGCGCAATTATAACAGAAAAACGATTTGCAGCGATAACGGCCCCACCGTGGGCTAGTCGGAAAACGCCAGAATCGCACAACTGAGGTCCTGGGTTCGAATCCCGGTAGCAGCAATTTTCTGTTGGTAGCATGAATGTCACACCAAATATTCATTTGGTACAATCTATACTATGTATACATATACAGTCTCTTCCTATAACGGCCAATGACCATATATATTTGGTCGCTATAAAGAGAGTTCCCTATAGAGAGGGGTTTACAATGAGTCACTTGTGGAGTTAGAGCTCGTTATAGAGAGATTTTCGTTATAGAGTGCGTGTGAGTATGATTCGACAATTTCCCAAAGTGGAGCCGCGTCTTAAATAGTAGGAGGCATTTAACGTGACGAAGTTTATTGATAGTGGCAGGTGTGTTTGCTTGACTACGTCCTGACGTCATCAGTGGCCAGCGAAAGGTCAGTAACTGTCGGAACATAAATAACGGATTGCTGATACAGCAGCGAGTCTGTGGCGGCCAGTCACGAATACACGACCTCCGATCAAATCGAATTTTAGGAAAAATAGATTAAGAGATCTTTATGAAATCTGAGGGAATCTTGGTTTTTTTTGGAGTGGTTACCCCTTTGGGGTTCATCTCTCTATGAATATCGTTGGGAATCTTTGAAAATCTTTATGGAATCTCAAGGAATCTCTGGAGTGGTCACCCCCTCGGAATTACCAAACATCAAGAAACCCGCTGAGCCAAAATGTGGAGTCTGTCGGTGATTTCAAGTTATCAAAAGTAATTTAATTAATTTTGGCTGTGTTTTCTTTTTGTGCAGCTGAACAGAACTTCTCCATCACTTGTTCTTCATCTTGATGAAAAGTTCTTGGCCCACAACCATGGCACCAGGTTCCCAGTAATGAATATGGGAGTTGCTTGGCATGGACCTGACTGGTATCCTGAATACACACCTGCGAACCAGACTCATGAGAGTCATGAGTGACACTTTCTACACCCGGTCGCTACATTTGCCGAATTTAGCGTTCGGCATTTCTTTTGGCGCGCGAAGCAGGTATACCTACCTACACCAGTCTAGTACTGCTACCTACATCAGTCCAGTACCTATGGCAGTGCAGTTCCAGTACACCTCGAACTGTGCACTGCACAAGTGCAGTCCATGTACCAACACCTGTGCAGTACACCTACAACAGTGCAAAGAAGGAAATAATGACCTTCCTTATGGCCGATTCCGAGATGATACCTCGAAGTTTCAAGTATTCAAATATCGGTATCTCGACTCATCGATACGTCCAAATATTGAAAGGTACCTAGACTTATACGTCAAATAGATGTATCAAAATATCAGTTCCTTGACTTATCGATATATCGAAATATCGATAACTTGACACATCGATACCTCGATTTGTTGATACAACGAAGTAGAGTGGGCACCTCTATTAAGAAGTACAGTGTCAGTCTCGCTGCAAATGACTACGATGGTAAATATCGAATCATCGACTTATCGATTCGTAACAGAAGACTCAGGGACGCCTACTGAGTACACCAACGACCTATAATAGAATAGACCGCTCGCGGACATAGACACTAGCGCCAAGCAGTGCTTACCACGGACAAACAGTGAACTATGCGTCCGCCATATTAGATGCCGGCTTGTTTTGGCGAAGGATGTTATTTCACATGTAAGATGCCGTCTACTTGTGCCGCAATATCCTGTGTGCAGCGTCAAAAAAAGGGCTCCAGTGTATCTTTCCACAAGTAAGTAACTTAACCAAAGTGATTAACATAAAACAAAACGTTTAAAATAAGTGTTAGAGTCATAGTCGACAAGAAAACGTCATACCTGTACACACCCCAGTGGCAACGTTCGCCGTATTTTATACCTAATTATTTGGCCACAGGTGGGAAGTAAATAGCTTGTGTAGGGGAAAGTGGGGAGCCTTGAGACAGTGGGAGGGTTGAGACATAGTCGAAATCTTGAAACCTATAAAAGTTTAAACAATGGCGCCACTTTTTTAGGGTCTGTCTCCCTATCAACATTACGCACAAAAAATCCCCCATTGATTGCGCGCGTGTCGTATGGTCATTCCGCCATTGTGCGTCATAACCATTGGTTGTTACAATTCTCGCTCCAATCAAGGTAAGCAATTTTGACTTCATTATTGAAATAAGTGTCGTTTTTTTTAATGATTACGATTAGAAAAGGAATAATTGTCATTGTGAAATAGTTTGTTTCTTGGTTTCTTTAAATTATTGTGACGAAAATTCAACAAAAAGTTTGATAGCACATAGAGGGAGGGTCGAGACACAACCAAGAGGGAGGGTTGAGACGCCGTCTCATGCATAAGCTCTTGGGAGAATCTGCTATTTTCTTAAAATATTATGAATTTACGTTTCTTTACTCTTTTTTATTACAGAATGCCTTTTCGATGGAAGAGTAAGAGTGGAAAAACAAGAACGGCGGCCATCGCACGACATACATATTCCAATACCTGATAATTGATGATATCAGCGTTGTTGCAAAAGCTGATATTACTAAAAAAAACTATCGTTAAACAGTTTTCGCCGAGGAAACTACAGTTTCAAACAAGTGAAGTTTCTAAAAAAATTAAAACCACTGCGATAGAGAAATAGCTGTGTTTATATTATTCCCTTGTCTCAACCCACCCACCCTGGTGACTCATAGCTCCCACCGGGTGGGAGCCATGAGACAAAATGCGCATGGTCAGTTTTCAGTAAATTTACTTTTTACTATTAATGGTAATACCTTCGAATCAAATTTAAGTGAGAGTCAAAATAGGTCTCCAAGGGACAAGCCAAGAAGTGGTTCTCTATTGTCGCTGGGAAAAAATGTATAAAAATAAAATTGTTAAGTGTCTCAAGGCTCCCCACTTTCCCCTAGGTACTTAGTATCTACTTACCTACCTACAACGATACCATGCACTGGTATTTCAAGTGAAATGCCAGGTGCTGAGGTAAGTATAGGTATCCTACCTGTGTACCTGGAGAAAGTTGTTTTGGGTACGTTCAACATACTTACCTACCTACCTAACGCATCCTACCAGACCTAGCACTAATCCTGAAGGAAGGGTGTAGTTTAACATAGCTACAGTATATTTATTTGTGTATGCTTTGCCCAGGTTTCCTAAAGAGGGGGGCGTCCGTGCGTCAAAAACTGACCAAGCTGATCCATTTCAAGGGTCAGTAGAAATATATTCACCTACCTAGATACATTTGTTTGGTGGTTTATATATTTTAACAATTTTTTGTCCCTTTCTCTTGTTAGAATAGGTTAGGTACACGTAGATAGGTAGGTACTCCTGCGTAGGGCAGCTATTGTACACCTAAGTAGTTATAGGCTTATTGCAGTTTAAACTAGGCAAACAGGTTACCTACCTACCTACCTACCAATTCAGTAAAATTATATGAAGTCCTACCTGACGGCCTACATCAACCATGAAGGTTTGTTAATGAGTCCTCTTAAAGGCCAATTGATAAGTCGGCAGCTTTGGCACTTCTGTATTAATTTCCATAAGTAAGAGCAGAAAACGGCCCTTCTCCAAAACAGAGGTCGGACAAAAATTGGTCGAGGCGACCAGGAACTCTCACATAGATTACCTATGTCTCTAGATGGGTGGGTAGTAGGAAGATCGCTATAGGCATATCTTTGTAATTGACAGCAGATCCAAAATCACAGAAGTATAAAGCCTGATATTTTAGCATAGGTAGGTAGTTCCATTCAAGCATTCAAACTATAAATACAGAGAACTTAATTCAAACTTATGGATCGCGCGCATTCCTTGCCGCCAAGTGTCATGGCCGCCTTTCCTTCAAATTGGTACGCACAATGGCTGCCAGTGAGCGGTCTATTCTATTATAGGTCGTTGGAGTACACCAATGTGCGGAGAGTGTCAGTCTGTGCTTAGCCCAACGACCTAGAATAGAATAGACCGCTTGCGGACATAGACACTAGCGCCAAGCAGTGCTTACCACGGACAAACTGTGAACTATGCGTCCGCCATATTAGATGCCGGCTTGTTTTGGCGAAGGATGTTATTTCACATGTAAGATGCCGTCTACTTGTGCCGCAATATCCTGTGTGCAGCGTCAAAAAAAGGGCTCCAGTGTATCTTTTCACAAGTAAGTAACTTAAACAAAGTGATTAACATAAAACAAAACGTTTAAAATAAGTGTTAGGCTGGATTTAGCTAATTTCGGAATGGAATTTACCCGAATTTTTTTCTGTAAGTTAAACAAGGTTGCCATGGGTTGCTAGGGAAACAAAATTCCGAGTTTATTTTCCTTAGCAACGCATGGCAACCTTGTTTAACTTACAGAAAAAAAATCGGGTAAATTCCATTCCGAAATTAGCTAAATCAAGCCTTAGAGTCATAGTCGACAAGAAAACGTCATACCTGTACACACCCCAGTGGCAACGTTTGCCGTATTTTATACCGAATTATTTGGCCACAGGTGGGAAGTAAATAGCTTGTGTAGGTACTTAGTACCTACTTACCTACCTACAATGATACGATGCACTGGTATTTCAAGTGAAATGCCAGGTGCTGAGGTAAGTAGGTATCCTACCTGTGTACCTGGAGAAAGTTGTTTTGGGTACGTTCAACATACTTACCTACCTACCTAACGCATCCTACCATACCTAGCACTAATCCTGAAGGAAGGGTGTAGTTTAACATAGCTACAGTATATTTATTTGTGTATGCTTTGCCCAGGTTTCCTAAAGACGATGACTTACGAAAAAAATGGGTTGTGGCAATGCGACGCGACAATTGGAGCCCGACAGAGAGATCTCGCCTTTGTTCCGAACATTTCAAAGCGGGTACGATAAGGGAGCAAAATGGATACCACTACGTGATGGAAGGAGCCGTTCCGTCTGTATTCAACTTCCCACCTCACTTGAGGAAACCGTCCCCCAAGCGAAGACCTGTAGTCAGAAGGAATCTGGAACTTGAGGATTTCGTTCACGTTCATATATTCACCTACCTAGATACATTTGTTTGGTGGTTTATATATTTTAACAATTTTTTGTCCCTTTCACTTGTTAGAATAGGTAAGGTACACGTAGATAGGTAGGTACTCCTGCGTAGGGCAGCTATTGTACACCTAAGTAGTTATAGGCTTATTGCAGTTTAAACTAGGCAAACAGGTTACTTACCTACCTACCTACCAATTCAGTAAAATTCGATGAAGTCCTACCTGACGGCCTACATCAATCATGAAGGTTTGTTAATGAGTCCTCTTAAGGGCCAATTGATAAGTCGGCAGCTTTGGCACTCCTGTATTAATTTCCATAAGTAAGAGCAGAAAAACGGCCCTTCTCCAAAACAGAGGTCGGACAAAAATTGGTCGAGGCGACCAGGAACTCTCACATAGATTACCTATGCCTCTAGATGGGTGGGTAGTACGAAGATCGCTATACGCATATCTTTGTAATTGACAGCAGATCCAAAATCACAGAAGTAAAAAGCCTGATATTTTAGCATAGGTAGGTAGTTCCATTCAAACACTCAAACTATAAAAAATAAGAGAACTTAATTCAAACTTATGGATCGCGCGCATTCCTTGCCGCCAAGTGTCATGGCCGCCTTTCCTTCAAATTGGTACGCACAATGGCTGCCAGTGAGCGGTCTATTCTATTATAGGTCGTTGGCTTAGCCCTACTGTCACATGACTATGGTGATAAATATCGATACCTCGACTTATCGATAAATCATAGTAGAGTCGTCACCCCCATTGTGCACACAATTGTGCGATGGTTTGAGGAGAGTCAGTCCATGCTAAGGAGAAGACAGATTATGAATATCGATACCTCGCAGTAGAGTGGGCAACCCTTTGTGTACCCCAGTGCATTGTCAGTCCGTGGTTAACCCTGCTACTGTTCCTAGATGACAGATTATAAATATCGATACATCGACGTATCGATATATCGAAGAATAGTGGGCACCCCTATTGTGTACACCAGTGCATTGTCAGTCCGTGGTTAGCCCTGCTGCAATGTGGTGGGCCGGCTCCGAGATGACAGATTATAAATATCGATACATCGACGTATCGATATATCGCAGTAGAGTGGGCACCCCTATTGTGTACACCAGTGCAGCGTGAGGAGAGTGTCAGTCCGTGCTTTGCCCTGCTGCAGTGTGGTGGGCCGGTCCTTGCTCCGCGCTCTCGCTCGCGTGTTTGGCTACGTAACCTCGCCTGTCCAGCTATGTTCTTTTGCGTGTGGTGAGTGTTAGGCTGTACTGATACCCACTTACATCTTGGCCAATTTGTAGGTATTGCTACCAACCTACTTAGAAAAAAGCTTCAAGTTCTTAAAACCAAACATACATTCGATATTTGTTTACATTTTCTCTACACACAGGAAACTATTGGATATTTAAATATTCTGAAATATAATACGTCCTTTTAATGACCGCAAATAACAGCGTGTGTGGTGATTTTGGTCAATGAAAATCTGAAATTAACCGATCGTAAAATCACAACACAGCCTGTAAATTTCGGCCGTTAAAAAGACATTAGAAATAAACGTGAACAAACGTTGCGTAGACGCCCTTAAAAGGCAAACCTCAGTTAAAACTAAATTTAACCGAAGTTTAACTTTAACTGGAATTTAACAAGGGTTTATGGTTAACCCAGTATGTTTTTTTAACGTTTTGTTGACCTTGTCCCGCCCAAAATAGGTGGAACTAAAGTATGAAACGCCTGGTTGTCCAGTTAAATCACGAACTGAGAAATTCCTATAAACTATAAAAAATATTTTCACGTAAATACGATTTCAGCAATTTTTTAAATGTTGTTAAACTTTCTTCAGTTTTGATTTCAACCGGGAGAGCGTTATATAGACGAACACCTACAATCGGAGGACTGTTCAAACGAAGGGAGGTAGCAAATTTGCCTACATGTATATTTGAACACGAAAATTTGAATTAAGAGGGAAGTGTTCCGGATGTTCGTGAACAAATAATAATGCCTGATAAAGAAAAACGCAAGGTGCATGGTTTTATACATGATAAAGGCCCAAAAGTCTAGTTTTCCCTTAATAGGTAAACGCCAGGTACCCTGTTGCCGGAAAAACATTCACCACTAAATATCTCGACTAGTGATGCGCGATGCAAGAACAAGAACCGGAATTTCTTGTTCTGGTTCTTGTTCTCGCAACGCAACTCTGGCTCTTGTTCTTGCAGTAGAGACCATTTCTTTACTCTTGTTCTTGTTCTTGCTGCGAGATTCTTGCATACACATGGAATTTTCTGCGGTTACAATGTGGTTTGTTGCCTACCGAACGGCCATTTCAAGTGCAATCTATCGTCGCATAGTCTGCAGAGTTTTTTGTACAAAATATGGACTGCAATCCATGAATGAAGCCTTGGAAAAAAACTGTCTGGGTTTATGCAAGACTCTTGCGAGAACTCTTGCAAGAGTTCTTGTTCTTGCAACCAAATTAACTCTTGATCTTGTTCTTGCATGGAAGAAATGCAAGAACAAAAGCAAGACAAGAAATTTTCATGCATCACTAAATAATCTCGAACAGTCAGGGGGAGATCCTGCATGGGTGCTCTTTCTTCACAGTGACATGCCAATGAATCCATCACTAAATTGTTTTAAGGGCCCACATGGTGACTATAGCCCATCTTACCCTTGGCCTGAAGGCACAGTTGTTAATTAAATAAAATTTCTGATACCTAGATTCGATCCCAGGACCTCAGTCGTGCGAATCTAGTTATTCCCCGCTAGACCAGGTAGGTATCGAGGGGTTCAAAAAGTTAAAAGTGTATAGATTAAAATGTCGCCAGTCCGTCAAAGGAAAGATTAACCAAAGTTGGTTCTTACAAACAGGTCGAGCCCCAAAAGGCTGAATCGTCCAGGCTAAGTCCAAAGCTTCCAGAACAAAGGTAGCCTTACACTATACGGAACTTAAACTAACCTTAACATTAACTAAAACACAGCATACAATTTCTTTTGTACTCTTTGTAGCGAGCTATAGTCACTTTGTTAAGGAAATTTGAGAGAACCGCAAATCTGCAGGCAGCAGCAAGCTATATAGGGAAATATTTCCTTGTTGACCGATGTCAGGGCCTACAGTTTTCAACATGTATTGTATGGCGCTATGGCAGTGGCTTCCGTAATCGATTTTTTCCTTGTCCGGCGCTAGGGGAGCCGTGCTTAGCTTAGGGCGGTGTCCTGCCGTTTTTTTTTAACGCGTGACGTTCAGTGAACGTAATATAGGCAGGGATGTTTTTGGCATAAGCCGCGAAGTGGAGTAGGCCGAACACGAATATGAATGGGTCAAAGCCAATACATCCATGTTGTACGCGGAAAATTTTTCGCAACAGCTACTTAGTACCTCTTCCTCTTACTTCCAAGAGCAACTTCTTACTTCTGTCTGTCCAAGGGCATGTAGCAAGGATGTCCCACCAAATCATTGGTTTCGGCCAACAATCAGTTTGTTTTTATCATCTGTGCCTTCGAGCCAAGAGTATGGGCTGTAACCATCAATAGGTGGTTGGGCCCGAGGGGTTAACCACTCGTTGGGAATCTCGTTTGGAATCATGGGAAATCTTTATGAAATCTCAGGGCATCTTGAAATTTTTTTGGAGTGGTTACCCCTTTGGGGTTCATCTTTCTATGAATATCGTTTGGAATCTTTGGAAATCTTTATGGAATCTCAGTGGAATCTCAAGGAATCTCTGGAGTGGTTAACCCCTCGGTTGGGCCCTCATAAGAGAGATAAAACCGCTGACGGAAGTGCTGAAGTGTCACCCCTCATCAGAAACAAAATACACTTCACCTATCGAAAAATGGTTAAAAACAAAAAAATATATATTTTGGAAATTCAGGTCGACCTCATTCTTGTATGATAGTGACGTCAGTGATATGCAGGGGTGGATAGACTACACAAATGTGAATTATCGTTGCTAAACTCTTTTAGATCATTGTGACCCTTTTTAAGGGTCCGCTATACCTGACGGTGCATTTTTTGCCGCCCATAAGATTAAAATTGCGAGCGGCGATTCATTTTCAAGGTTTACCCTTGGTTGGAAAGACACAAAATTTTGCCTGTACCTATAGCCCTAACCCCTAACAATGTTGTAGGTCGTCATCGAAGCAGATTTCCCAATTTTTTACTGGTTTTCGAGATACAGCACTTTTCTTGAGGTATGCGATGCTAGCATTTGCAAAACAGTTGCAATAAAAGAAACCAGTGAGAAATTGGGAAATCTGCTTCGATTACGACCTAAAAAATTGTTAGTGCTATAGGTACAGGCAAAATTTTGTGTCTTTCCAACCAACGGTAAACCTTGAAAATGAATCGCCGCTCGCAATGTTAATCTTATGGGTGGCAAAAAATGCATCGTCAGGTATAGCGGACCCTTAAGTCTACTTCTTGTTCTGAACAAAAAATAATTTTGGAAACCCTGTGTTTTCTTGAAAACAATGGCTATCGTTGCCCTCATTCTAAAGTGAGGTGAAATATACAGGTAGACTAACTCTAGCCATCTAGTTAGTAAATTTATCTTCCCGATAAAATAGCTAATAACTAAATCTAACGTTACGATAAAGGCGTTATCGGCAGGATAGTGGAAGGCACCAACTTTTCGGGAGGAGAACGCTATAGTGGACTTTTAGGGAACACTAAAGTAGATTTTAGCAACTGACGAAATCCCCTATCTAGCCAGTAGCAACAAGGTTACGTAAAAACTTTGCCACTAGGCAGTGGCATCTTTCCAGCAAAATATTAGAGTTATCGGAAAATTTGAAAAAGTAGTAATGTGAAAAACCTGCCTATTAGGTACGCAAAGGAGAACGGTAAAGTCGTACGAGGATCCCAAGGACATTAGTAAGATGTAAAGAAGTGTGGTAGGTACACGGCACACCTGGAACTAGAGCACAGAGCACACAATCCCAGAAAACAACATTCGTGATTTCGGCCACATACTTGCCATAAGTGAAAAGCCAACACATCTGTGATACAAATTCCTTTCACTGTTGTGTTTTACAAACCGATCACGCAAAAAAATACACCACTTGTGTTTAATTACCACAAGGTTTAATTGCATATGGAGAATGATCACAATTGTGATAGAGGGCACCATTATTGTTTTACAACCGATCATGCAAAACTGATCTAGTTGTGTTTAAGAACGATAACATGGTAAATATGGGCGGAACTTTGCGCGAAAACAAATATGTATGTGGTAGAACCTGGTCAGGTTTCACGAGCTGGACCCATTTCATTGAGCTGAGGTTACACAACAGTTTGCGTATTGTCGTATCAGTGGCGTCTCGTACTTTTTAGTCCCAATTTTCGCAAAAAAGGACCGAGGGGTTAACCACTCGTTGGGAATCATTGGAAATCTTCATGAAATCTCAGGGAATCTTGGAATTTTTTTTGGAGTGGTTACCCCTTCGGGGTTCATTTTTATATGAATATCGTTGGGAATCTTTGGAAATCATTATGGAATCTCAAGGAATCTCTGGAGTGGTTACCCCCTCGAAAAGGACTCTAGTGATCACTAACTCCCTTGTTATGGAAGTTACCGTTACAAAAATCGGTACACCGCTTAGTAATAGGAGCCAAAGTGTCTATATAAAATTTCAGCGATGTCGAGGCAAGCACGTCCGAGATAATCAATATTTCATACAAAGAGTTTTTACTTCCTCGCTAGCCATTATGGCGAGAAAGTATTATTTTCATGCAAAATTTCGAAATTGATATTTTGTTCCCCATGATCCTGGGAATCCCGTAAAGAGGATTCTGGAAAATCCGTTCCCTCCTGCAGGGCCCACACCATTCACCCGTTTTTTTGTGAAATTTGGGGTGCCCCTGTGTAAAGTTACTGCGCAGATATTTTTCCGAGGAAGGAATCATATAAAAAACTTACTGGCCAAAAAGCGTTAAAAAAATCCTGTCACGTCAAAATTTGAACCCTATCGAGACTACGGTCATTTGGAACCCACCAGCAGGTGAATTCTCTTTCTTGAACGCCAGCAAACGCACCCAACTAACACCTTCAAAATTTATTGTAAGAAAATAAGGCACGCCATGATGCAATATACGGAGAACAGTACTTCTTACAATAAATTTTGAAGGTGTTAGTTGGGTGGGTTTGCTGCACTGAAAGAAATGTTAACTAAAAAATGCAGTTGGAATTGAGCTACTAATACTTTTATAGTTGGACGAACTAATTCGATTTTAGTACGCGGTTTTAGTTCAAATTTAGTTCGTTTTTCCCCTCCTTTTTTTAGTTGGAACCAACTAAAACGTTTTTTAGTTGGTGCTACTAAAACGGTTTTCAACTAAAATGTTTTAGTAAAAATTGAGCTACTAATTTTTTTAGGCCTTTTTAGTTGAATTTAGTTGATTTTTTTTAGTTGCATCAACTAAAACGGCAAGGAAGCACCATTGACGATTTTAGTTGGCCCTACTAAATTATGTAGTAGATCCTACTAAATGCTGCTACACTATTTTAGTTGTTCCTACTAAAATATGTAGTAGATCCTACTAAATGCTCCTACACTATTTTAGTTGCTCCCACTAAAATATGTAGTAGATCCTACTAAATGCTCCTACACTACTTTAGTTGGTCCTACTAAATACTACCATACTATTTAGTTGCTCCAACTAAAATATGTAGTGGATCCTACTAAATGCTCCTACACTATTTAGTTGTTCCTACTAAAATATGTAGTAGATCCTACTATATTCTCCTACACTATTTAGTTGGTCCTACTAAATACTCCTATACTATTTAGTTGCTCCAACTAAAATATTTAGTAGATCCTACTAAATGCTCCTGCACTATTTAGTTGGTCCTACTAAAATATGTAGTAGATCCTACTAAATTCTCCTACACTATTTAGTTGGTCCTACTAAAATATTTAGTTGGTCCAACTAATACTTTCCCAGTCAATTAGTTGACTAGACTAAAATGGGGTCTGCACCAATTTAGTTGTACTAACTAAAAAATATGGGATGCCCCCCGGACTCGCCCCCCTTTTGGGGGGGGGGGGGGGGGGGGTGCCTGCCACCGGGGTAGGTATTAATGTATCTACGATAAATGAGTGGCTCTTCAAAAAACTGCACTTTTCAACTCCGGGCAGTTAGTGCCGAAGCAGTACCTACAGTGTTTTGAAATGTCACTCACTTCGATGAGACAATAATACTCAGCCTGGTGATCAGTGCCCATATTTCCAGTAAGTACGCCATTGGTGCAGCTCCCATACGCTATCTGTGAAAAAATACAGCAAACGTCAGTTAAATATGTAACGGAGTACTTGTATATTACCAGTGAAATATTACAAAGTTAGGGATGTACAATAACACATGCGACTATATACCTACTACAAAACGGTATGAAAAACGCCCCTGCTCCTCACTGAGTTGGAAGTCTCCTTCTTCCGACTCAGGTTCGACACTGACCGCCTCGAAAGGCCGTTTAACGGCTGCGCGTCTCGGGGTCGTCGAAGAGGGGATGGAAGGTCCGGTGCTGTCGCTGCCGTCTGTGAGCTGGAGCGACTTGCGCCTCTTCACGACGTTCCCTGTCGTATCTGCAGATGGTTTCTTCAGGTTCCCATACTTGAAGTGCAGGAGTCCGTTAGCAGGTCTCGGGGGCTGAAACAAAAACTCGGGTTTTACTACTCGGTTTTATAACAAAAATTCGGGTGCACTGTTTTCAATTTTTCTTTGAATTTTAATGTTTTTTTTTCTTCTTTCGTCATAACAGCTGTTACAAGCTTTTAAATTTAACTAAGATCAAGACAATATTCTTGTCACATTTCCTTTTTGTACAAGAATTTATCTTGTAAGGTACAGGTTGGTCACAAACGTGAAATATACTTACATTGCTGAAGCATGGGGTGTACCATAGATCGGCACTCTCGCCCGGGAAAACGGCGACCACCTCTCTCGCCCACTCCACCCATGCGGAGCCAGGGATTCTTGGTTTGACTTTTCCCTGCACGACCAGCTGCCTTTGGCGTACGCTCTCGACGATCAGCCTGGCAATGTATTGCTGGTCTTCAGTTGCGAGCTCCCCGGGCTGGCCACCTCTCGTCTTCAATATATTGAAACCGGTTGTCGTAGTCGTTAACAGCCTCTTCAAAGCATCCCCGCTCCCAGCACTGAAGTCATGGACAACTTCAAATAACGACTGCGACACCACTTCGTTCAGTTCCTGCAGGCAGAAATAGAAATGTATGAGCCATAACCCTAAACACTTGGGCACTATACGAAGATGGGGCTCCATTCTGATATTGGCTGTGCGTGTATGCACATATACACTATATTATGCACGTATACCCTGCATCCAAGGTTCTTTTCCTAGATTTTTAGGGGTAACACATAACCTAAGCACATGTTAACCTTCAAAGTCTAGAATAGGGAACTTGCGTGTTAGTGTATATGCTCACTGATCGTTATTTTGCAATGAAACGTCACATCAACTGCCCTTACCAGTTCAGTGGTGGTGAAATTTGAGTCGTCAATTGACGCCTCTGCATCGCTCAGCAGCTGGTCTAAGTCAATGTCGTGACTCGTAGACGACCCCGGCTGAGGCTGAGACTGCGACTGGAAATGAGGCTGAGATTGCGGCTGAGACTGCGGCTGAGACTGCGGCTGAGGCTGGGGCTGAGGGGAAAAATTGAAATTTAGAAAATGATACAACATTTGTTAAGGTTGTGGGTACTGACATTCCATCAAAACAGGTAAAGTCGAAGAAAATTGTCTACTTATCTGCTCCTTTCAAATAATGTCGTTCTGTACGCCCCTGCAAATGATCGCCTTTTGTCTGTTCATCCTTTAACTGGATGAAATTTTTTTAAATACAAAACCAGTTCAGTTCGTCATTCCGTGCCCGTCCCGCATGTCTCTTTACTTCTCTATCTAGTCTAATCTTTTATCTTTTTTTTTTCAGAGGGGCCCGCCCCCCCCCCTGTCCCCCCTGCGCCCCCCCCCCTGCGGGCGTCCATGACCACCAAGGGTGCCTATTATCCCGCAACCTACAATTTTTCTTATCTGGCCATTCCAGGGATCAGGGGCCATTCCAGGGATCAGGAAAAAAACCCAAAAAATGGAGACCCTATGTTTAAAAGAGATCGGTGTAGGTACTAAGTACGGTAAAATCGCCATTTTTGATCCAAAAACGGGCTGTTTGAGATCGTTTTCCTGCCCTATTTACTTTTCTATGACTTCAGCTTTAATTGATAAATCAATTTTTTCTACTTTTATACCACTGAAAAGTAAAAATAGACTTGAATCCAATAGAATTGGATAAAAATGGCCGCAGTCCTTATATATCACGAAATAAGTTCAATTTATGTAAACACTTTTGCAAATATTACCTAGGTACATTAACTTACCTTCAAATTTCTCGAGGAGATGCGGTATGCGATATTCCGACAAGATGCTCTTGAGATCCATTATGTTAGGACATCATTTCACTGATTTCACTGTTTTCACACTCTTTTTACACAAGAAATAATCAGTAATCCGATTCATAGAAGTAAACCACAAAACAAAACAAAACAGAAGCAATTTCAGTTTTAACACTCATTCACTGAGAAATGAACCAAAGAAAATGGCGGAAAATACCGAAAAACTTATGAGGTCCGACCGTACCGGTGTCCGACTGAAGACTGAAGGGTAGATTTAGTTGGAGCTGTGGTGTTGCATGCCACGCCCCTAGCGGCAGGTACGGGAACCATGACAATTTCCAACTAAAACTATACAAATTAGTTGCAAAATAGTTGGCCCGCCAACTAAAAAAAACCATTGTAGTCGGTTTCACTAAATAGTTGCAACTAATACCAATTTGTAGTCCGTCCAACTATTTTTTCTGATTTTAGTAGATAAATTAGTTGGCTTAGCTGAAACCAACTATATATTGAATTTTTTGGGTAAAACCCTGGATATAACCCTACCCGACCCGAGGTGACCCGAGGTCACGATGAGGTGAAAATTAACTTAAGATTTGCCCTCAGGTAGGTAAGTAGGTATAGTTGGTTTAGCCGCGATAGTCGAGTGGTCTAAATGGTTGTCTGTAAGCCGGGTCACACAGGTTCGAACCCAGAAACCTTGGCTTGTCCCCCCCACCTCAATAAACTATCAATAGAACATAAGCAACCTATGACTTGTCATCGATTACCCCAGTTTATTAAATACCTACAGCCCACAATAATATCAATTAAAAAAAAAAAAATCCATTTCGTATACCTACCTACCTCCTTCAAACCGATAAATACGTAAACAAGGAAATATAAATTTTTATGTCGCTAATAGCGTACCGATATACCTATGCTCCTCATAACGATTTACATGGCAACATATACACCTCGCCAACTCAGTAATTTCCTTTCAAAATTAATTTTTTCAGACCTTATAGGCTCATTTTTTCCGCTTTTTTCTTTACAATATCACTTAAGATTTTCATTCTGTATGCTGTGGTAAGAAAATTCAGTCGATTACCACACTAATAAAGGTTTTTGGAATCAGCCTCAGAATGTCTAATTTTGAATCTTGATAGTTTCGCGCCACGAAGTTTTTAGTTGGAATCTGCTATCACGTGATGTTTTAGTTGGGGGAAACAAGTCACGTGTGTTTTTAGTTAAAATTACTAAAATTACCATTATTGCGTAGCATCTCTTACTAAAAAAACCCAATCATCTTAGTTCATTTGAAGTCTAGGTAGGTACTATAAGTCTTACGTCACTAGGTATTTAGTTGACACATTTCTAAATAAAATGATGTATATAGCCTCTCATAGAACTTATACTAAAACGACGGTTTAGTAGGAGCAGAGTTTTAGGTAGGTATATCTAATATAGGATAGTTTAACATATAGAGGCATCTCTTATGGGTAGGTACCTATACCTGCTATGGCCTCCACTCTATTTATGATTTGGGGCGAAGAACGTCCCCACACACCGTTATAGCCTCTGACCCATACCTATACTAGGATTATTGACACCAAGACATGCACCTTGGTCCTATTCTATTTCTAAACATACCGGTCAATAACATCATATTTTTAAATACGTGTGATGTGAATAGCAAATTAATTTTCAGCATTGAAATAATAATGGCAACTAAAACCTCTTCTTCTGCATATTGCGAGTCTTAGCGACTTAACTAAGAAGTAGGTATTAGTTGTACCAAGTAATTTCCTTGCCAACTAAATATCCTCCGCACATTCAATTGTAGTTGAAGCTACTAAATTAATCAGGGGAAAAAAATTGGTAGACTTTAGTTGAGTTTTTTTTTAGTAAAAATTAACTAAAAAATTGACTAAAATCATGTTGTAGTTGAAGCTCTACTAAAAAAAAACGAACTAAAGTCGATGTAGTTGGTCCAACTATAACGACTTTTAAAATGTTAGTTCGTTCAACTAAAAAAACGTCAACTACAACTTTTTAGTAATTTTTTTAGTTAACATTTCTTTCAGTGTGGCGTTCAAGAAAGGGAATGCACCTGCTGGTCCACGTCGTGTACACAAACACGATGGGTGGTGAGCTGGTATTTAGTCTAGCTGCACGAGACGCCACTGATGTATGGTGGTATTCATATGAAGGATATATTGAAAAATCAGAGTCATGTTTCTTATGGCCAGTTTTACAAAGAGAAAGGTGTGACTTTGCAAAAATTTGGTCCAGCTCACTGCGGCTATTTATAGACGCCTATAGAAAGATATGTGTGTTCGGTACTTAAGGCTATGCAGGAAGGGACTGTGCATTTTCAACACTCATTAGGCTACAATTGGGAGCAGGGAATTACTTTTATTAGTTCTTGCCGGGAGTTTCTTCGCATTTTTAAATGTAGTCAACTAATTTCTCACAAAACCACTAAGGCTGAATTTCACCACTTTCCGATAGTGTCTTTCAACGAGAGGATTTAACGAACGGATTTACGTTATCGTATGTTTAGCTTACGACAAATGCCTTGCGCTTGCACTTGTTTCTCTGCGAACGCACTTGTCGTAAGCTAAACATACGATAACGTAAATCCGTTCGTTAAATCTTCTCGTTAAAGAAGTGAAATTTAGCCTTAGGAACATATCATATCTGAACGAACTGCTGAAAATTTTTCATTAGAAAGGGGGCAATCAAATTTCTTCGATAAAAAACTCCAAAATAAATAAGTTCTCTCTGCAAAGAACGTCGAGGCACGTAAATTTGTTTGCTATAGAAAAATTTCACTGTATAGGGAGAGTTTCAAAATTTCAAGGGACTGAACTATTTGTTCGTTATAAAAAAGTTGTCGTTATAGAGAGAGAAAACAGTAATTTCCCATAATACAGAAAAAATTTGTATCGAACAGTTTCCTTCGCAAAAAGATGGGAGAAAATATCCCTTCTGATGCCACTTGTTTTTTGCAGCCTTAAAGAACAAACGTCTAGGTAGAAAAACAGCTGAAAATCATCTGACCGTAATATATTTCCAGGATAAGGTGAGCGAGAAAGAAAAGAAGAATGCTTTCCGGCAGCAATCCAAGCAGAATGTTTCATGTTATAAGCGAACTCCCTGCAGCTTTTGTCGGCATCTCAAGAATACTTTCAAAATAACACAGCCACGATTTGCACAATCTTAAATTTAGTCATGGTGAGAACCGAGAGATTCCTTGAGATTCCACTGAGATTCCATAAAGATTTCCAAAGATTCCCAACGATATTCAAAGAAAGATTAACCCCGCAGGGGTAACCACTCAAAAAAAAAATTCCAAGATTCCCTGAGATTTCATAAAGATTTCCAATGATTCCTAACGAGATTCCCAGCGAGTGGTTAACCCCTCGGTGAGAACTTAGCTTCTCGTGACCAGAAATGCAATCCTAGTTGGTTTACTATGAACTGTATTCCAATGGGAAATAAAACTTTTTTCCTGTTTTAAACTAGAAACAAATAACCCTTGGGAATTTGCGTTATTACAATTCATCCCCCAACACCTGTAATACTAATAAACTTTCTAGTGCAATTCTGTATCCACTGGGGGTGCGAATAAATCTGTTTCGATTTGGTATTCCGTGCAAACTACCTGTACCTACCCTCTCCTATACATCTGTGTCCCACCTATACAGCCACCACCAAGGGGTTAACCACTCCAAAGATTGTTTGAGGTTGCCTCAGATTTCTTGAGATTCTCAACGAGATTCGTGCTAAAGATGCCCCCCGAAGGGGTAACTACTCCAAAAATTTCCAAGATTCCCTGAGATTTCATAGAGTTTTCCAATGATTGCCTGAGATTCCCAATGAGATTCCTGGAGTGGTAAACTCCTCAAGCATCACCACGGTCCAGTGGAAAAACACTAGACTGGCACGACTGAGGTCCTGGGTTCAAATCCCCCTTAAGGGTCCGCTTAACCTGACGATTCATTTTCAAGGTTTACCCTTGGTTGGAAAGACACAAAATTTTGCCTGTGCCTAGCTCTAACAATGTTCTAGGGAGTGTTCGAAGCAGATTTCCCAATTTCTCACTGGTTTCTTTTATTGCAACTGTTTTGCAAATGCTAGCATCGCATACCTCAATTTTTTAAGGGGAAAAGTGCTGTATCTCGAGAACCAGTAAAAAATTGGGAAATCTGCTTCGATGACGACCTACAACATTGTTAGGGCTAGGTATAGGCAAAATTTTGTATTTTTCCAACCAAGGGTAAACCTTGAAAATGAATCGCCGCTCTCAATGTTAATCTTATGGGTGGCAAAAATTGCATCTACAGATTAAGCGGACCCTTAACCTAGGAAAGAAAAATATTAGACACCACAGGTTTCGAACCTCGGACCACCAGGGACATGGACGTAATCTGGGGGGGGGGCAAGGGGGCACGCGCCCCCCCTGAAATGTTTCAGGGGGGGCGCTGCCCCCCCTGAAATCTGTCTCCTCGGATGAAGTGAATTTGAAATAAAGGGTCCAACAATGGTCGCACTTGACTTTCTCGCAATTTTTACGCCAGCGGCATCGAAATTTTTGATTTTTTTTAAGTCAATTATTTTTTTTGGCCAGAATTTTACCTTCTTCTGAAAAACATTTTGCAACACGCTGGACAACAATTCTAGACACCTGTGTACCGAATTTCAAACATAATATCCGTCAAACAGTGAAGTGTCATTCGACGCGCAAAGTACATGTTTCCTATTTTGCATGTCACGGTCTTAATTTTCACGTAATTGAAAATTTATTGAAAATCACATCGAAACATCTATCTGAGACCACTTTCACCAATTTTCAAGAAAATCCGTCGATTAGCGTTGCTGCAAATGTGATTTAACCAATCACAAACGTGACTTCCATTTTTGGAAAATTTTCCTACGATAATGTCAATATTGGCCATAATTATTACGTTAGATAAATTTGGTCCGTTAAAACTTCAAACAAGGTTAAAGTATACCTCCCTACCAATTTCTATTGAAATCGGTTGAACAGTGCCACCGGAGTGATGACCAGCACGTTTTGGCCAAAACCGTGCCAAGTTATTAGCCCACCTCCAAATGGTTGTAACTGACCTAAAAACATCTATTCAAAAACACTTTTACAGTTTTCAAAGTTCCAACTTGATATACATAGCCTCCAGCACTTCCTAACTGTCAAAAAACACGATTTTTTTGCCTTTTTTTGACAATAGCAGGCGCAATTTTCGAGTTATCAAAATGTATCTAAAAACATGTCTACATTAGGATTAGGTACCTATATACCGAATTTGAGCAAAATCGGATGAACCCTACCGACTATTGGCTTGCTTGAACCTTGCCCCCCCTGAAAAAAAATGAGATTACGCGCCTGACCAGGGAGATAGTCCAATGTTGGTCCCACTACTCCAAAGTATTTTATATTAGAAAATTCAGAAAACAACTACAAATTAATTATATTGCTCATAAAATCGATAAAACCCCGAATATTGTGGTATGACTGCTGGAGGTCCAGCGATTGGCCAAGGTCCAAAACAAAAATGCTGACACTTACGACCACCCGTTGGCTCAGCGACGACGCCAACAGTTTAGTATACTCCGATTAAACATTTTTTCAAGTTAATCGCACCTGGCTTTTGAAAAATTTCAATTTGCGATTGGATACAGTCTCCAATCTTCTAGATTATTCCCGAACCAGACCTGGAGGTGTATTCCCTTTCTCAAACGCCAGCAAACCCACCCAACTAACACCTTCAAAATTTATTGTAAGAAGAACTGTTCCCCGTATATTGCATCATGGCGTGCCTTATCTTCTTACAATAAATTTTGAAGGTGTTAGTTGGGTGGGTTTGCTGGCGTTCGAGAACGGGAATACACCTCCTGATGGGTATCTGGCCTTCACCGGCTGGGGGAAAACTCGACTGTCTGGCGTGATTCTGACGAAATAACCCCTATGTATACAGAAATCAAGACATAGGGAGCCTGTACTATAGGCTCTGGCCCTACTCGGTAGCTACAAGCACTACAAGGTAGCTTAGGTATGGAAAAAGACAAAAATTTGGCACGACTTTGGCCAAACTTTCTAACCCCATATATATTCTATACGGACGAGAAAGTAAAAATCCTGAAATCCTGCCTATGGTACAGTAAACGAAGTCAGCATTCGACATGAATTTAGAATGGGCCTCTATTGATGTTTTGGAATTTTCAATCGGGATCTCACTTGGGGGTGAATTGCTTTCCGAAATCTGTTCCGTTCTCCCCTCTGATCTTGGGGAAGGGAAGAAAGTCAGTATTTCAGACAAATTATTCCTGACAGCAGGCCCGAAAGGGGTGGTTATATTTCGAAAGATATTTCCAGCCCTCAAGGGCAGTCCAAAATCGTTTATATAAACATACCTACACATCGAAATCATATTGCGTACCGGTATCTATCGAGAATCGATCTTGGCAAACACTCTCTATAGCGAGGAAATTTACATGATCGCTTGGCAGTCGTTATAGAGAGAGGTTACATGTTTGTCGGCCAGTATCGCATAATTTCCCGCACAAGTTCCTTCAAACTTACGTGAATACCAATAACATTGTAATCGATATATTTGATACATTCTGGACTCCAAAGAATGTTACTGAAGATCATATTGAGAGGCGTCCAAGATCTATGGATTATACAGGTTACTTCTTTGGAATACTAAGTGGGACAACGAGGAACCGCTGGGGCCAATCAGAGGACTTCAGCTTCAAGCTATCGAACACTGTGATTGGCTGACGTCACTAGATGAATCATTTTAGGGGAAAACTTGCAGAATTTACAGACGTTCACTCACCCCGTTTATATAACACTGAAATGAACACAATGTAAACATAAAGTGTTCTTCAATGTTCAGAAATTTCACTGAAGGGGATCCTTCAGAAACCCCATTTCAGCAGTAGGGTCTTGAACTTCGGCTCAAAACGCACGTGCCTTTAAGTAGGCTCCCAGCCTTAGAAGAACGCCGGTTCGATCCATATCCCATCAAATTTTTTCTGATAACAAGTGAAATGTAATGTATATAGAGACTGCATTGCAAAAGCTCCAAAGACATCGTGTTAGTGCACGACGGGGACCTACAGTTTTAGGTGGGTTCCGAACCACCACAGCCTCGAAATATATTTCGCTTGACATGCTGAACATATCAGAGGTCAAATCCGATCAGAAAAACTTTGGTAGGATCGGGATCGAACCTGTGACCCGACTCTCAGTGTTTCTCTACAACCATGTAGACCACTCGACTATCGGAAGTAGTTTGGTTATGTTATAAGTTATAACTTATAACACAGGAATGTTGAAACGGAAAACCAAATAGATGGTCTCTTAATTAACTGGATAGCACTGTTGACTGTTCATTATGAATTCCTCACTTTCTAGACCTCGGTCGAGCTAACAAACGGAAATAACTCTGCTAAACAGACAATGTTTACACTAAATTTTCATTAAAGCCGACCACAAATTCGCTATTGGTTTACATTTTTTTCTGCATAGTTTATGAGAAAACTATTGGATTAAGGGTCCGCTATACCTGACGGTGAATTTTTTGGCGCCCATAAGATTAACATTGTGAGCGGCGATTCATTTTCAAGGTTTACCCTTGGTTGGAAAGACACAAAATTTTGCTTGTACCTAGCCCTAACAATGTTCTAGGGAGTGTTCGAAGCAGATTTCCCATTTTTTTACTGGTTTTCGAGATACAGCACTTTTCTTGAGGTATGCGATGCAACCTTTTGCAAAACAGTTGCAATAAAAGAAACCAGTGAGAAATTGGGAAATCTGCTTCGAACACTCCGTAGAACATTGTTAGGGCTAGGTAGAGGCAAAATTTTGTGTCTTTCCAACCATGCAAGGGTAAACCTTGAAAATGAATCGCCGCTCGCAATGTTAATCTTATGGGCGGCAAAAAATGCATCGTCAGGTATAGCGGACCCTTAACTATCACCGGTGATGGCGGTGATAAATAACACCAGAACAGGGTGTCAAGTGTCACTCACCTGACAATTATCCGTGCATGCCCGTATCCCCACCCATATAGAATACCCACCTAGGTCGTTAAACCCAGATTATAAGTTAACCAACCAATTATAATCAGATTAAGGCAGAGAGCCAACTCGATAGCCTAGTGGTCTAGGTTCCATCCCCACCCTAGTAAAACTTTTTCTGATCGGCACGCACCTCTGATATGTTCAACATGTCAAGTGAAATGTATATCGAGGCTGTGTTGGTTCGAAACACACCTAAAACTGTAGGTCCCCATCGTATACGATGAATGAATGAAGCGAATGTGTAAAAATTCCACCGACTTTCCATTCATAGGGTAGAGCAAAATGTAAATATTGAATAAAGGATGAGCCGATGAATAATCAATGACTTAATCAGGGTGAATATGGTGATAGCATGATAATGATCAGCTATCATGCATCGATAACGTGCAATCATCACTCGTGAAAACCAGACAGTACAAATTAGCCCATTATATGAACAAATTCACTATCATTAGATGCATACCTCAATCCCTGTTTGTTTGAGGGAGCGCGGGACAAGCCCAGCAAGAATTACCTACAGGGACCTACAGTTTTAGGTGGGTTTCGAACCACCCTAGCCTCGATATATGTTTGATGACATGCTTCAGAAAAATGTTCATGGGATCGACCCGGTGTGACCCGGCGCATTTCTTAGTGTAATTAAAATTATTCTCAGCTCATTTAATCATAGAAATGCACCGGCAACAAATCACAGCGCGAACTCTCAGAATGAGAGATTTTATTGCTTTATTTTGTATGGACTGAATGTATGTAGGAAAGATTTGCAACAGTGCTTATCGAGGTGCTTATATACTTGTTGCAAAAAACGCAATAATATAACGGCAATAGAGCAAAGTTTGGAATGTACGAGTGCATGAATGAGTTTTGAAACGACTTGTAACGTGAAGCATGGAATTCCCTTGCGTCCACTTGCCAGCAACTTGCCAGCAACTTGCCTGCAACTTTTTCCTTTGTCAACCCTTGGCAGATCAGTCGTAAATAACGGGAACACGAATTATGGCCTACACTAAAACTTAACGATATTCCTGTCGTCATAAAGATTCCCCCAAGATATTTAGTGGGGTAATTTCCAATGTGAGTGCGGAAGGTTGCAGGTTCGAGCTCTGGCGGATAAGGCGTCCGGTTTGTTGAGCCGTAGAAGCCGGGTTCGAATCCTGGCAGCAGGAAAATTTTCCCTCTATCTCCTGGTTAGGTTAGGTGAGTGACTAATTTCGGCAAAAGCCGATTTTTCCCCCCAGCCGGTGTATGCCAGATAGGCATCAGGGCTCTGGGTAGGCTACGCAAATAATCACTAGATCCTGGATCCTTCACAGCTCACTGCCTACCACTGCACTTTTTAAACCTGGATTTCCCCACCATGGGCGTAGCAGGTCCAACAACCTGGGGGGACTAAGCCCCCCAGACCTTCTCCTTACCTGGGGGGTAGGCATGGCTTTATGTGACGTTATGTGTGGGTCAGAAAAATCCTGGGGGTGGCTAAACGGTTTCTTCCCTTGCTACGCCTATGTTCACCACTCCTTAAAGAGTCCTGTCATAAGCTAAACATACGATAAGATAATATGAGGCACTAAAGTATTCTTTAGAGACGTGGTGAAATCCATCCTTATTCAGCAGGGCATAGCAATAGCAATGTTTGAGAGGTGGCAGGTCGCCGTTGAGACCGCGATATCATCCAGGACTTGGCGGACGTCCAGCTCCGCGTCCCAGCCCTGACCACGGATCACCTCTGTTTCCGTATAGATAGGTAATGGCAAAGAGAAGTAAACCAGAATTCAAATTTGGCGCCAACGGCTGACCCTCCTAGCGGCAGCGTCAGGAACTAAACTCAAAAAGAACAGTTGAAGCTTGAAGACGACGCTGTGGTGTTTTGAAAAATGCTCAACCGCAAGTAACCCCGCCCGCTATTTCTCCGCAAAACCGCTGATGTATTACCCGCTAATGTTCCCCCGCTACAAAATTTTGGTCCTTCGAGCCGGATAAAGTTTGTGAACGTTTAAAGTGCAAGTTCCTGTGCAAAACTGGCAAATTTGGAATTCTTCGTGACAACATTCGTGACTGTGCATTGCAAGATGGTGGCAAGTGACTGCGCCTATTTTTCCCAAATTTCTGGTTTTACTTATTCATTTCATCACTAATAATGAGTGAAACGTCATTTCACATGCATTATTTAGGTTAATTTGGTATTGTAACTCGCTTTATCAGGAATATTACCGCTTTTTTTGGGTCTGTGTTTGACCATGGCACAACCAGGTCAGATGGCAGTGCTTCTTGCGCATAGGGAAGTGTTGCTCCCTAGAATTGTTAGAATTTCGGAGTTTGTACAAACAACAGCAGATGTGAATGCAATTGCTATTCGAGTTGAGGAACTCGATGGATTACGGCGTAATTTTGATCAGATACAAAATGCAATAACTGTTGCAAATTTGCAGGTTCAGGAACCTGTTGATTTAAGTGAAGTAGACGCACAAGTTGATAGTATGATCTTCGAGGTTAAGTTAAAGTACAGGCAGTTATTGGCAGCTCAAACAGTACCTCCAGCTCCACCTGTTGAGCGAGTTTCAGAACCTCAGTCACAGGGTGGTACCTGGCGAGAAACGTTACCTAAAATTAAGATTGAACCGTTTTCGGGTGTGGTGAGCGAATGGTCGAAATTCATCACCCTTTACGATGCGGTGGTGCATCGTGCTCGAATGCCAGACATTCTCAAATATCATTACCTTCGTAATTCGCTGAGGGGAGACGCCCTTCAGATCATCGCTAATTTTCCGTTGGATGAACCAAGCTATGCGTTAGCCTACGCAGCGCTCATCAAAAGGTATCAAAACCCTCGTTTGTTGGGCTCCCATCACCTAAATCGAATCTGCACTTACCAGGTAGGTGCTTTGAATACCAAGGAAGCCTTACAAGAGTACTTGTCCGTGCATAAAGACTCTATAGATGCATTTTCTGGCTTGGAGATTGAAGATGGCATAGATTTCGTGCTGTTTTTCCTTGCATACCGCGCGCTGGACAAGACTACTCAGGTAGAATTTGACAAGAAACATGACCCTACTGAGCTCCCTAGCTACGAGTCCCTCATGGAGTTCGTGACCCATAAACTCCAGTACGCCGAGATGAACGCTTCGCAGACCGCCGCTGCGGTGCAGCCGAACCGTTCGCGCCCTCAGCAGGCATCTAAACCTGCACCCAAACGTCAGCATGCTTTGTTGGCCAAGTCAGCGGCCAATGATACATCGTGCCCTTTGTGTCAAGACACACATTGGCTTATGAAGTGCCCGAAGTTGAAGGAAATGTGTGTAGACGACCGATATGAGTTTATTCGGAAGTCGAACCGCTGTCTTAACTGTTTTGGAACCCATTTCAGGTCCAGTTGTAAAAGTAACTCCCGCTGTCAATCGTGCAAGGGGACGCATCATTCCATGTTGCATTTCGAGTCGCGTCCCTCGCAAACCGCTGAACCGCAGAAACAAGACCAAGTTCCTGTTTCGGAAAGCAAGGACTCCGCAGTAGTTCTAGCTGCTCACCAGACTACCACTAGTCAACAAGTACTATTGGGAACCGCTGTACTGCTGGCGTCCGACCGCAACAAACAAGTTCAACCGCTACGAGCTGTCGTGGACCCTGGGTCGCAAGTGACCATGGTTACGAAAGCTACCGCTCTGCGTCTTGGATTACGAATTCAACGCACGGACACCGCTGTTCTAGGCATCTCCAACGCCACCACCCCAGCTGTAGGTGTGGTGCATTTCAATGTTCGCTCTCGTGTCGGTGCTAACTTCTCTTTACAGGTTGAAGCACTGGTGTTGACTGACCTACCTTATGTGATGCCTACTGCAAAGATACCTATCGAGGTAACCGCAAGATTCAAGAATCTACAATTGGCTGATCCGCATTTCGATGAACCCGGAGGTATTGACGTGATACTAGGCGCGGGTGACTTCGGAGACATTATGAATGGAAAGCAAGCCGTCCTTCATGGAACGCCTATGGCTATGGATACGGCCCTTGGCTGGCTGGTTGTGGGTAAGGTACCTGCATCCACTCCCGGGGCATCCCGCGTGTCTCTACTGACTCAATGCACATTGGACGTGGCGTTACGCAGGTTCTGGGAAGTAGAAGAAATCGAGAAGCCCGCTCAACCAGACCCTGATGACGTTTATTGTGAACAGCAGTTTCGCACTACACACACCCGCAATGAAGAAGGAAGGTACGTTGTCGCGCTGCCTTTCCGACCGCAAGCACCTTCTCTTGGTGAAAACCGCAAGTATGCTGAACAAAGCTTCTATAGCTTTGAAAAACGTCTACTGAAAGACCCCGCTGTTTACGAGAAGTATACCACCACCATGCAAGACTACGTTGACTCAGGCAAAATGACACTGGCGACGCAACCAGCTGCGTACGTCATCCCGCAACATACTGTGTGCAAGGCCTCCACTACTACGAGCGTGCGCACTGTTATGAACGCCTCAACCATGGCTTCCACTGGTGTAAGCCTGAATGATACGCTGTTCCCAGGTCCTAAGCTACAGCAGGACCTCACTGAAGTGCTGACTGGTTTTCGGCTGAAACCAGTAGCAGTCTCCGCTGACCTCAAGCAGATGTATCTGCAAATCCGCGAGCGAGAACCCGATTGTGACGTGCAACGTGTGTTCTGGCGCCGCTCACCCGATGAACCTCTAAAGGAGTACGTTCTTCGCACCGTAACGTTCGGTGTGAACTGCTCACCTTTTCTCGCTCTTCGAGTTGTCCAACAGCTAGTGGAAGACGAGGGATCCGAATTCCCTCTTGCCTCGGCTGCCCTCAGACAGGGGACGTACATGGACAACATTACCGCGTGCTGTACAAATGAAGAAGAAGCCCGGCAACTGTATGAAGAGTTGCAGGCCCTCCTGCTGAAAGGGGGCTTCTTACCGCGAAAATGGGCCAGCTCTTCTGCAGCTGTGCTCGCTGACATCCCTGTGGAACATCGTGACACCCCGCTGGTGATCCGCAACCATGGGGACTGGGCCCTCAAGGTACTTGGCCTCGAGTGGAACCCCACCGCTGATACTTTCGGTTATGCAATCGTAGAATTTGACGACTCAACCATCACGAAGAGAGCATGCCTCTCCTACATAGCGCGCTTATTTGACCCGCTCGGTTTGCTGGCACCATTCACCTTCCTTTGTAAAGTATTCATGCAGTCACTCTGGTTGATAGGAACAGGCTGGGACGATCCTCTGCCTGCGGAACAGGCTGCTGAATGGACCCATATTGTGTCAGAAGTAAAAGTTTTGAAAACTGTACAGGTACCGCGTCACGTGCCAGTGACCGAAGCCAAAGAAGTCCAGCTCCTTGGATTTTGCGATGCCAGCACCAAGGGGTATGCGGCTGCCATCTACCTACGATGTGTCGGAAAAGACTCCGTCACCATCTCTCTACTACGAGCTAAAACCAAAGTCGCGCCCTTAAAGACACTGAGCGTTCCGCGTCTTGAACTATCCGCCGCTGAGTTGTTATCCCGCTTAGTCGTTTCAATGGGCTCGATTCGCGCACGCTTACCTCCTCATGATGTTCATATGTTTACCGACAGCACCATCGTGCTTGCCTGGTTGAAGACACCGCCGCATAAACTGAAGACTTTTGTTGCAAACAGGGTCGTGGAAATCCTGGATTCCACGCCTCCGACCGCCTGGCACCACATTGCCAGTGAACTCAACCCCGCCGACTGCGCGAGCCGTGGGTTGACCCCTCCTGAACTACTGGAGCATGGGCAGTGGTGGACCGGACCGGACGTCTTGATGCTACCGCCGGACCAGCCCCTGCAAACCGCACCGCTTACGCCCTCTGACTTACAAGAAGTCAAGGCCGAAACCAAGGACCCTCCGCCTGCAGTAACTGCGCTAGTGGCTGCAGAAGATATAGAAAACCCGCTTGTTACGTCTTTCTCCAGGTTCTCCTCGCTTACTCGTTTGAAACGGACGTTTGCGTATGTTCTACGATTTCTTCGCCATTCTCGCAAAGGAGCAACCAAGACAACGGGTCCCTTGAGTACTACCGAACTACAGGATGGGCTGCTGACCATCGTTCAATTACAACAGCAGGAGTCGTTCAAAGAAGACATCGCTAACGCAAAACGAGGACGCCCAGTTAGCTCCTCTCTACATCGTTTGACCCCCTTCGTTGACTCCGGGGGCCTCTTCAGGGTAGGCGGGCGCCTCGGCGCCTCCGACCTTCCGGATGAAGCAAAACATCCTCTGATTCTATCATCAAAGTGTCATCTAGCCCGGCTGGTATGTCTACACTACCATGAACTATCTGGCCACTCTGGGCCTATGACAACACAAGGAATGATTCAGCGACGGTTTTGGATCATTTCCGGGCGTTCTTTGATCCGCCATCTCACTTTCAATTGTGTCAAGTGCACTCGTCTTCGCGCGACAGTGCTCCAGCCCGTTATGGCAGACTTGCCCGCAGAACGGGTTAAACCTTCTCGCCCCTTTACTTACTGCTCCACCGATTTCGGTGGACCGTTCCCGGTGAAAGAAAGCCGTCGCCGCAACGCAACCATCAGTAAAGGGTACCTATGTGTATTTGTATGTGGAAGTACTAAAGCTGTCCACCTGGAATTCGTCTCTACCCTCAGCACAGACGGTTTCCTTGCTGCCTTGGACCGCATGTGTGCTCGCCGAGGCACACCAGCCCTCATCCGTTCAGACCAAGGCACCAATTACGTAGGCGCCTCCCGGCACCTGGCCGAGGTTGCCACCTTCCTCCGTAACAACACTGACCAATTGTTCTCGGCGTGTGCAACCCGAGAAATCCAGTTCCAGCACACCCCGCCCTACTCACCTCACTTCGGGGGTTTGCACGAGGCAGGCATCCGATCAGCAAAAAATCTAATGAAACGCATAGTAGGAACCACCGCACTCGTATTTGAGGAGTATTGCACCTTGTTGACACGTATTGAAGCTATTCTAAATAGCCGACCCCTGTATGAAGTGCCTGCAAGCGCTGACGACTCGAATGAGTACTTGTCACCTGGCCACTTCCTGATCGGAAGCCCTCTGGTGGGCCCGCCTGAAACTATCCACGAGCCTGACCTCAATCTCACCTGTCGCTGGCAAAGACTTCGTCAGATGACACAAATTTTCTGGAACAGGTGGACTAAGGACTACCTGCACTCACAAATCCAACGAAAGAAATGGACGCGAGCTCAACCCAACCTACAAGCAGGACAAATCGTGTTGATCTCCGACATGAACTGCGCACCACTCTCCTGGCCTATGGGTCGAGTAGTGGCCCTGCACCCAGGCCGCGACGGCGTTGTACGGGTGGCCGATGTCAAGACCCAAGCCGGAGTCTATCGTCGAGCTGTCCAAAAACTTGTATTGTTGCCCATCGAGGCCCAATGTTAAATGTTTGTTACAGGTACCAACCTCCAAAGGCTCACCCTGTGACTCTAGTTTCTTGTTTAAGTAATCCTTGTGTTTATGTTTAAAAGTTGCGTCTGCACTACCTACTTTCCCATTGTTTTAGTTTGTAATAATTCGTAATGTTCATAATGCTAACTATGCACCCACCTACTGTTGTTTGTATTCACGCTAGCTAAGAAGTAAAGAATACCTGCGGTTATTCTTGGTAGGCGGGATGTTTCCGTATAGATAGGTAATGGCAAAGAGAAGTAAACCAGAATTCAAATTTGGCGCCAACGGCTGACCCTCCTAGCGGCAGCGTCAGGAACTAAACTCAAAAAGAACAGTTGAAGCTTGAAGACGACGCTGTGGTGTTTTGAAAAATGCTCAACCGCAAGTAACCCCGCCCGCTATTTCTCCGCAAAACCGCTGATGTATTACCCGCTAATGTTCCCCCGCTACAACCTCAATGAAGCATACATCGACATCGAACGTCCGAGTCCACTCACAATCAGATTCCATTCTGTGATTTTCCGTCCGAAATGAGGGCGTCAGACGTATAAAAGAATCAGGGTCGGATGAAGAAGTTCATGCGTCCTGGACGGCCATCCTTAGGAGTTGGCATCCCCGGGAGGGATGGCAGTTTTGTGGGGGGACCCGCCATCCCTGAGTTGCCATTCAAGCCCCCCCATTCCAGGACCAGCACCGGGATTCCAACCCAGGATCATTGTAGACTAGTCTTCTCGCACTAGACCACTAATATTTTTTTTTTTTTTGTAAAAAAACCTCGAAACACATAAAAGTGAGAGTGGTATTGTCCTATTCTACGAATGGCAGGCGTAATCCTTAATCTATAATCCGATAAACTGTCGTTCTCGCACAATGCCCGATAAGCCATAAATCTGGCTCCGGAAATAGTAAACAGGAAATGGAAATATTCCATTTTGGTAATGCCTCCGGTTAATAAATATTGCAAAAAGGGGGTTTCCGTGAATGTCCCGTAACTCGACTCTAAGTTTTATTTTTCGTATGCACATATTTGGCGATTTTATTTATCGATTTTTTTTCAAGTTTTTTTACTGATTTTTTTTTTTTTTTTTTTTTTTTTTTTTTTTTTTTTTTTTTTTCAAAATTTTGACATCGAGATTTTAGGTTTCCCATGATCCTGGGGTTCCCTGAGTCGAAAAAAGTGGTTTCTGGGAAAAGTCTGTCCCCTGTTACTGTTACATCGTTCTATTATTTTTTTTTTTTTGCCAAATTTACGATTTTATCACCCCTAGGCAATAATTTTAGGCACATGCATACAGAATTCCGATATTTCAACTTGTTCATTCTTTTGTTTATAACTATAACGGTCGTAATTTTTGAAAAATTGAAATTCTGTTGAAATGAGTCTGAAACATCTGTACGATCAGGAGCCTATCGACCAATCAAAAACACGATTTTAGGTAGATTTCGAAGAAAAATCTACCTATTGTAGTCGTACCAGTAGTCTCACTTTTGAAAAATTTCTTCACAGTTCTTCTTTTTATGACCCCTGGATCCCAAAACCACCATCAGTTCAAAAGTTTATATATATATATATATATATATATATATATATATATCTATATATCATTTGCACTTCCTTGTGAACACGCTAGCAGCCGTATTTTTTAAAAATAATTGGTTTTGACTATTTAATAAAATATAAGGGACTAAAATCTCGGTCGAGTTCGTTAATGGGGGAAATCGGACGAAGGGGGGGGGGGGGGGAAATGGGGGGACTTTTTCGAAATCTGGTTTTTTGGCCATAACTCCCTTAATATTGCAACTAATGAAACGTGGTTTTCTCTGAGGGTCGTCTAACAGTACTACCTACAACTTTTCTTTGTAACGCTTTTTCATCCCACCTTAATGGTTGAATAAGGGTGGAAAAAGAGGGTTTTGCGCACAAAAAAATTCATAACTTGTGTCCTAGGGGTGTTATCGAGTTCTTTTGTTTTGTAATGCATTTGCCTCAATTTTACCTACAACTTTTGTCTGAAAACGTTTTTCGTCCGACGCACCGTTTAGGCAGGGGGTGGGGGGTTGAATTTTCAAAACGTCATAACTCACTTATTTGGTGAGATATTGAGTTTATTCTTTTTGCTATGAGTTTCTATTAATAATATCTACAACTTTTGTCTAAAAATGTTTTTTGTAAAATCACTTTCATTTTCTTGTTAAGTGGGGGGGGGTGAAATTTCAAAACTCAATTCCTCCGTTTTTATTGTAGAGAATTCATTTGGGTCAACTGAAAATCTTCTTAACCGTCTTTCTAAATGATTTTAGACTGCTTTTAGTGGATGGAAGTAATATTCGAAATCTACCTACGCCTTTCGGGGCTGCCGAAAGGGATTTTATTTTTTTTTGACAAATTTTTGAAATTTTTTTGACAATAATTGTGGGCGTAAATTTTGAGTTATCAAAATTCTGTTCGAAATTTGTCTCGGAACTGATTTTAGGCATCCATAACTATTCAAAATCCAAATTGGTTGATTGGTGTGACCTCCAACATGGGCCCAAGTGTAAGGTTAGCTTTACGAAGAGACTTGGAAATATTCAATTTTCTAATGCATTGCCTTTGATAACAGCGCGGTGATTTCAAAATGAGATATCGTTTCTTGGTTCCAACTTTCCACTGTTCATACTTCCTCCTTCCCACTCCATTTGCAAAGTTCAGGAGTTAACGGAGTGTGTCTAACTGCTACTTTAAACTAAACTTTATGATATATGCTACACTGCCAATTATTTCCGGGTGGGAAACAAATTATGTCATCGTAATTTTACTTTCCAAATTCCATACTATAGACTTAAGGGTCCGCTATACCTGACGATGCATTTTTTGCCGCCCATAAGATTAACATTGCGAGCGGCGATTCATTTTCAAGGTTTACCCTTGGTTGGAAAGACACAAAATTTTGCCTGTACCTAGCCCTAACAATGTTGTAGGTCGTCATCGAAGCAGATTTCCCAATTTTTTACTGGTTTTCGAGACAAAGCACTTTTCTTGAGGTACGCGATGCTAGCATTTGCAAAACAGTTGCAATAAAAGAAACCAGTGAGAAATTGGGAAATCTGCTTCGAACACGACCTAGAACATTGTTAGGGCTAGATACAGGCAAAATTTTGTGTCTTTCCAACCAAGAGTAAACCTTGAAAATGAATCGCCGCTCGCAATGTTAATGTTATGGGCGGCAAAAAATGCATCGTCATGCAGGTATAGCGGACCCTTAACAACTAAGTAGCAAATGTAAATTCCGTCTTGAAGCCTGGAGAACGTTATACTGCAGAGTACCTATACGATTACGTTTTTTATCGCTGAAAGGTTTACGTTTAAAATAAATTAACGTAAACAAATGAGGAAATTAACGGGGGTGGGGAGGCCAATTAGAGTGTTTCCTCCAAGTTTAATGAGGGATTTAACTTTGGCTTTTGATACCCCAACAACCCCTCCCTATACCCCAAGGGATACACACCCTGTGTACTCAGGATCAGCCTCATTAGCCGAGTGGTCTACGTGATTGTCTTTCGAGGACCGGTTCTATCCCGACCCTACCGAAAGTTTTTCTGCTCGCATTCACCTTATGTTCAGCATGTCAAGTGAAATATATACCGAGGCTGTGGTGGTTCGGTATACCCACCTAAAACTGTAGGTCCCCGTTGTGAACTAACATGATGGGTGGGGAGCTGGTATTTGATATAGTGCTGCCAGCTGAGCACGATGGATAATTCTTGAAATGGTTTAGCTGCTGGGCTTGTCCCCCCCAACCCCTCTATTAAGGGATGATCCCGAAGTTTCACTCTAAATGCTCTGGAATATAATTATGTCTTTTAACGTCAGAGTTCCAGTTAGAGGCACCAAAATCAATGTATAGAAAATGAGCGTTTTTCGGATGCCCAAAGACTGACGTACCAATCTATTGGTAGTTCCAACCCGAAGGCACAGATTAAACAAACTGATGGTTGACCGAAGCCAAATGAAATATTTTTTTTTTAAATCCATGCTGTTATACCGGGATTCGAACCCAGGACCTCAGCAGTGCGAGTCTGGTGTTTTCCAACTGGACCACGGTGTGGCCCGAATAATCGCAGCTCACCTAGGCCATGGGGGTCCCCTATGTTGTTTAGTTCGGCGATACCATGACCCATTTGTGGCACAGCGGGCGGCTTATCTGGCAAGTGATAAGTGACGCTCTGACATGGAACGTGCAACTAGACGAGCCTGACATGGAACGTGCAACTAGACGAGCCTGCGTTGTTCCAGATTATGTTCCAGGCAAATTCCAGTGTCTAACAAACTGAAAGTTAAGCCATATTCACTACTTTACAGGTTTTACTTTTTATCGCTAGCAAATTTGACAAGAAAGCGATTTTTTCCGAGCAAAATTTCTGAGTCAAAAAATGTGGTTCTCGCGTCTAGGCACCGTTCGACCAATTTTGATTGAATCTGGTGTTAACCAGTTAAGAATGTCTACGCAGACGTGTTTGTTTACGTTTTTTTCTGCACACGCTTTGAGAAAGCTATTGGATATTTAAAATGTTCTGAAATATAATATGTCTGCTTAAGGCTGTATATACATTCTCGACGAACTCCACCAAAACCACTGTGCGAAAGTAAATATTCGACAAAACTAATGTTTACATATTAGTACTGCCCGAGACTGGTAATTGCAATATCGTATTGGTTGTGTCTACTCTAAAAGCTAAACATAGTGTGCTATTTGAACGTGAAACGAACGAGTGAAAGTAGGACACTATGTTTAGCTTTTACAGGATAAAAAGTAGATAAATGGTGTTGCAATTACCCACTTCCGTAAGTGAAATAAAAATTGTCAAAATGAACATCGCGACGCGACGGTAAATATTACAAACATTTATCAAAAATATTCCGCGTGCGGTAGTGTTGTATTTTCGCGATCTGTCAAAAAAACATGTGGACTGGTAGTTGACTGTTTAAAATCGCTCCTGTGGGCTTATTACTCCATTTCATGCAAAAATACAACACTACCTCACGACAAGGAGTTTCAGGTTTACATCCCCCTATAAACACTTTTCACTCGCCCTGGAACTTCGGAGTAGGGCTTAAAGTAATACGTAGCATTGCGAACCAAGTACGTGTAGTCGACCTTAACGGCAGTAATTAACAGGCCGTGTGGTGATTTTCAAATGGTTAATTTGGGAAAACGTACAGTCTTGTAATTTCGGCCACAGTGCAGAAAAAACGAAAACAAACACGACTGCGTAGAAACCTCGAAAGGAAGGACTGGAAGAATTTATTGAAGTGTTATTCATTCATACGGGATTGAAATGAGGTTGTGAATGTGTACAGGTACACAAAAAGCCCTATAAACCCAAAATAAAAATCCCAGAACCCAATCTACTGGTACGGCCATCAGACAGAATGTTTACACACTACATTCTAAAGTAGTGGGCTTCCTGCTTGCACGACAAAGGTTCCAAGCTTTCATGTTAAATCCCAAGGTCCCTGTATCCAAGAGGTTGCTACTATTGTTTCCCCCTGATACGTCAAATATCACAGCCCAATTGTACTCCTTAAGGTCTGGCTTTAAGTGGTGATGCATTTCCAAGTACACAATGGGACCTACAGTTTTAGATGGGTGCTACAAAGAGTCTGTCTACTTAGACAATATAGAGACAGATAGACAAGTCTGCAGAAAGTTCAGCTGGACTCTAGACGACTGGTCAGCACTATCTAGCTTTTTATACATAGACAACCTGCAGAATACAAAGACCTTGGTATTGTCAGAGTTTTGGCAACATAACACTCCCCGCGTGTGTGATTTCCATAAAATCCCGCTTGCTATGCTTTTCGCAAGAGAATTCGGTGTTTGTGTTCGGTATCGTAAGGGTTCCGCCCATGATTTCCTATGGGAAAAGTGTTACTTATCACAAGAAATGTTGTTTACTTTCGATGAAAAAGACGCAAGTTAACACCACATCAATCATGGCGGCCTAGCAAAGCTCCAGCCAGTTTGTTGCCTGCCACTTTCACCGATGGAACTAGAGGAAAAATTTTTTTTTGTCGAGAGCCTTCACCACTAAATAAAAAGTTATTACACTCTAAAGTGGCCGGATTATAGGTTTGTATAGGAGTTGAAAATACCAGAAGTGACGTAAGCTTTGGCAACTTCTGCTAAGCTCCGCATCTTCTGCTACACCTGTCTCGCTGCAAGCTAACTATATAGGAACCATCCACAGAAGGTATCGATATATGAAAGTCGGACAAGGACACAGCTACTCTACTGTCTCAACTATGAAACCGGAAATCAAAATTTTCAACCCGCTATATCTTCGAAGGGAGAAGACCTTTGGAACAAATTTCGGCTTCTACAACACCGCTTAAAAGTTCTTTATTGCGGCTGATATACAGACTATCCATATTCGATGTTGGGGAGCAAATTTTGGTAGTCAATAGGTACCTAATTGTAGGAGAGGTATAGGCCCGAATCCTGGGGTAAGAAATATTTTTTTCACTCACTCCCATTGAAATTTCAACGAACATTCAAAATAATTTCAAAAGATTCTGAAAAGAGATTATGAAATTGTCTCCGAGGAAAATTTCGGAAACGACACCCAAGCAAATAATACATAATACCTGAATAACGAGGATTTATTACCTTTGTTGAAATATTTGCCAGCTTCACCATGATGAATCCAATACCCACACTTCCGCTTCATGGAAACCACCTGAAAGCAACCAAGTGAAACTATTCTGAAGTTAATTTTCAGCTCTTTCAGGGAAATGAGATTTTCAGATTTAAGGGTCCGCTATACCTGATGGTGCATTTTTTGCCGCCCATAAGATTAACATTGCGAGCGGCGATTCATTTTCAAGGTTTACCCTTGGTTGGAAAGACACAAAATTTTGCCTGTACCTCTAGCCCTAACAATGTTCTAGGGAGTGTTCGAAGCAGATTTCCAATTTTTTTTTACTGGTTTTCGAGATACAGCACTTTTCTTGAGGTATGCGATACTAGCATTTGCAAAACAGTTGCAATAAAAGAAACCAGTGAGAAATTGGGAAATCTGCTTCGAACACTCCCTAGAACATTGTTAGGGCTAAGTACAGGCAAAATTTTTTGTATTTCCAACCAAGGGTAAACCTTGAAAATGAATCGCCGGTCGCAATGTTAATCTTATGGGCAGCAAAAAATGCACCGCCAGCGTACTGTATTTAGCACGGTAATTGCACCACCATTTCCAAGGAATTCGTTTGTCAGTGAAAGCTAAACATAGTGTCCTATTCGTTCGAATAGCACATCTATGTTCATCTTTTAGAGTAGCCATGGCCATAAGCAAACTGTTGTGTACGGTCCCAGACCAATACCCTGACTCCTTTCGAAAGCCAATAGCGAAATTTCTTTATAGTGTGAAAATATTACAAGACCCCTTGTCGGTTGTTTAGAGGGGGGAATTATTATTTTTAATTTTATTTCTTGGTTGAAAAAACTGTGTATTGGGCATAGACGTAGGGTTAGTAATGTTGCAGAGAAGTATATAGACAAATTCTCCAATTTCCAGGTACCTTTTTCGAATTCAGCAGTTTTCCCAAACGCTAACCTCATCTTTTAAGCATGCGCGTAGCAGTACCAAAAACTTGGGGGGGGGGGGGCTAAGCCCCCCGACCTTCTCTTACCTGGGGGTAGGCATGGCTTTATGTGACGTTATGTGTGGGTCAGAAAAATCCTGGGGGTGGCTAAACGGTTTCTGGGGGGAACCTGCCCCCCCCCCCCTGAAAAAGTTGGAGATCTTGAAAACTACAGGGAAATTGGTGAAAAAATTAAAAATAATTCGGAAGCTCGCAATGTTTCTCTAATGGGTGGCAGAAATGGATATTCTACTCCAAACCTTTACTGAGCTTTTTCCTGGAATTTCTTTGGAATTTGTTTCGAGAGAAATTAGCAGCATTCTTCCAGGTATGGCACTTAAAATATTACTGCGTCGCTCCTTTATAACTCGTGACTGGAATTTTAAGAATATACCTGCGGAATTCCTAGCTGGAAAAATTATTTCTCTGAAAAATTAAAAAAAAAAATCTGAATAAATTCAGTTTTCCTTCTTTCTTTTTTAATCCATAAAAAGGACTCTACGGCTTTAAGCCCCATGAGGATACAGTCCTCTGAACACAAGGGTCAAAAATGAGTTTTCCCCCTGCCAGGTACCCGTCAGGGGTGGCTACCTAACATAGAAATTGGAATAACCTTTTACTCCCTTCAAATTTAATTTCCTCCTGTTGGTTTTATTAAAATTTAACATTAAATTAAGAGGACGCTATACCTGACGATGCATTTTTTGCCGCCCATAAGATTAACATTGCGAACGGCGATTCATTTTCAAGGTTTACCCTTGGTTGGAAAGACACAAAGTTTTGCCTGTACCTAGCCCTAACAATGTTCTAGGAAGTGTTCGAAGCAGATTTCCCAATTTCTCACTAGTTTCTTTTATTGCAACTGTTTTGCAAATGCTATAGCATCGCATACCTCAAGAAAAGTGCTGTATCTCGAAAACCAGTAAAACAAGCGGTACGACACGGTCGGACAAAACTTTACCTGCTTATTTGCGTGAAAAACCCCTTGGTTAAATGATTGGAGACGGAAAAACTTTTTGACGAAAGGAATGGCCCCAGAATGTTCCCCAGAGTACTTAGAGACCCCACACGACGTACTTCGGCAACCACCCAAAACTACCCCCTAAAACGAGGTGAGGTGGTTGGGGAAGCTCGGAAAAACGTTTTGACAAAATAAATTGCCTCAGAACGTTTCCCCAAGCTCTTTGATACCCCATACAACGTACTTTGGAAAGTAACCAAAACTCCCCCCATAAGGGGGGGGGGGTGGCGAAAAAACATTTTGACCAAATATATTGCCTCAGAACGATCTCCCGATCATTTTGAGCCCACACAACCCATATTTCGCAAACCACTCAAATCTACCCCCCTTAGGGGGTGGGGTGCTTGGATACGTTTAGAAAAACTTTTTGACTCAAAAAATTGCTTCACAACGTTCCCCCGAACAGTTTGAGACCCCATAAGCCGCACTTTAAAAGTCAAACAAAATTGCCCCCCTCCCTGGGGGGGGGGGGGGGGGAGCGGGAGGCTCGAAATAAGCCATATACCATTTGTGACGAGTATGGCCGTTGTCACGTGTCATATCCAGAACTACTCATATACCACAAACAACTGAATCCACTGATTTCACCCTTTTACAGGTTCAGGGGGGACTTCCCCCCTTCCAGGGAGTTATGCGGGGGTAGTGGGTGGTATCATTGGATTCGTAATTATTTGTTCTATGATAGTCCAAAATTTGATCAAAATCGTTAGAGCCGATTTTGAGCAAATATTTTTTTTCTACCTTTTGGGGGAGTTTTGGGGGGGTAACCCCCCTTAATTTTAAAGGGGGGAAACTGAAATTCTGGATTCTGATTTCTTCCAATTTTAGAAAGGTCACTACCGATTTTGAAGAAAATCGGTTGAAAAGTGCGCCGTCCAGGTCAATGCCACATACATAGCTAGCTACATACATACATACATACATACGTACTGACACGGAGTACCTAACCTCTTCTAAAAATTCCTGTGGGCAAACTTTTCGTCGGAGGAAAAAAGTGAGATGGTTTTCATATTCCGAAGGAATGGACGTTTCCAAAATGTATATGCAAGTTTCAATCGCTTTTGAGGTCTGGGAGCAATGACGGTTCAAAGTTGAGGTTTGCCGAAAATTGGCCCGCACGAATACAATACTTTACCTTACGTATACTCCGTATACAGGTAAAGTAAACAAGCGGTACGACACGGTCGGACAAAACTTTACCTGCTTATTTGCGTGATTCCTAGAAATAAACCCTTGGTTAAATGATTAAAGACGGAAAAACTTTTTGACGAAAGGAATGGTCCCAGAATGTTCTCCCGAGTACTTAGAGACCCCACACGACATACTTCGGCAACCACACAAAACTACCCCCTAAAAGGAGGTGGGGTGGATGGGGAAGCTCGGAAAAACGTTTCGACAAAATAAATTGTCTCAGAACGTTTCCCTGAGCATTTTGATACCCCATACAATGTACTTTGGAAAGTATCCAAAACTCCCCCCATAGGGGGGGGGGGGTGCGGCGAAAAATCATTTTGACCATATAAATTGCCTCAGAACGATCTCCCGATCATTTTGAGCCCCCACAACCCATATTTCGCAAACCACTCAAATCTACCCCCTTAGGGGGTGGGGTGCTTGGATACGTTCAGAAAAACTTTTTGATACAAAAACTTGCTTCACAACGTTCGCCCGAACAGTTTGAGACCCCATAAGCCGCACTTTAAAAGTCACTCAAAATTGCCCCCCCCCCTGGGGGGGGGGGAGGCTCGAAATAAGCCATATACCATTTGTGACGAGTATGGCCGTTGTCACGTGTCATATCCAGAACTACTCATATACCACAAAAAACTGAATCCACTGATTTCGCCCTTTTACAGGTCCAGGGGGGACTTCCCCCCCTTTTTTAGCGGCCAGGGAGTTATGCGGGGGTAGTGGGTGGTATCATTGGATTCGTAATTATTTGTTCTATAATTGTCTAAAATTTGATCGAAATCGTTAGAGCCGATTTTGAGCAAATATTTTTTTTCTACTTTTTGGGGGTGTTTTAGGGGGGTAACCCCCCTTAATTTTAAAGGGGGGAAACTGGGCTTCTGGATTTTTATTTCTTCCAATTTTAGAAAGGTCACTACCGATTTTGAAGAAAATCGGTTGAAAAGTGTGCCGTCCAGGTCAATGCCACATACATACATACACACATACATACATACATACGTACTGACACGGCGTACCTGACCTCTTCTAAAAATTCCTGGGGGCAAACTTTTCGTCGGATGAAAAAAGTGAGGTGGTTTTCATATTCCGAAGGCATGGACGTTTCTGAAATGTATATGCAAGTTTCAATCGCTTTTGAGGTCTGGGAGCAATGACGGTTCAAAGTTGAGGTTTGCCGAAAATTGGCCCGCACGAATACAATACTTTACCTTACGTATACTTCGTATACAGGTAAAGTAAAAATGGGAAATCTGCTTCGAACACTCCCTAGAACATTGTTAGGGCTAGGTACAGGCAAAATTTTGTGTCTTTCCAACCGAGGGTAAACCTTGAAAATGAATCGCCGCTCGCAATGCTAATCTTATGGGCGGCAAAAAATGCACCGTCAGGTATAGCGGACCCTTAAATAGAAAATGGGTTTATAATCGTAATAGAGGAGGGGAACCTATATAGGGGTCCCTAGAATTATTTGGTTGTTATTGATATGAACCCATTGTGTGCAGGCACCCTGTCATATACATAGCCTCCCTACGTTAATTTATATAGGCACCCCGCCTTTGAATATTTCAAAGGGGACGAATGGGGTGAAAGGGCCATTCAGAGAAGACATAATTACACTAAGGGCGAAACCATTTGTCAGCGATGGGAGCTGTTATTGACAGCTGGTTTTGTTAACTGACGTAGAAAGTGGCGTAAGAATTGGTATTTTTAGGAGTGAACTAAAATATTGCACAATGTGCAAAAACAATGTGCAAAACAAAATTTTTTAGGTAAAATATGTCGTATTTTACCTAAAAAATTTTGTTGGATATTTAAATATTCTGAAATATAATATGTCTTTTTAACGTCATTGTCATTACTCATGAGGCTATGTTGTGATTTCACGATCGGTTAGGGGTCCGCTATACCTGACGATGCATTTTTTGCCGCCCATAAGATTAACATTGCGAGCGGCGATTCATTTTCAAGGTTTACCATTGGTTGGAAAGACACAAAGTTTTGCCTGTACCTAGCCCTAACAATATTATAGTGCGTGTTCGAAGCAGATTTCCCATTTTTTTACTGGTTTTCAAGATACAGCACTTTTCTTGAGGTATGCGATGCTAGCATTTGCAAAACAGTTGCAATAAAAGAAACCAGTGAGAAATTGGGAAATTTGCTTCGAATACTCCCTAGAACATTGTTAGGGCTAGGTACAGGCAAAATTTGGTGTCTTTCCAACCAAGGGTAAACCATGAAAAGTAATCGCCGCTCGCAATGTTAATCTTATTGGCGCCAAAAATGCATCGTCAGATATATCGTCCTCTTAATTTCGCACAATGTTTTTGTAGACAAAAATCACTCGATCGTAAAATCACAACATAGCCTCATAATAATTTATGTCGTTAAAAAGACATATTATATTTCAGAACATTTAAATGTCCAGTAGTTTCCTCATAAAATGTGCACTAAAAACGTAAACAAACACGGTATAGTGTGGTCGCTCTTATTTCGTAGACCTCTCAGGATACAAGTCAAACATTTTGACAGCTCAGCCACTAAGAGCCAAAGGAACAAACAATAATTATTCAACAGTTTCTCAGCAAATGGAAAAACAAACAGTAGTTCGGTGGAGGTGGTCGCATTTCAAAGAGACAAAACGAACGAAAGCTTTAAGTAATTAAAACGTCGATTCGTCGTCGGATATTCGTTGCAAATAGTTCATTAGTTTCTCCCTCTATTTTGAATTTAATTTCGTAAATTACGACCCCAACAGAGGGGGAGAGCTGCTTTCCCTCTTTGTTCTCATGAAAATGCAGGTTCAATGGTACTACCGTACTTAAGAAAAGCCTTGAATTACTTGGAAAGCAGGATTACGAAGCAGGAAGACCGGGAACTATACCCAACCTTCACCGGCTAATGGGAAAGCACTCTGTACCTGCCATCCCCGGACGGTAAAGTTCAGGTACCCGTCGGGTATAGGCACTGACCACCAAGCTATGGAGCAGGAGGACCCACGATCGAGTCCCTGCTAGTCCAAATTTTTTTTTAGGAACCGACCTTTACCGGCTGTGAGAAAACTCGACTTTCGGGGGGGCCCAGACCAAATCATACGTGAATGACGGGCAGGAGAACTTTGATACAATCAGGGTTTAGGGCTGCTGATGCTGAACATTCGTTTTGGAATTCAGAGCGCAATACACAATAGCAATAATTAGGTGTTTCCAATAAATAAGTAGTTATGAAACAATCTACTGATCATTACAGGTGGGTATGACTAGCCAAATGAGGAAATAATTAATGAATACAAGTATTGTATTGTTAGTCATAATGAAGCCGGAGTCATGTTCTGAAATGTAATATGCCTTTTTAACGTCATAAATAATTATGAGGCTATGTTGTGATTTTACGATCGAATGATTTCAGTCAACAAAAAAATTGTCCAAAATTAACCGATCGTGAAATCACAACATAGCCTCATAATTTATGACGTTAAAAAGACATATTATAATTCAGAACATTTAAATATCCAATAGTTTCCTCATTAAGTACGTGTGCATAAAAAACGTAAACAAACACGATTGTGTGGTCGCTGATCCGAAACTCAGTCACATTCTAATATGTACATGGGGAGATTTTCTGCCTTGATCGGATACCACTGCGGTGTTGTCCTGTAGGAAAGGAGCATCTCTATATTTCGAAAACAAATAATTTCTGAAACAGTTTCTCCAGAGAAACATTGGAAAGCACAAAAAATGACCTACTTCAAAGAAGGGAAAAATCGTTGGACGAGTGAAGAAGCCATTTCTCTTTTTGATCACAAAAAGATCTGGCGAATCGGTTCAGCTTTTGATTGATCCAGCTCACTGAGTCCGTGAATCACTGAATCCTCTCTATTGCTTATTGCTTCCACTTTCAGCACTTATACAAAGTTACTTTCGTTCACGTTTCGACTTAAAAGATTTGATGAAAACTTTTACAATAAGTAGTTCAAACTCCATCGCCGGAAGTTTTTTTTTACTTTCTCGGTAGCCAAAATGGAAAGGAAGAAGTATTGTTTTCATGATCCTGGGGGTTCACCGGGTCCAAAAAAGTGGTTTCTGGATCAAATTTATTCCACAGCCTTTACCGTTCACCCGATTTTGTAGAAATTTGGTACACACCTGTCTAAAATCATGGCCGAGGTACAGTTTCAAGGAATTTTTGATTGGTCAATAATTGCGGCTGTTATTGCTAAAAAAAACAAAAATTGCAAAAATAATTCAAAATTCGTGTTTTAGATTAGTCGGCCAAGCGCCGACGGTACAGTTTTCAATCTGAAGCATTGAAAGTGTTTTGACGAATAGATGTTTCGAGATGGTTTGCAATCAAATTACTTGAAAATTACGGCCGTTTTCGACCAAAGTTTGTGTCCGGAGGCCATGAAAAGCCAGCAGGCCATGACCACTAATGGGTATAGTAGGTGTAATTGTAATGTACGGAGGTAATCAGGTTAGAATTTATCTAAATTCGGTTAGGATTAAACACTTATCTCACACGGAAGTCCAGATGTGAGTTAAAAAGATTAACCGATAAACAATGTTACACAAAATGGCAGCCAGAGTGACGGAAATAAGCTTAAGTGTTCCGACAGCAGGGAGCTGAAAGCAGACTACGGTTATCGCCCCCATTCCCTTCAATCACACTTTCCCTAAGCTTCCATAGGCGTAGCAGGACCAAAAACCTAGGGGGGGGGGGGGCTAAGCCCCCCAGACCTTCTCCTCACCTAGGGGGTAGGCATGGCTTTATGTGACGTTATGTGTAGGTCAGAAAAATCCTGCATGGGGGTGGCTAAACGGACCCCCCTTTGCTACGCCTATAGCCTGCCCCCACAATGCTGTTTGTTGACGTCATTTCCTGCCCATTTTCTGAGGAGACTGTTCCACAAAAAATGGGCAACAGAAACCATTCTAGTGCCATCTAGAAGTATCCATCGTGCCAAATGGCAGTACTCCCAAATACCAGCTCCCACCACGACAGGGACCTACAGTTTTGGGTTCAGTTCCGAACCACCACAGCCTCGATATACAATTTTCTTGACGTGCTAAACATATCAGAGGTAAACGCGGATTTAAAAAAACTTTTGACAGGATCGGGATCGAACCTGTGTTCCTTGAAAAGCAGCCATCGAGACCACTTGACTATCGAGGCTGTTAAAACAGCGGGGAGCTGAGAGCAGAGCCTGGTTAGCTCCCCACAGTTTCCGCAACAGAATAAGCTCCGGCGCGGCAGTACAACCGGAAATAGGGAACATGTTGTTATGAGGTTTCGTTTTTTGTCGCCATTTCGAAAGTTTTGCTATTGATTCATCGCTTACAAAAGCTTGCAATATATATATTTTTTGTTATTGGGTTTTTTTACATTGCAACAGCTGTATAGAAGGGCCAGGGCGTAGCCACCTTCCCAGACCTCCGTACACAACGGGGTGATTTCGTGAGAATCACTACCACAAGAAAACTCGAAGGTCGGGCGTTATTCTTCCCAAATCATCCCGCTATATTTGTATACAGAGGACCCCTCTAGGCCCTTCTAAAGCCGCAGGGGGTATTCTCCTAAAGTCCAAAGTCCAAGTTTTTTTACTTTACCTGTATACGGAGTATACGTAAGGTAAAGTATTGTATTCGTGCGGGCCAATTTTCGGCAAACCTCAACTTTGAACCGTCATTGCTCCCAGACCTCAAAAGCGATTGAAACTTGCATATACATTTTGGAAACGTCCATTCCTTCGGAATATGAAAACCATCTCACTTTTTTCCTCCGACGAAAAGTTTGCCCACAGGAATTTTTAGAAGAGGTCAGGTACTCCGTGTCAGTACGTATGTATGTATGTATGTATGTAGCTAGCTAGCTAGCTAGCTATGTATGTGGCATTGACCTGGACGGCGCACTTTTCAACCGATTTTCTTCAAAATCGGTACTGACCTTTCTAAAATTGGAAGAAATCAGAATCCGGAAGTTCAGTTTCCCCCCTTTAAAATTAAGGGGGGTTACCCCCCCAAAACTCCCCCAAAAGGTAGAAAAAAAATATTTGCTCAAAATCGGCTCTAACGATTTTGATCAAATTTTGGACTATTATAGAACAAATAATTACGAATCCAATGATACCACCCACTACCCCCGCATAACTCCCTGGAAGGGGGGAAGTCCCCCCTGAACCTGTAAAAGGGTGAAATCAGTGGATTCAGTTGTTTGTGGTATTTGAGTAGTTCTGGATATGACACGTGACAACGGCCATACTCGTCACAAATGGTATATGGCTTATTTCGAGCCTCCCCCCCCCCCCCCCCCCCCCCAGGGAGGGGGGCAATTTTGAGTGACTTTTAAAGTGCGGCTTATGGGGTCTCAAACTGTTCGGGGGAACGTTGTGAAGCAATTTTTTGTATCAAAAAGTTTTTCTGAACGTATCCAAGCACCCCACCCCCTAAGGGGGGTAGATTTGAGTGGTTTGTGAAATATGGGTTGTGTGGGCTCAAAATGATCGGGAGATTGTTCTGAGGCAATATATTTGGTCAAAATGTTTTTTCGCCACACCCTACCCCCCCCCCCCTTATGGGGGGAGTTTTGATTACTTTCCAAAGTACGTTGTATGGGGTATCAAAATGCTCGGGGAAACGTTCTGAGGCAATTTATTTTGTCAAAAAGTTTTTCCGAGCTTCCCCAACCACCTCACCTCGTTTTAGGGGGTAGTTTTGGGTGGTTGCCATAGTACGTCGTGTGGGGTCTCTAAGTACCTACTCGGGGCAACATTCTGGGGCCATTCCTTTCGTCAAAAAGTTTTTCAGTCTCCAATCATTTAACCAAGGGTTTTTTCTAGGAATCACGCAAGTAAGCAGGTAAAGTTTTGTCCGACCGTGTCGTACCGCTTGTTTTCAACTCTTGAACCACGGTCAATGGAACCGGCCATTAAGGTCGACTACACGTAATTGGTTCGCAATGCTACGTACTTCAAGCCCTACTCCGAAGTTACAGGGCGAGTGAAAGGTGTTTATAGGGGGATGTAAACCTGAGACTCTTTGTCGTGAGGTAGTGTTGTATTTTTGCATGAAATGGAGTAATAAGCCCACAGGAGCTGTTTTGAACAGTCAACTACCAGTCCACATGTTTTTTTGACTGCTCGCGAAAACACACCTCACGCGAAATATTTTTTTGTAACGTTTCGGACTAAAACAGTATGATTTTATCATCACATTTAGTAGAAAAGCTTGATAAATGTTTGTAATATTTACCGCCGCCGTGTTACATGTTGACAATTTTTATTTCACTTACGGAAGTGGGTAATTTCAACACCATTTCTCTACTTTTTCTCTTGTAAAAGCTAAACATAGTGTCCTACTTTCACTCGTTCGTTTCGCTTTCAAATAGCATACTATGTTTAGCTTTTAGAGTAGACTCAACCAATACGATATTGCAATTACCAGTCTCCGGCTGTACTAATATGTAAACATTAGTTTTGTCGAATATTTACTTGCGCACAGTGGTTTTGGTGGAGTTCGTCGAGAATGTATAGACAGCCTTAAAGCTAAAACCTCAGGACGACCCCACATGCAAGAACTGAGCACACCGCATTTGTACCTACCAATAAAAGGTACAAAGGGCAGACGCAGTTCAAAAAGAGACCGACCCGCCCAGGGCATTTTGATGAATGAGAAATCGCAATAGAGAGGTTTATTTGCTTTTTGTCAGCCTGGGAAGTTATTTGTTTGTTCCTCAACATCTCCCTTGTGATTAGTCAGCTTTTCACTTTCCCATACTACACGAAGAAAATAGGAAAGTATCGTGATGGCTCAGAAATCGATGTTTTTTTTTTCACGACACGATTTTTTGGTGCAAAATATTGCAAAGTGGGGTCCGGGAAAGTGAGTGCGACTATTGTCGTGCCAGCTACTCTTACTTTCACCATGCACCGTTATCGTTTCGTTAGCTTTCGAGTGGATTATCCGTGCGTTAGCGAAAACGATAACTTTCATACCTGCGACTCATTTGGTGTAGTCTAATCAAGATTTTAACTTCTTTCTCCGAAAAAATAGGGGATTTTTACTTTACCTGTATACGGAGTATACGTAAGGTAAAGTATTGTATTCGTGCGGGCCAATTTGCGCCAAACCTCAACTTTGAACCGTCATTGCTCCCAGACCTCAAAAGCCACTGAAACTTGCATATACATTTCGGAAACGTCCATTCCTTCGGAATATGAAAAACATCTCACTTTTTTCTTCCGACGAAAAGTTTGCCCACAGGAATTTTTAGAAGAGGTCAGGTACGCCGTGTCAGTACGTATGTATGTATGTATGTATGTATGTAGCTAGCTATGTATGTGGCATTGACCTGGACGGCACACTTTTCAACCGATTTTCTTCAAAATCGGTACTGACCTTTCTAAATTTGGAAGAAATCAGAATCCGGAAGCCCACTTTCCCCCCTTTAAAATTAAGGGGGGTTACCCCCCCAAAACTCCCCCAAAAAGTAGAAAAAAAATATTTGCTAAAAAATGGCTCTAACGATTTTGATCAAATTTTGGGCAATTATAGAACAAAAAATTACAAATCCAATGATACCACCCACTACCCCCGCATAACTCCCTGGAAGGGGGCAAGTCCCCCCTAGACCTGTAAAAGGGTGAAATCAGTGGATTCAGTGGTTTGTGGTATACGAGTAGTTCTGGATAGGACACATGACAACCGCCATACCCGTCACAAATGGTATATGGCTTATATCGAGCCTCCCCCCCCCCCCCCCCCCCGGGAGGCAATTTTGAGTGACTTTTAAAGTGCGGCTTATGGGGTCTCAAACTGTTCGGGGTAACGTTGTGAAGCAATTTTTTGTGTCAAAAAGTTTTTCTGAACGCATCGAAGCACCCCACCCCCTAAGGGGGGTACATTTGAGTGGTTTGCGAAATATGGGTTGTGTGGGCTCAAAATGATCGGGAGATCATTCTGAGGCAATATATTTGGTCATAATGTTTTGTCGCCACCCCCCCCCCCCCCTTATGGGGGGAGTTTTGGTTACTTTCCAAAGTACGTTGTATGGGGTATCAAAATGCTCGGGGAAACGTTCTGAGGCAATTTATTTTGTCAAAGAGTTTTTCCGAGCTTCCCCAACCACCCCACCTCGTTTTAGGGGGTAGTTTTGGGTGGTTGCCGAAGTACGTCGTGTGGGGTCTCTAAGTACTCGGGGGAACATTCTGGGGTCATTCCTTTCGTCAAAAAGTTTTTCCGTCTCCAATCATTTAACCAAGGGTTTTTTGCTAGGAATCACGCAAATAAGCAGGTAAAGTTTTGTCCGACCGTGTCGTACCGCTTGTTTTTCACGTTTATTTGCTTGAAATTGTTGAAATAAATTTGACGTAAACAAAACAGACGAATTCTAGTGACACGTCAAATTTAACGACAGTATAATTTTATAACTATTCGTTAAAAGGCACTATCGTGAGGTGGTGAAATTCAGCCTAAAATGACTTTTTGGCGGTTGAGATCGGAAGTGTTTTCGATATCCTATATAGTGTGGTCTCAAAAGTGATTTTTGTCCTGAGGTGCTGGGTTCGAACCCCACGGTGACCACTCATTACTTCGGCCAAATCCTGGACCCTGGACCCAGCTATGGCTATCTGTCCATAGCTGGGTGTGATTCTGACGAAATTGCAGTGTATCGAGCTAACGTTTGGGTTATTTTGGCTTCAGGCTGGAGGGAGGGTGACGGCAGGGCATGTGGCCTTTTCTGGTTTTTGCCCTGCTGTTCGTCGACGCCGCCGTCACCGAAACCTTCGTGCTCGGCTACCTGACAGGCTCCCAGAGAAGACCTGGTGACAAGAAATACCCAAGGCCTGGCCTCACCATATCCGGGGCTATCACCTACGCTGTCGATCAGGTACGACCAAATAAAGGGTACCCAGCAACTAGACCATTTCAAAAATTATCCATCGTGCTCAGCTGGCAGCACTACCAAATACCAGCTCCCCACCCATCGTGTTACTACACGACGGGGACCTACTGTTTTAGGTGGGTTCCGAACCACCACAGCCTCGATATACGTTTAACTTGACGTGCTGAGCGTATCAGAACACACACACCAGGGATTAAGCTGAATAAATTCTCCCAGGGATTTATTGGAGGTGTGGAGTGGTTTATTTGGGAGCGATTAACTAACACCGAGTTTAACCGGAGATTAATACAATTTAAACTCTGCGTTAACTGAGAGGGAATGGATATTACTTGATGGGTTATTAAAGTTAAACCGGAGGTTAATACAATTATTTAAACTCGAAGGGTGCGTCCCATGCACCGTAGGTACTCGGTTAACGGTTAAACTCCAGTTAAATTCGGGATTAACCGAGTAATAGTTGGAATTTAACTGGAGTTTAACGTTAACCGAGTATGGTGGGACGCACTCTGAGTTAACTGAGAAGGAAGGGATCTTGCGCAGGGAAGTACATAGTGTTTTAAAAGTCTAGAGCTGCTCTTTATGATGGTGATTAGATGTAGCTTCTTTCTCGCTCAAAGGAAAAGCCTGAAAATTCAAATTTGGAGGGGAAATTACAGGCAGAAAATCGGATATACTACGGAACTTGCTGCCACAGCATAAAGGTACTAAGTTATCTTAAAACGATTTCTGTGGAAGGATTTGCAATACATACTGGCAAAGAACAAATTTTAATAAGGTTGCTATAGAAGAGGATTAAGAATTTACTGCTTTAACACATTAAAGGATGAACTGGGAAGGGAGGCATAAAGGGTAAAAGGTTTCGGAAAGTTACATAGGAATATGAATTAAATATTTTCATAAAGTTAAGGGTCTGCACTCATCACATGCATAATCCTGTTTGTTTATGTTTTTCCGACACTGTAGGATATTTTTATATGTATGTTCTGAAGTATAATATGTCTTTATAATGTTAGAAATTAACCATGTTGAGGTCGAGTCGAGTAATTCTGGACAATTCTTTTATATACAAAACTCTCTCAATCTTAAAATTACAACATAGCCAGTTAAGGGTCCGCTATACCTGCTATACCTGACGGTGCATTTTTTGCCGCCCATAACATTAACATTGCGAGCGGCAATTCATTTTCAAGGTTTACCCTTGGTTGGAAAGACACAAACTTTTCCCTGTACCTAGCCCTAATAATGTTCTAGGTCGTGTTCGAAGCAGATTTCCCATTTTTTTACTAGTTTTCGAGATACAGCACTTTTCTTGAGGTATGCGATGCTAGCATTTGCAAAACAGTTGCAATAAAATGAACCAGTGAGAAATTGGGAAATCGGCTTCGAACACTCCATAGAACATTGTTAGGGCTAGGTACAGGCAAAATTTTGTGTCTTTCCAACCAAGGGTAAACCTTGAAAATGAATCGCCGCTCGCAATGTTAATCTTATGGGCGGCAAAAAATGCATCGTTCCTCTTAATTTCTAATGAGAAAAAGACATAGGTATTATATTTCAGAACATATAGGTACCCAACAGTGTCCTCAAAAACAGGTGGAAGAAAGCGCATAAATGTAAGGTTCCATCCTAATATTCTCTACGGGAGAAATCGTCAGCTGTTGTTTACCTTGCAAATTTCCAATTCCCTCTCGTTGAAATAACAAAAATCTTTGCTTCTCTCACGGCTTCTACAGGTAAAGAATTCTCTTTGACAGGTGAACCGCGACCTCGCCCATCAAGGATCACCCCACCGCATTGAATTCAAAGTAGCTGAGACTTTTGGCGACGAGGAGATTAGTATTCACGAGGTAGCTGAGCTGTGGAGGGCCAATGTCTCTGGGTACATCGGTCCGCAGGAAACCTGCGTCCATGAGGCGAGGATGGCGTCTTCATTCAACCTCCCAATGATCTCATACGTAAGTGGACCTATCCGAAGCAGAATGGTCTGGGATCTAGTACTGGACTGTTGAGATTTTTTCTGGTGACGCTTACCCAGCCCTGGCCTTTACCAGCTGGGGGGAAATACAACTATCGGGCGTGATTCTGACCATATTATCACCTCCTTATGTACAGAGATCATTGACGACCACACAATCGTTGTTTGATTACGTTTTTATCTGTATACTTTATGAGGAAACCATTGGATATTTAAATGTTCTGAAAAGTAACATGTCTTGCTATCGTCATAAATTATTATGAGGCTATGTTGTCATTTTAAGATCGAGTGATTTTTTCTACAAACAAATTGTCCAAAATTAACCGATCGTGAAATCACAACATCGCCTCATTAATTATGACGTTAAAAAGGCGTATTATATTTCAGAACATTTAAATATCCAATAATATCCTCATAAAGTATGCTTTTTTTGTTCCATTTGCGAGGACCAACATTTCTGAGAGAGCCCCTGTATCTGCCCTGAGTGTAGCTGGAAATACTTGTTCGGATAGACATATTTAGGTTTAGGAATACAAAGAGCTTTAGGAACAATCTAAACTGTAGTTGACGTTCTAGGTACCTAGGTTACTTTAGTGGTAGTTTTTAGTCTGTAGTTTTAGTAAGTCAGCACTATTATTAACTCTGTAGTTGTTGTGTTTGACTTTAAATACATTATTATTATTATTAAAGTGTTCGTAAAAAGACGTATTTACGGTCGTAAGTTACGCTTAAAGCAAATTTGACGGATGTACGGAAAACTAGGCATAACTGAAACTTTTTCCATCTGTTTCAGTACTGTACACAACAAGAAACCTCAAACAAAAAATATTTCAAGACTTTCGCGAGGACTCGCCCGTCGGACACCCAGATCTCCAAGTCAGTGACAGCCCTGCTTCTGTACTTCGAGTGGGACAAAGTAGCGTTCTTGTACCTCGACCAGGAAGACGGCACAACCAGCAAAGTGGCCAAAACATTGCTGGAGACTTTCCGCAATGCTGGCATCACCATTCTGGCCACAAGAAGCTGGGGGACTCCCCACCAGTTTCCATATGCTCAGGACACGTTCAGGGATATTGTTGAGAACACCTACGAACACGCGAGAAGTAAGTACCTATAAACATTACACTGGCCACATATGATCCGCCCTGGAATGGGGGGTTGGAATGGGGGGATGGAATGGGGGCTGAAATGGGGGGGCTGGAATGGGGGGCTGGAATGGGGGATGGAATGGGGGGATGGAATGGGGGGATGGAATGGGGGGCTGGAATGGCAACTCAGGGATGGCGGGGCCCCACACAAAAACTGCCATCCCTCACTAACCATGCGTCCGGGGATGCCGACACGCCAGAACGGCCGTCCTGAACGCACTAAATACGGAGCGACTACACAAACGTCTTTGATTCCGTTTTTTCTGCACACTTCATGAGGAAACTATTGGATATTTAAATGTTCTGAAATATAATATGTCTTTTAAACGTCATAAATTGTGAGGCTATGTTGTGTTTCACGATCGGTTAATTTTGGACTATTTTTTAGAGACAAAAATCACTCGATCGTAAAATCACAACAACGTTAAAAAGACATTATATTTCAGAACATTTAAATATCCAATACTTTCCTAATACTGTCTCAATAATGAAACGGAAAATCAAAATTTTCAAATCGCTAAATCTACGAAGGGAGAATACCATTGGAACAAATTTAAGGTTCTACAAATATGAAGTCCTTTATCGCGGCTGATAAACAAATTTTCCAAACTCCAAACTAAAATGTAACATAATCATTCATCGCTGACAACGTTAGTATTGCGGCTGGCAGAAATGCACCAACAGGTAAACCGCAACCTTAAATCAGAAATATGAAATGCATGTCAGCGAATGTCAGCAGCAAACACGCAGAGGAAAATCAGGTTACGCATTTGTTGCAGGCATAATATTACCGTTAACGACGTGGCGAACATGAAACACGTTCTCGTTACATAAGCTCCGCAAAATCACGTTCATATCTCGTTCTATACACCGTTCAAAAATCCATTAAGAGGACCGTTAATTGACGCCATAGTTAGTAGAGGGGGGGGGGGGGACAAGCCCAGCAACCAGACCATTTCAAGAACTATCCATCGTGGTCAGCTGGCAGCACTACCAAATACCAGCTCCCCACCCGTCATGTTAGTACAGGGGACCAACAGTTTAAGGTGGGTGGGGATCTGTTATTTGGTAGCGCCGCCAGCGGAGCACGATAAATCCTTCTTGAAACGGTTCATCCCATTTTGTTCAGAAGTTTCCACACATGCTGCTTCTTACTGACTTGAAAAACCAACTAAGTTTAATTACAATTAAAGTTAAAGTAGTTTAGACACGATTACTTACTTTCCTGGTAAAGTTAACAAGTTTCTCGTCTTTGTTGTTCATGTTTACTTCTCGCTTAAGGCTGAATATACATTCGCTGTTTCTTTACGCTCCGATTTCAAACTTTGTGACAAAACTATTGGATATTTAAATATTCTGAAATTAATATGTCATTACTCATGAGACTTTGTTGTACTTTCACGATCGGTTAATTTTGGGCAATTTTTTTTTGTGACAAAAATCACTTGTTCGTAAAATCACAAACATAGCCTCACGAGTAGTGCATGACGTTAAAAATACCTATTATATTTCAGAATATTTAAATATCCAATAGTTTTCTCATAAAGTTGGAAAAATAGAATGTTGGCCCTTAATCACCGTGAACACTAGACTCGCACGGCTCAGGTCCTGGGTTCGAATCCCGGTAGCAGCAATTTTTTGTTGGTAGCATGGATGCCACACCAAATATTTTTTTGGCTTCGGCCAGCAATCAGTTTGATTAATTAACATCTGGGCCTTCGGGCCAAGGGCTGTTAGCACTGGCAGCTGCGTAGGCCCTTAAGGCAGAGCCGTAAACAAGTTTCGGGTGTTAAAGAGACACATTATTTTCCAGAAGCTTCAATGAAAACTTTCTGAGGGAAATCTTGTGTTTTGATTTTTGTTTCACTCCTGCAGACTTGATAATCCGATAATCCACATGGATGTCCGGTCCACTGATGGTCTGGCCGGTCTTCTATATGGTAAACTAGATCAAGTTACCATGGCAACCAATCAAGATCCGTATCTTCTTGTTCAAAGTGGCAATTTGTTGCTCAATCACAGCCTGAATGATCAAATTTAGCAACGGGTCACCCAGTAATAACCCGTTCCACTTTACTGTGTGTCTTAACTCGCTATGGGATTGGAGACCTTTTGTTTCACTTAACGAAGTTTCAGAAAGACAGTAGCTCGACAGCAGTAGCAAATATTTTCCAATTAAGGGCCAATCGTGTTTGTTTACGTTCTTTTACGGGCACTTTACGAGAAAACTATTGGATATTTAAAAGTCCTGAAATATAATGTCTTTTGAACGTCATAAATTATGACGCTCTGTTGTGAATTTACGATAGAGTGATTTTTGTCAACAAAAAAATTGTCCTAAATTAACCGATCGTGAAATCACAACATAGTACGATAATGACGTTACAAAGACATATACATATTTTAGAACATAATATAAATATCCCATAGTTTCCTCATAAACTGTAAATAAAAAAACGTAAACAAACACGATTGTAAGGTAGCTCCACCACACGATCCTGTTTTTTTTTACCTTTCATTACGAAACACTGTTGGATATATAAATTGACTGGCTATGTTGTGATTCTGTATAAAATTGCTCGTCGTAAAATCACAACATTTTTTCATCGGTGTTCAGGATATCGAGGCTGCATGAGGTGGTTCGGAAAACACCTAAAACTGTAGGTCCCCGTCGTGTACTAGAGGGGAGCTGATATTTGGTAGTGCTGCCAGCTGAGCACGATGGATAATTATTATAGTTGCTGGGCTTGTAAACTACGACTACCAGTATAGCTCCAACTAAAGTAACAGTTTAACTTTTTCCTCCAAACAGCAAAAACTACATTACTTTTCCATTCAATCTTTCTGAACTTTGCTACACTTTTTGTTTCATCGCGATAAAGATATGAAAAACCGCTCTTTCATCTCGTATCTCTTCCCCCATATCGAGGAAATTAAAATCTAAGGCCTGAGGGATCAAATACGGGGTTTATATATCTGATATCAAACTGATCCAAAGGACGCAAAAAAAATATTTTCTCCATAAAATTTTTCTTTTACCAACTTGACAGACAAACTTTTCTAAGTTCGCAAAGAACAGTGGTCGTTTAAAAATGTTTAGAAAGAAGGTTCAATCATCCTACCCACTCGTGGAAACGGTTGGATATTTCATTGGTCTGAAAAATTTGTCTTTTTAACGGCTGAAATTAAAAGGCTATGTTGTGATTTTACGATCGAGTGAATATACCTACATTCGCTATTTTTTTACGTATGGACTTCAAACTTTGTGAGAAAACTATTGGATATTTCAATATTCTGAAATATAATATGTCTTTTTAACGTCATTACTCATGAGGCTAAGTTGTGATTTCACGATCGGTTAATTTTGGACAATTTTTTTGGTGACAAAAATCTCTCGATTGTAAAATCACAACATAGCCTCATGAGTACTGACGTTAAAAAGACATATTATATTTCAGAATATTTAAATATCAAATTGTTTTCTCACAAATTTTGAAGTCTAAGCGTAAAAAAGTAGCGAATGTATGGTGGCCCTTACACGCGAGAACAAGGCATTTTCCTGCGTCATAACCCCGGGATAGAAAATCATGAACGCAGTAATGGAAGTATTTATTTACATTAGTCTATTTTCAGATAGAGTTTGTTTACAATTGCCTGTTTATCAGTTCTTTCCATAAATTATTACGGTTTTTTAACGTCCCAGTTAACTGCTCATCGCTCGTCATAACCGTCATACCAAACGACTTATCATGTTTTCAAGATTAACTGCGATCGCGAATGTTATGAAAACCATCATAAACAAAGCTTTGCAGCTGTATTTTTGTATATTCCTTTCTAACATTTTTTGAAGACACTGTTAGATACCATTTAAATGCCCTGAGATATAAGGTATTGCCGAGGGATTAACCACTCCAGAGATTGCTTGAGATTGCAAGAAGATTTCCACAGATTTCATGAGATTCTTAACGAGAAAAATGCACCCCGAAGGGTTAACTACTCCAGAAATTTCCAAGATTCCCCGAGATTTCATAAAGATTTACAATGATCACATGAGATTCCCAACGAGATTCCTGGAGTGGTTAATTTTCAGTAGCGCAAAAAGTGCGAGAAAGTCAAGCGCGACCATTGTCGGATCCTTCATATTTTTTATTCAACGGATATCGTGAAATTATTGTAGGAGAGACCGAGCCCGAGATTATATCACGGTTATGAAAGCGTAACCTTAAATTTAGAGGCCTGTGTTCCATTTCGGCCAGATGGAGATTTTTTTTTGTATTCAAACTTTTTTTCACAAGGGAAATTCCCTAATGCCAGGTAAATCACTAGGGGGAAGTAAAAAAAAACCATGATAAAATTTGTACTTTGTACTCGCGCCTGTTTATCGCATAAACAAAACATCCAGTTAAAAATTAGATTTGTTGGGTTAATGTGCTTTTCATGCAGATTTACTTTTTCCCGAGTTTTTTTTAAAAGCCCCCTGCGTCCAAATTAGTATATTACACCTACCTACAACAACAACATAAACTCTAAAGAAAGTTCTAGTTCTACAATATTTCAAAAATTTCTTTGGAAATGTATCTTATAGTTTAGATTTTAGATGAATTTCTAAGTGGGGTTTTCATCAGTTCCTTACCATAAAGATGAAGTCAGTGAATTTATCTTCCCAAAAAAGTAATAGCCGATAACTTTATCTTGCTGTTAATAGTCCACTAGCTAACGTTAGTATAATTCCGCTATCGGCAGGACGGCAGGATGGAGAAAGGGAGGATAACACTGTAGTGAACTTTAGGAACTTGTGAAATCCACCCTTACTTAGGCTTTATATTTTTGTATACTTCATCAAATGTATAGCAAAAGTATATCCTTTCATTTTATTTTATTAATATTATTATTATTTTTTTTTTTGCGCGCACTGCCTATTAAGGGCCCGATTACACCTTACAAAAAATATATGATCCTATTTTTATATGATCCTATTTTTTTAGTATCATAAAATTTTAGAAAAACTGTAATACACTTCACAATAAAAATATGATCATGTTTAGCAGTGATGCCAACTTGACATGGTAAAAAAATAAAATTTCGAAGATTTTTAGGGTCCTTTTTTGAACCGTTTTAGGTTAAATAATTTCTGCTATATTCTTTCAATTTATCGTTAAATAGAAATTCGTACTCCTCCACATTTTCTATTAATATACGGGTCATTTCCATTCCACTTTACCTCAGCCGCCATTTTCAACGGACTAACCCAACAACAACAAACACATCGCAGCATAGAGGAAGGTAGTCGCAGCAGTTATGATACAATTTGTACCGGCCGATACAAATTGTATCATAATTGACACAATTCACTTTACACCTTACAATTTTTCTTGATCATATTTTTTTATGATCATATTAGGATTGGAAATTGTAAGGTGTAATCGGGGGCTAAGGCACAATTTCTGCGCGGAGGTGGGTTTAAAGAACCTAACCTAACCTATACCTACAACCTACAACCTATAGCCTATCCTATACCCTATACCGCTAAAGGGGGGGGGGGGGGGGGATTATAGGGAGGAAAGGAAGGGAGTGGTGCGAAGGAATGGGAAGAGGCGGGCAAGGTGTGTTGGGTTATCCCCTAACAGATGTGAGAGAAGGGGTGGGGTGGGTAGGGGAGGACGAGTATTACAGTGGAGTGGGCAGGAAAGGAGGATGTGGGACACAGTGACAGGGACGGAACAGGACGGACAGGTGGGGGGTGGGTCGCTGGCCATCAGATGGCCATGGGTGTAGTGGGTATGGCCAATTCGGAGCCTGGCGAGCAGCACCTCATCTCGCCTGCGCGGTTGAGATGCTGTGCGCCACTGCCAATTTGTTTCCTGCAGCGGCTTTACACGACCACTCGTGCTGCCACTGGTTCAGAATGGCATCTTTAATCTTTCATTCATTCATTTCATTCATTCATAATCTTTTAATCTTTCATTTTATGGTCTTCCCCTATAGTTTACGTGATTCTTGGGAGCCACGACGAGCACCTAGGACTTCTTTCTGCAATGGAGGAGCGACGACTTCTCACTTCTGGAGACTACTTCGTAGTGGGGGTTAATCTAGAGGCCTACAACCAAGAAGATCCCACTAAGGTAGCGTACCTATAGAGTTCAAATCCGGAGGGAAGATTTTTTTTTCTTTTATAAGGGCATATTTGATGAGGATAGGTACCTACTATTGGATACTTAAATGCTCTGAAATATAATATGTATTTTTAATGCAACAGGATGTGTGTCAATTTCGGTCAATTTCGAACAAACTTTTCGTTTGGCATGTGACATGTACGAATCGTCAAGTGAAATGTATATCGAGGTGTAGGTCCCCATCGCATCTTGGGCTTGCCCCCCACCCCTCTACTGACTACTTGTATGTTTGCAGTACATGAAGGGATTGCTAAGGGAGGATATAGACCCCTATATACCTGACGCCTTCAGCAGCTACCTCAGCATATTGCCGTCAACTTCAACGGCCTTCAACGATTTCAGCCTGAAGGTCAATGAGTACATGTCCAAACCCCCTTTCAACTACCCAACTTGGACTGGCGTTAATAAAGTGGTAAGTTAACACACCATTTCTCTTTACCGCCAGAACCTAAGCAAAGCACTAAAAGTTAAGGACTCCCGCACCTGTTGGTGCCTACAGCCCTTACCCTTGGCCCAAAGGTACAGAAGTAAATGGGGAAAAATAAGTACCTCAGGAAATAAATGGACTATATGTATGACTTAGTTTCTATATTATCGCATTTTAGATTCTGACAACTAAATAAAATGTTATTACACTCTAAAGTGGCCGGACTATAGGTTGGTATAGGAGGAAAAAATACCGGAAGTGACGTAACCTTTGGCTACTTCTGCTAACCTCCGCATCTTCTGCTACCTGTATAAAAGAACTATCGAAAACATCAACTAAAGATAACGCTATATCAAAGTCTGGCTAGGACACAGCTACTCTACTGTCTATACGAAGGGAGAAGACCTTTGGAACAAACTTAGGGTTCTACAACACCGCTTACAAGCCCTTTATCGCGGCTGATTTATATCGATTATCCAAAGTCGATATCATTTCACAAACTCATCAAACAAACTGATTGCTGGCCGAAGCCAAATGAATCATTTGTCTTTGGTGTGACATTCATGGTACCAACACAAAATCGCTGCTAGACTCCAGTATTTTCCTACTAGTGCAGGAAAACGTGGAAAAATATTTCCCATTGTTGTGATTCGAAAGCCTGGCAATGGTGGTAACAACCTCAGACATGCAAATTACCAAATTTCAATATTACAATCATAAATATTCCAAGTTTCAAGAAATCGACGAGAAATTAAATCAGGAATTCGCAATGTTTTCACTGGAATTTTCTTCCTGGAATCAGTTTGTTGTTACAGAAATTGTATATTTTATCGCTGAAAACAAGTAGAAATTTCCTCCAGTTACGTTGGACTCGTCAGTAATTGTTCTTTTGAGATAGCGAGGCATTTTTTAGAGACAAAAGAGGTCAAATTTAATTAAAATCTTGGACAAAATTTCATTAGGTATGCCTGTGACCCGCTTCCGGAAGCAGACGTCTGACCGGAAACATTTTTGAACCGGAAATGAAATTATACAATGACCCAACCGGAAGCTCGGCCGCCAGTACGCCATTTCCGCATTCCGCTAAAATAGTTTTGATCTTTCTTATTCGAAGTTTTTAGAATATTTTTCAGGATGCTTCCCACCATACTCGGTAAACTCTTAAACTCCAATTTCTGTTGCATTTGTGTATTAAGGGCGTCTACGCAGTCGTGTTTGTTTACGTTTTTTTCTGTACATTATATAAGGATACTATTGGATAGTTAAATGTTCTGAAATATAATATGTCATTTTAACGGCCGAAATTAACAGGTTGTCTTGTGATTTTAGGATCGGTTAATTTCGGACAAATTTTTGTTGACGACTATCACTCAATCGTAAAATCACAAGACAGCCTGTTAATTTCGACCGTTAAAAAGACACATTATATTTCAGAACATTTAATTATCCAATAGTTTTCTCATAAAGTGTGCAGAAAAACGTTAAGAAAATAGACTGTTGTACTGTTTGCAAAGAAAACGTATGGGAAGAAACTAAAAAAATGCATATTATATTCTAGATACCCCCCGAAGCAGGTTACCTGTATGACGCTGTGTTGCTGTACGTCACGGGTCTTCAAAAAGTTCTGGAGGATAATGGAGACCCACGCAATGGTTCTGCTATTATCAACGCGATCAAGGGGGCACACTACCTCAGTGGCATGGGGTAAGTCATTATAAGAGGACGCTATACCTGACGGTGCATTTTTTCCGCCCATAAGATTAACATTGCGAGCGGCAATTCATTATCAAGGTTTACCCTTGGTTGGAAAGACACAAAATTTTGCCTGTACCCCTAACAATGTTCTAGGGAGTGTTCGAAGCAGATTTCCCAATTTCTCACTGGTTTCTTTTATTGCAACTGTTTTCCAAATGCTAGCATCGCATACCTCAAGAAAAGTGCTGTATCTCGAAAACCAGTAAAAATAAAGGGTCCGACAACAGTCGCACTTAACTTTCTCGCCCAGAATGATTTTTTTTTTTTTTTGGGGGGTTTTTTGAGATTTTTTTGCGGGCGTAATTTTTAAGCAATCGAAAATCGGTTGAAAATTACCCACGAGCATCTATCTGAGATCACTCATACCAAGTTTCATGGCTGTCATTCTATTACTGTAGTCCCAAATGCGTTCCGACCATTCAAAAACGTGGTTTCCCATTCTCAACTCATTTTCGACACTTTTTTGACTACAACGGCCGTAATTTTGAAGATAACAAAATTATGTTCGACAAATGTTTAAGTTACATGGTTCTACACAAATTTACCAAATTTCATGACAATCGGTCAATAAATGTGAATGGCGCCGAAACGATCGAACTTTGGTCCATAACGGCCGTAATTTTCAACCAATTCAATTTTAGTTGAAAATGACCTCGAAGCATCTATTTGTCAACACACATACCAATTTTCAGTGTTATAGATTGAAAAGTGTACCGTCGGCGCTTGTCTAAGTAACCAAAAACACGATTTTTGAATTATTTTGGCGGTTTTTTGACAATAGCGGCCGCAATTTTTGACCAATCAAAAAATCCTTAAAAATGTGTCTCGGCAGTGATTTTAGACAGGTCCATACCAAATTTCATCAAAATCGGATGAACGGCATAGGCGCTAGAGCACTGCACGGACTGACTGACGGACTGACGGACGGACGGACGGACGGACAGACTTTTTCCAGAAACCACTTTTTTGGACTCAGGGGACCCCCAGGATCATGGGAAACCCAAAATCTCAATTTCGAAATTTTGCACGAAAACAATACTTTCTCGCCATATATGGCTAGCGAGAAAGTAAAAAATGGGAAATCTGCTTCGAACACTCCCTAGAACATTGTTAGGGCTAGGTACAGGCAAAATCTTGTGTCTTTCCAACCAAGGGTAAACCTTTAAAATGAATCGCCGCTCGCAATGATAATCTTATGGGCGGCAAAAAAATGCACCGTCAGGTATAGCGGACCCTTAACGTTATTTATTTTATCGTTAAAAAAAATCATATAAACAATAAAATATTTTTTTTAATAGACGCAGGGGTGACTGTACGCAAGGGGATGCTCCTATCAGAATCTCGTCGAGGCTAGTTTGATAGGCCCAGGTCTTCTTGCTTCAAAAGGGGGAAATTTCTTCCAAAATTATGCGAGACACTACCTGAAAGTTGTAAACGAAAACCGAAATTCGGCGCCATCTCGTTAGTTTGTAAAGAAAGTAATAAATCATAAGGGTTTAATCCGATTTTGAGATGAATTTATATCTTATTCATCTTGAATATGAATTTTAATCCTCCCCCATCCTTTCTTTGAAAGGTCTTTCGTTAATAAGACATGGGACAGGTGATGTTAATTTATCTTCACCAGAACCAAAACAAAGCACTTTTTCTCACGTTATCATAGAAACCAACCTCCTTATTGCAATAAAAACATTTTAAATCCTTAGGGTGCGTCCCACCTTGCCCAGTTAAAATTAAACTGCAGATTTTGTCCTATGTTTACCATGTTAAATTTAATTTTTAAGTTAAATTTAACATGGTAAATCTCCAGTTTAATTTTAACTGGGACGCACCCTTAGTCAATTCTTTTAAGAACGCAATGCAAGCAAATATTCACTAAAATGACTTTCGGTTACGTCACAGTGTTTGATTTGCCAAACATCAACAGACTCCCTATTTTGGATCAGTGGGTTTGTTGATGTTTGGTAATTCAAACACTGTGAAGTAACCAAAAGTCAATTTAATGAATTTTTGGTTACTTCTTTATGGTCTTAAAAGAATTGAACTAAGGATTGAAACTGTTTTTATTTCAACAGGGAGAACACGAGAAAAAGTGCTTTGTTTCGGTTCAGGTCGAGGGGTTAACCACTCATTGGGAATCTCGTTGGGAATCATTGGCAATCTGTATGAAATCTCAGGGAATCTTGGAATTTTTTTGAGTGGTTACCCCTTCGAGGTTCATCTTTCTATGAATATCGTTGGGAATCTTTGGAAATCTTTTTTGGAATCTCGTGGAATCTCAAGGAATCTCTGGAGTGGTTACCCCCTCGGTTCAGGTATACCAAAAATTTCAAAAATAAACATCACTGTCGCCGTAACTTGTACAACGTGTAGACCATTACAGTTTTCTTGGAATGACGCCATTCTGGTGCCACGTGTTTTCGTCATTAAAACATTTATCACACCAGTTATAAAATCATTTTATTTTTCTTATCAAAACTGACGCAGCCTCGGCTGTAAAGTTACGTCATATTTTCCAAAAAAAAAAATTAAAATTACAGATAAGAGAGAGAAAAGTTGCAGGCGACGAGGTGTCGCAATAATTCACATTTTTGTCGCAGCTGGAAACTTGGCAGTTTTCCTTCTTTTGTTAAATTTTCCCGGGAACCAACGTGGAAAGTTAAAAGGCCTCACTTTTGATACTTTCTCTATGGCCTCTCTGTGGTCTAGTGGGAAAACACTAGACTCGCACGGCTGAGGTCCTGGGTTCGAATCCCGGTATCGGCAATTTTTTGTCGGTAGCATGCCCTGGGTCTACCCAGCACTGACCGGCACCTAGTCTTTACCGGCTGAAGAATAGCTCAACTGTAGGGCGTGTATGTGACCCTCTTGTGTACAGAAGTCGCGAGATGAATTTTCTGAAATAAACTTCTTTTATTTTCAGGTACATGTCGTATATCGATGAGAATGGGGACGCCCAGGGAAACTACACCCTTCTGGCCAAGCGTCCCCATCCGACCCTACCTGATGCCTTCGGCCTCTACCCAATAGGAGTCTTCATATCCAGTGACAACGACTCAGCTCTCCCGGTAAGTACCCCAGTTTTCTTCTGAACCTCACGGCCCTTCGATAGCCCAGTGGTCTAGGGGGTGTTTTTAGAGGAACAATAAGAGCCGGGTTCGATCCCGATCATATCGAAATTTTCTAATCGGCATTCACCTCTGATTTGTTTGAGGTTTAGGTGGTTTGGAGAGCTGGTATTTGGTAGTACTGCCAGCTGAGCACGATGGATAATTCTTGAAATAGTCTGGTAGACTCCAAACCGTTCTGAGCCAAAAATCAGCATTCCCATCTCGCATTAAATCTAGAAGACACTGGAATGTGGGCTGTTTAGGTAAAGTGAAACAACTTGTAAATGGTCAGCAGTAAATGTTCAGACAAGGAAACGGATGTATGAGATACAGAATAACGGCCACCGGCTCTTATCCCAGATACAGGGTGTTACAGAATAACTACCCTTATCTCAGATACAGGGTGTTACAAAATAACTAACCTTATCTCAGATACAGGGTGTTACAGAATAACTACCATTATCTCAGATAGAGGCCGAATTTTTTATTATTATTGGCAGTCACCTGTGATATATCAAGTGAAATGGAGGCCTAGAACTGTAGGCCTCCAGCTGTTTGGCAGTGCGACCAACAGAGCACTACGGATAGCTGTCGATATGGTCTATACTCCACGCGCATCTTGGATGATAGTAAATTCAGACTTACCGAAGGGTGGATAGGCTACGGATATGTGAATTGTCGTTGTTAAACTCTTTTAGATATTGTGACCCTACTTCTCAAACCCTGTGTTTTTTTGAAAACAATATGTGAAGTTACTGTCATCCAAGATACGCGTGGAGTTAGGGTCCGATTACACCTTACAATAAATATATGATCATATTTTTTTAGCATCATAAAAATTTTAGAAAAACTGTAATACACTTTACAATAAAAATAGGATCATGTTTAGCAGTGACGCCAACTTGACATGGTAAAAAAATAGAATTTTAAAGATTTTTAGGGTCCTTTTTTGAACCGTTTTAGGTTAAATAATTTCTGCTATATTCTTTCAATTCATCGTTATAAGAAATTCGTACTCCTCCACATTTTCTATTAAAATACGGGTCATTTCCATTACACTTACCTCAGCCGCCATTTTCAACGGGCTAACCCAACAACAACAAACACATCGCAGCCTACAGGAAGGTAGTCGCAGCAGTTATGATACAATTTGTACCGGCCGATACAAATTGTATCATAATTGACTCAATTCACTTTACACCTTACAATTTTTCTTGATCATATTTTTTTATTATCCTATTTGGATTGGAAATTGTAAGGTGTAATCGGGGGCTTATACTTATTTGCTAGGCTTGTCCCCCCCCCCCCCCCCACCCCTCCACTACTTAGTCGAAATCAAAAGCAGCCTAGGATTTATTCTAAAAGGAAAGGGACAAAAAAGCCAGGGAAATCTTAAGAGCTACAGAAGGATTTTCGACACAGACACAGAAATAAAAATCAGCCCTGTAGGGATATACTGGGCCCGCAAGGAAGCAGAGAAAGCTCTGCTTTGTAAAAGGTACAAAAAGACGACTTCTAAAAAGTATTCACAGAAAGAAAATAAAATTATTCCGTTTTCAACTCAGGAGACAAGGCCTCAGGGACTCTCAACACCCACAACGCAGTCTTGAGTTCAAGGCTGTACCGATTCTGTTTGTTGTCGTTTCTGAGATTGGGCATTTAACTTTTTTGACAAATAATAAACCACTAAGGCTGAATTTCACCACCTCACTATAGCGCCTCCTAACGATCGAATAGCTATCGGATCGTTAAAGCAGCCTCAAAACTTATCATATATCGTTCGGTTTGTCGTGTCACTAGAATTCGTCTGCTTTGTTTACGTCAAATTTGGTTCAAGTTAATTTTTCGGAGACATGTATTAAATTGTTGGGTAGACAACAATCCCTGCCTGTTTCGCACCCAAATGATTTGAAAGGATGAAAGCTATCGTTATTGCTAACGCACGGATAATCCACTCGAAAGCTAACGGTAAGATAAGGGTGCATGGTGAAAGCCGTTAACTTTTCTTAACGATAGGATAGCGCTATCGTGTACACGATAAAGTGGTGAAATCCAGCCTTAGGTAGTAACTAACATTAAAAATTCACATTATATTTCAGAACATTTAAATATGCTACAGTTTCCGCAAAAAAAGATCGGAAAATGCTTTGACGGGGCACTCTGTAGCTCACATTCAGCAGTACGTAGGAGTGGACGAACAAATGGACTATACGGGGAAATGGGGAACGGGATATCTTTTTTAAGCGTCATTGCCTCGAAAAATAAAGGCTCTGACAATGGCCAAACTTTACTTTCCCGCACTAAAGGTCAATGGTTGGGGGGGGGGGGGGGGGGCGGCTATAGAGCCTAGTGGAATACAGGGTGGCACCTTTCGTAAGCTCTATACCTACATAGGGGGTGATTTGTTCAGAATAATTGGAAATCTTTATGAAATCTCAGGGAATGTTGGAATTTTTTGGAGTGGTTACCCCTTCGGGGTTCATCTTTCTATGAATATCGTTGGGAATCTTTGGAAATCTTTATGTATTCTCAGGGAATCTTGGAATTTTTTTGGAGTGGTTACCCCTTCGGGGTTCATCTTTCTATGAATATCGTTGGGAATCTTTGGAAATCTTTATGGAATCTCTGGAGTGGTTACCCCCTCGTCTCCAACAGACCTCCGATAACTAACTCCCTATATTTCGTAACATGACGAGAAAGTAAAAACTCAAAACGCATTTAAAAGAGTGTGGGGACGGTTGACGGCCTCCATTCATCCCCATCCAAATTTTGTCGCCTCTATTTTGTAAAAAAGGCTTCGTCTCGCATTTTAGCGACAACATTTTAGCCTAATGATGCATGTAGTTTTCCAATAAATTCTCACTCTGATCTTCCTTACTCGGTGGTTTGTTGGGCGCTGCCTTTCAAATGTCTGAAAATCTTCGCTGGGAAATCGATAAAGAAGTTCCAAATTGCTTTTTTTCGGATGAATGGATTTTTCTCAATTGGGAATTGCATGTATTCATGATATACGGTATATAAGAGTTACTATGCGATAGAATAGAATAGAATAGAATAGATCGTGTATCGTGTATATTGTAATTCGAGTGATTTTTCTCCCAAAAAAATTTGTTCAAAATTACTCGATCGTAAAATCACAACACGCCACATGCGAACTATATTCTAACGTTAAGCAGCTTCCTTATAAACATAGGAAGAAAAATCAGTCTGCTGCCACTGTTTCACGATTGTGTGGAGTGGCTTAAAATCGAATCTATAATCGCTAGAAACACGTGGCAGGAGAAATTATTTTTCTATCCTTTTTTGAGGACACTCTTGAAGATTTATAATGTTCTGTTGTATAATACCTATGTCTTTTTAACGTCAGATTAGATTTTGATTCTACGATTGAGTAATTTCGGACAAATATTACTCAACGGTAGAATCACAAGATATATTATATTTCAGAACATTTAATTATCCAACGTGTCGTCAAAAAAAAATTGTCAAAAAAACAGGATTTTAAAGGTGACCCTTAACAAAAACTAGAAATAATAACTTCATGATAAAACTTTTGGTGGGGAACACCAGCAAACAATGTAAAATTAAGGAAAACGGCAAAGAGTTTCCCGGTTTGCCTTCTTTTGATACCGCCCACATCGCTTTTGGTTTCTCGTATTTTAGAGACTGCCCCAAGCAAATTGTTTGTTTTGTTATTTTCTGGTTCTATTGTAAAAGTTTCAAGAAATACCTGGGAAACTTAGTCTTCTCTTTGGGCGCCTTTTTAAGAGCGACCCCACAATCGTGTTTATGTTTTTTTATGCACACCTTATGAAGAAACTATTGGATATTTACTTAAATGTTCTGGAATATAATATGTCTTTTTATCGCCATAAATTATGAGGCTATGTTGTGATTTCACGATTCCGGTTAATTTTGGACAATTTTTTTGTCGAAAAAAATCACTCGATGCAGGAAACGCAGGGACGGACTTTTTCGAGAAATCACCTTTTTCGACTGAAGGACTCCCAGGATCATGGGAAACCTACAATTTCAATTTAGCGAGCAATATATGACTAGCGAGAAAGTTAAAAGTCATGGGAGTGGTGGAAGCCACAGAATTAACAGCTGTTTGCCCTGAAGTGACGGAAGATTTCAAATGAATATTTCATTAAGTAATTATTTACCCTGGGTACTTAGCTGGCCTTCACTGTCTGGGGGAAAACTTACGGTCAGTGGACAAGCACCTATTGGTGCATATACAGCCCATACCATTATGCTAAAACTAACTTTAGCGCAGACTTGCCTAATCCTCTTAAATAACAGGCTAAGAAGAGGGTGCTAGTGTATAAGAGAAGGGTCTGATAGGGTCACCTTACGAAAAATAAAGGCTCCGACAACAGTCACCCTTAACTTTCTCGCCCCATTTTTTTTTTTTTTTTAGATTTTGAGATTTTTTTGTGGCCGTAATTTGTAAGCAATCCAAAATCGGTTCAAAATGACCCACGAGCATCTATCTGAGATCACTCATACAAAATTTCATGGCTGTCATTCTCTTACTTTAGTCCCAAATGCGTCCCGACCATTCAAAAACGTGGTTTCTCATTTTGAACTCATTTTTAACACTTTTTTGACAAAAACTGCCGTAATTTTCAAGATAACAAAATTCTGTTCAGCCAATGTTTAAGTTACGTAGTTTTACACAAATGTACCAAATTTCATGACAATCGGTCGTTAAATGTGAATGGCACCGAAACGATCGAACTTTGGTCCAAAACGGCCGTACCTCCCTGTAATTTTACCCTGTTATTAAAGAAGACAATAACACTGGTTTCATTATAATTCATCATAATTATCAGAAAATTGCTGTTACCGGGATTCGAACCCAGGACCTCAGTCGTTCAAGTCTAGAGTTTTCCCACTGGACCACAGTGAAGCTGCTGAAATAACTTGCAATACGCCCCATTAGAAATCAGCGAGGAAAGGTTAGGTTCAGCCAAGGGCGGAAGAAAGTTCTAGAAAGAATGTGCAAGCGCCATATGTTCCGGGGGAAAGTTCGCTGAAACATTTTACCCCTAATGTAGGGGTGGGGGGATGTTCAGCTGTTTTCATCAGGTTTTACCATCAAATTACATTTCCCAGTGTTGAAAGCTGCCTCGTGAGAGGTAGATTCTTGTTACTGTTGGAAAACTTTCGAAAAAAAAAAACACTGATGTACTTATTATAAAAAATTACAAGTGAAATGTACCTATCCATTTTCTAATTGATAAAGTAATTTTTTTTTCTGAGATATATTAAGTATTTTTAACATCCGAAATTAATTCTGAAATATAAGATGGATATTAAAAATGTGATGAAGTGAAAATTTCTTGTTCTAAGTTCTAATAGACATTTTTTTTTTCGCTTCAGGGGTTGGAGTTATCTGATGAGATGATTTGGGTTAAAGGCTACCCCCCTATAGCTGAACCTGTCTGCGGCTTTTATGGGGAAAACTGTAATTTCGAAAAAGGTAAGCGAACAGCCAATGCCATTTTCAGGAAATTAAAAAAAGAGCAACAGGTAAGTACATTGCTGTGTGTTGATATTCTTGCGAACTTTAATTCAGGAAAGGACACTATGTTTAGCTTTCACTGAAGAACGAATTTTTACAGTTACAGTATGCCACCGAACAGAGTTTTGCGGACTGCCCTACGTTCGAACGTAACAGTTGCCATATTTTTTCGAAGTAGTTCTCTCTCATATAATCTTATATTTCAGATACTACGATGCAGAAGGTATTTACGGTCGGGGGCGCTCTGCTGGTGGTCTTCCTCATAGCTTCGTTGGTTTTTTATCGAAATTGGCGATACGAGCAGGAACTGGACAGCTTATTGTGGAAGGTCGATTTCAAGGACATCCAGATAAGCGAGCATGACAACGACACGAGTGTGGGAACTAAAATGACCCGGTAAGTCAGGCTGCACCCAAACTGCCTCGGTTCGATCCCGATCCGGAATTTTTTTTCTCATCGGCATTCACCTCCGATTTGTTCAGCAAGTCAAGAGAAATGTGTATCGAGGCTGTGGTGGTTCGGAACCCGCATAAAACTGTAGGTCCCCATCGTGTACTAACGTTATGGCTGGGGAACTGGTGTTCTGTAGAGATTAGATATTTGTTTGTTCTGTTCTTTTTTTTACGGCAGAATCTAATTCAATAAAGATATTATAGAGCTACGGGCCCATGACAAAAGGTGACTTATTTTGAAAACTTCTCTATAGCGATCTCTCCTTATAGCGAGCAAATTTACATCGTCCCTTCTCGGTCATTGTCAGAAAAAATAAATATTCAGCAGTGCCCTCAGAAATAGGACAATAAAAACTGTGACTCAGCATTCTGTCAGCATCAGCCTTATATTATCACATTTCTCCAGCTAGGTATAGCCTATTTTGTTTACTTTCCAGAGCAACTCATCCACTAATCCGAACAAGTCAGGTGTCTCTAAGTTCAAATCCAGACGCTGACTTCCGCTACAGTGCGATCTTTACAACGATAGGCGTCTACAAGGGCCGTGTGTTCGCCATACAAAAAGTCCGCAAAAAAGCCATAGATATTACAAGGGCGATGAAGAAGGAACTCAAAATGGTGCGTATTGTCACACAGGTTCGATCCCGATCCTGACAAATTTTTTCTAATCGGCATTCACCTCTCATATGTTCAGCATGTCAAGTGAAATGTATACTGAAGCTGGTATTGGGTAGCGCTGCCAGCTGAGCACGATGGATAATTCTTGAAATGGTCAGGTTGCCGGGCTTGTCCCCCTACCCCTCTACTAACTAAGTATTCATTTTCAGATGCGAGATATCCGACACGACAACCTGAATCCTTTTATTGGTGCCTGTACAGAGTCCCCCAACATTTGTATAGTGACAGAATACTGCACAAGAGGTTCGCTAAAGGATATCCTGGAGAACGACAATGTCAAGCTGGACAACATGTTCATAGCGAGCTTAGTCAGCGATATTGTGAGGGGGATGACTTTTCTCCATGAATCTCCAGTCAAGTGAGTATCTCCAGTTGCAACAGGGAAGTGTCTCTATATAACAACCGCCAAGGGAGCATGTCAATTTGCTCGCAATATGGAGACGGTGACACTGTGGGGAATGGGATTGTCTGCGTTTGTTCGTTATAGAGATTTGGTTCTCCTCTAGCTTATGAAGGCCAGGAGGTGTATTCCCTTTCTCGAACGCCAGAAAACCCACCCAACTAACGCCTTCAAAATTTATTGTAAGAAGAACTGTTCCCCATATATTGCATCATGGCGTGCCTTATCTTCTTACGGCTGGTACCCATCAGGGATAAGTAGCCCCAAGGCCAGGCAATACTCACCACGAAAAATCTCTACAAATCTGGACTAGATCCCACGACGTTCTGTTTTAGGTACCACGGAAAACTGAAAACTTCGAACTGCTTAGTGGACTCGAGATGGGTGCTGAAGATATCAGAGTACGGACTTCATGAGTTCAAGAAAGGCTCTGAAGAACTTACCGACGAGGCTAGCGTGGCGCGCAAACTGGAAGGTAGGTACGTAAGCGATACCCGGTGTACACCCACTTTGAAATTACATAATCACGATTTTGCAGGCGCAGTGAAATACATGTATTGTATACTCTCTTTCCGAGGTTATTCGCGGGGGCTGTTACCGTTATTTTAACACCAGAGTTAACACCAAGGAGTGCGAAAAATAGCATTAGATATTGGTGACTTACGGTGCTTTTTCGTGAAAAGAAAGGAGTTCTGAGAAAACGCAGGGTTCCCAAAATTATTTTTTGTTCAGAACATGAAGTAGAGACAGTAGACTTAAGAGGACGCTATACCTGACGATGCAATTTTTGCCGCCCATAAGATAAACATTGCGAGCGGCGATTCATTTTCAAGGTATACCCTTGTTTGGAAAGACACAAAACTTTGCCTGTACCTAGCCCTAACAATCTTCTAGGGAGTGTTCGAAGCAGATTTCCCAATTTCTCACTGGTTTCTTTTATTGCAACTGTTTTGCAAATGCTAGCATCGCATACCTCAAGAAAAGTGATGTATCTCGAAAACCAGTAAAAAAATGGGAAATCTGCTTCGAACACTCCCTAGAACATTGTTAGGGCTAGGTATAGGCAACATTTTGTGTCTTTCCAACCAAGGGTAAACCTTGAAAATGAATCGCCGCTCGCAATGTTAATCTTATATGGGCGGCAAAAAAAACACCGTCAGGTATAGCGGACCCTTAAGAAGAAGGGGTCACAATGATCTAAAAGAGTTTAGCAGCGATAAAATTCACAATTTTGTATCCTATGCAGCCCTGAAAATGACTGAATTTATTGTCAGCCAAGAGTGAGGTTTCGTTTTTGCCCCTCTAGGTCTTCTATACAGAGCACCAGAACTTCTTCGGCTGTCTGGGGTGGATGAAGAGGATATCGGGTCTCAGAAAGGGGATGTATACTCTTTCGCGATAATCCTCTATGAACTACATGGCCGGCAGGGACCTTTTGGTGAAACTTCCCTCACAAACCAAGAAATCCTGGATAAGGTTGCACTTCCCACCGATCCAGTATTCCGGTAAGTGACAATCACGCCTGACGGTCAATTTTTCCCAATCAGAGAAAAATCTCGACAATAAGACGGGAGTTGAACCTAAGCCCTCTTGCTTCATTTGTCTTTTTCAGACCACCCCTAGAAGCGCTGGAAAACAGTTTTGACTTCGTCCGAGAATGTCTTAAAGAGTGCTGGGCCGAAAATCCAGAGTCCAGGATTGACTTCAAAACCATCAGGACAAGACTAAGACCTATGAAGAAGGGAATGTGAGTATCGTACATAGACATGGAACTGGCCGAAACCGAAAAATGTTACTTACGCCAGGATTTGAACCCTGACCTCTCATGACAAAAGTCCGATTAATTTTTCTGATATCCAACAGGAAGCCAAACATATTCGACAACATGATGGCAATGATGGAGAAGTACACCAACAATCTAGAGGCGCTCGTAGACGAAAGAACTGATCAGCTCATGATCGAGAAGAAGAAAACAGAAGCGCTCTTATACGAGATGCTGCCCAGACCAGTGGCGGAGCAGCTGAAAAGAGGGAACAAAGTGGAAGCAGAGAACTATGACTGCGTCACGATATACTTCAGTGACATCGTCGGTTTCACGGCCATGTCGTCGGAAAGTACGCCTCTGCAGATCGTTGACTTTTTGAATGATTTGTATACGTGCTTTGACTCGGCCGTCGAGAACTACGATGTTTATAAGGTAAGTATACGATCTCGCTAGCTAGCATTGCGAGAAACTATTGTTTTCGTAAAATATTCTGAGATTTTTTTTTAATGCGCGACATTCAGAGAACATGGGCGCCGATGAGTTGGTTTGTTAGATGTTTTTGGCCGAAGCCGAATATGAAGTGGCCGAAGCCCACTATGAGTGGGCCGAAGCCAGTTTAGGAGTGGGCCGAAGCCAATACATCCATGTCGGAAGCGAAAAATTTTTCCGTTCCGCCGGGATTCGAACCCGGACCTCTCAGGACACAAAGCGGACCCCTTGACCACTCGGCCACTGAGAGGCACGAATATTTTGAGATATGTCGGTTCCCAGCTGTAGGTAAGGGCAACCATGCACACAGTCATGTTTATCAGTATGTTTTTTTTTCGACACTGCTGAATATTTAAAATGTTCTGAAATATAATGTGTATGTCTCCTTAATGCCAGAAATTAAACTGGCAAGGTTTTAATTTTACGATCAAGTGATTTTTGGCACTAAAAAAACTGTCTAAAAGTAACCAATCGGAAAATCACAACATAGCCAGTTAATTTCAAGTAATGTTAAAAACACATATTATATTGCAGAACATTTAAATCAGTGCCCTCATAAAATGGTCGAAAAATAAAGGGTTCGACAATGGTCGCACTTGACTTTCTCGCAATTTTTATCGAAAATTTGATTTTTTTTTTCGTGACTAATTGTCAGAATTTTAACTTTTTCTAAAAAGTATTTTGCCTCACACTGGACGATACTTTTAGGCACCTGCATACCGAATTTCAAACATATCCGTCAAACAGTGAAGTATCGTTCGACGCGCAAAGTATATGTTTTCTATTTTGCATGTCACCGTCTTAATTTTTAAGTAAATGAAAATCTATTGAAAATTCCCTTGAAGCATCTATCTGAGACCACTTTCACCAATTTTGAAGGAAATCTGTTGATTACGGTTGTTGCAAATCCGTCTTAACCAATCAAAAACGTGATTTCCATTTTTGGACCATTTTTCCTACGATAATGCCAATATTGGCCCAAATTTTTGGCCCACCTCAAAAAGAATAAAATTGATCCTGTAGCATCTATTTGGGAACACTATTGCGAAATTACAAGGATCTAACTTAATAACTGTAGTGCCAAATCCGTCTTGACCAATCAAAAACGAGATTCTAGTTTTTTTTCCTATTTTTGACTTTATTTTGCCTATATTGGCAGCAATTTTGAATTGATTGAATATTTCTTCGACAAACCTTTAAGTAATGTTATTAAGCACAAGTTTATGGATTTTTGTGAAATTCCGGCTAATACTGTTCATGGGGCCAAGATTTTCACGTATGGGCCAATTTTGGCCCACATTTTTGGCCCATCTCCAAAACAATAAAAATGATCCTGGAGCATCTATCTGGGAACACGACTGCAAAATTTGAAGGTTCTAACTTTGTTACCGTACCGTGAAATGCATCTTGAGTAGACAAAAACACGATTTTGAATTTTTTTTGACACTTTTTTGACAATAGTGGGCGCAATTTTTGAGTAATCGAAATTAAATTAAAAATGTATCTCGGAACTGATTTTAGACATCTATATTCCAAATTTGAGCCAAATCGGTTGACTGGTGTGACCTCTAGCCGCGCTACAGACAAACGGACGGACGGACGGACGTACGTACGTACACGTACGTCGGACGGACATGACCTAAAAACCATTTTTTTGGTATCTAGGACCTCTGAAACGCCTTTTGCAATGAAAATCTCAAAATCGAAATTTCGCACGATAACATAACTTTCTCAGCCCATGTATTACATACGGGCGAGAAAGTAAAAAGTAAACACATAGCAAATACCGAATAGTACTTACTCCCCAAAATTTGGCTCAGTAAACCATCTGAACGCGAGAAAGCCAAGTGCGACCATTGTCAAATCCTTTATTACTTTCCAGGTAGAAACGATCGGGGATGCCTACATGGTAGTATCCGGGCTGCCGATCCGGAATGGGGACGAGCACGCGGCCGAGATTGCGTCCATGTCACTTCACCTTCTCAACTCCGTCAAGAGGTTCCGCATTAAGCATCGTCCAGACGAAGCCCTCAAACTAAGGATCGGAATCCACTCTGGCCCCGTGTGTGCCGGTGTGGTGGGCCTTAAGATGCCTAGGTACTGCTTGTTCGGAGATACCGTCAATACGGCAAGCAGAATGGAGTCTACTGGCATCCGTAAGTATTTTTAAACCATTGGTCTGAAGGACCAATTAAAGAAAGCCAAAATGAATATTTGATGTGTAAGCCATCAGTCTAAACATGAATTTGCAGGCGCTGCCCACAGACTAAAGTTACTCAACCGAAATATACGTACTTGGTTTGCAGTGATACGTACCTCAAGTCATTTTCCGAAGTTACAGGGCGAGTCAAAGCTGTTTATTGGGGGATGTAAACCTGAGACTCTTTGTCGTGAGGCAGCGTTGTATTTTTGCATGAAATGGAGTAATAAACCCAATAAACAGTCCACAAGTAGAGAAATGGTGTTGCAATTATAGTAGCGCCACCCTGACCTGCCTGGCCCGAGGGCATTCTGTGAACAGTGGACAGTGCAGAATGCCCTCGGGCCAGGCAGGTCAGGGTGGCGCTACTATACCAGTCTCCGGCAGTACTAACACGTAAACATTAGTTTTGTCGAATATTTACTTTCGCACAGTGGTTTTGGTGGAGTTCGTCAAGAATGTATATTCAGCCTTAATTTCAGACAAATGTTTTGTTGACAAAAATCACTCGATCATAAAATCATAACACAGCCTGTTTAAAAGACATATTATATTTTTCATAAAGTGTGCAGCAAAAAACATAAACAAACACGGCTGTGTAGACGCCCTTAACAATGTCGCGTGTTTTGTTTTTAGCCGGGTTTATCCACTGCAGTAGCGACACCAAGGCTCTGCTGGACCGCCTCGGCGGTTACCATCTCGAAGAGCGAGGAATCGTCGTAATGAAAGGCAAAGGGGACCAACTGACATTCTGGCTGACAGGGGAAGACCCCTACCGGCAAAAACAACGAGAACTCAAAAGATCAGCAAGGAAAATGTCTCCAAACGGACCTAAAAACAAGGTTGGACCTCGAAGTAGCCTCAAGAATCGAAACAACGATTATCTAACTCGAAGGAGCCCGCTAGCGCGTTGCTCGAGTCTCGAATCCCCGAAAAAACTTCGATTTGCCAGTGTTGACCTTATGGAGTTTCAAAAATTCGATTTATCGAAAGATCCCCTGCTAGAAGTGATTAGTGACACCTCTCCGAAAAAGAATAATTTGTTAGACGTGCATTATAATGCAGAACACGTGCGAAGAGCTAGTTCCTCATGCCCATGCATCGAGAATTTCGACACATCGAATAATGTTCCTTTGAGCCCTGTGTCGCAGCTGCTTTCGATAAACTATTACGTAAATACGTCTTCGAGCGTACCTGCTCTAGTACTGCCGAGTAACAGTCCTTGCAAAAAAGGCTGCAACGGTAATATACATATTTACATCGACCCTGACGACGAAAATGTAAACACACCCCTGCTGAATCAGGCATGAGCCTGTTTTCAATATTGCCGCCAGACAGAATTAAATCGATTTCTCGAATCCATAAAATCGATTGAATACAGTTCTGAGCTTGTGCTAACGACCTATATTGCCACAGACCGCTTAGGGAGCGTTTCATTTACTCGAAAGCAACATGTCTCGAATCTTCAAACAGATTAAGGGTCCGCTATACCTGACGGTGCATTTTTTGCCGCCCATAAGATTAACATTGCGAGCGGCGATTCATTTTCAAGGTTGGAAAGACACAAACTTTTGCCTGTATCTAGCCCTAACAACGTTCTAGGGAGTGTTCGAAGCAGATTTCCCATTTTTTTGCTGGTTTTCGAGATACAGGCACTTTTTCTTGAGGTATGCGATGCTAGCATTTGCAAAACAGTTGCAATAAAAGAAACCAGTGAGAAATTGGGAAATCTGCTTCGAACACTCCCTAGAACATTGTTAGGGCTAGGTACAGGCAAAATTTTGTGTCTTTCCAACCAAGGGTAAACCTTGAAAATGAATCGCCGCTCGCAATGTTAATCTTATGGGCGGCAAAAAATGCATCGTCAGGTATAGCGTCCTCTTAATTCTAGGTCGTTACTATGGTGAGGCTGGGTGAGGTAGGACTGGGGATGGGGGCCCCGAGCCCGGTCTTGCTATACACACAATCAAGCTAATAGGTAGGCTTATCTACAGTTACCCGACGGATTTGAAATTACACCGGGGGCATGGGTGACTATAGCAACGACATAGCTTCAAGTAAACTTCATGATAGTAAGGTCAACGGTCAAATTAGCCCAGAAAATAATTCCCAAAGCAAAGGTACCTGCTGCTACTTCCCACAACATGGCCGCGGGTAAGCAGTCTATTGCCATGTAGGTCGTTGGTGCCAGTCAATATTGCGCTTGTGAAAGTATTATAAGTATTTTTGATAGATTTTCCAATCTCGGCGCACCAGCAAGTACTTAATCTGACGTAAGATGAAATAATACTGCCATTATAGATCCAATTTCTGTTTATTCAGAACTCCGAAACTACACTTTAAGTGAGTCATATAAAGTGTGCACATCTCTTTCATTATTTTTCGGGGCACCAACAATTTAAAAATTATTTCTTACTAAATATTTTGATAGATGGTAATGCCACCTGATGTATCAGGCAATCCAGATATTAAGGAGACATGGGAGAGGTTATTTTCTCCATTTAATCACTGCATGGTACAGAAGGTATAGGAGATCTCTCACTTTTCCCCTTAAGAAGGAATACACTTGTCAATGTTCGTTGTCTGATAGTGAGGTAGGAACCAACTATCCTTCATACCTACTTAAGGGCCACCATACATTCGCTATTTTTTTACGTTCCGATTTCAAACTATGTGAGAAAACTATTGGATGTTTAAATATTCTGAAATATAATACCTATGTCTTTGTAACGTCGTCATTACCTTACTCATGAGGCTAGTTGTAATTTTACGATCGAGTGATTTTTGTCACAAAAAAAAAAAAAATGACCAAAATTAACCAATTATTGTGAAATCACAACATAGCCTCATGAGTAATGACGTTAAAAAGACATATTATATTTCAGAATAGGTATATAACTATCCAATAGTTTTCTCACAAAGTTTGAAATCGGAACGTAATAGCGAATGTATATTCAGCCTTAACCATCCTAATTTTGTGAAGGCTCGTGTCGTGCATTTAATTAATTTAATTCTTGATCTAGTCAGAATAATTTCTCGTTTATATCGATGTAAGACAATAAAAAAATATATTTGTGTTATACAATAAAGTTTTTGAATGATTGAAATATCCCGCCAAAACTGACTAGAAGAGACATCTATTGGTTGGAATAGGAACAAACAATTGCTTACTAGCGCTGGTTCATATGTGACGCCGATAGACGTCACTTGTGTTTATTTTTTTTTGTTAAAACACAAATTTATTACGCATGTTAGGTTTACCACGGACAGGGCACTATATCCTCCCTTGATGGATAATGGGTACCTGGCCTTGACCGGATGGGGGGAAACTGAACTGCCTGAGCGTGATTCTGACTTAATCACCCCTTTGTGTAATTATGCACAGAGTGTGTGTACTAGGCCATAACGATAGATAGCCGAAATAAAATTAATTAGAAAGTAAAAAGATATGTAAAGGAAGGAGTGTTGCGGTCGTATATGACGTAAAGCTGGATAGCCCGTTGTACCGCCCAATGAGCTGAGGCGCTGGCAGCCGTGAGTTGATATAGCGGCCAGAGCGCCCCAGCCCAGCATCGGTAGCGTGGCCGAGCGGTCTAAGGCGCTGGTTTAAGGCACCAGTCTCTTCGGAGGCGTGGGTTCGAATCCCACCGCTGCCAAGTTTTTTTTCAGTGTTATTTCTTTTCATTGTCTTTTAGAAAACTATCTGAACCATCAAAGCGATTTTAGAGAGGGACATTGTCAGCCAAGTCACCCGATCGTTCCCTCGTTTTTCTGATCCATGTTCAGCATGTCAAGTGAAATTTACATCAAAACTGTAGGTCCCCGTCGTGTACGAACATGATGGGTGGGGTTTGGTGTTTGGTAGTGCTGCCAGCTGAGCATGATAGATGATTTTTACACATAAGTACCTGAACGTACAGTACCTACTTACCGACAATATCAATTTCCAAGATCAGGGGCGGCTCTTGCAAACTCTCCCTAGAGGGGGGCAGCCATGATGCAAATTAGAGGTCACTAATATTTAATTTGAAAGCTCCTCATCCTTAACAGATTCGAGAGGGGTCTGCCCAGTTAAAATTAAACTGGAGATTTTGTCCTATGTTTACCATGTTAAATTTAACATGATAAATCTCCAATTTAATTTTAACTGGGCATGGTGGGACGCACCCTTAGGAAAGATTTTAAATATTTATTTTCACCAATTGTTGGTGGCCTCCCTTTTGGTATTATCGGGGCCGCCACTGTCTAAGATAAAGAACACTTACCAAAGATAGATGGTGCCCCAAGAAGAATAAGGCCATCGGTTCACAAAAACACTTCGCGAACCAAATGTAACGCGAATATAACGCGGTAAACTGAGTAATTAAGAGAAAATCAAAAAAAAAATGTACTGGGTTATCACTGATTGCCATATTGCGAAACCAAAGGAAAGGCACTCAAAGGAAAGGGACGATAGATGTCGCAAACTCGCAAATGTTTTACTTTTGGCGGGTAATTTAAAATTAGAAAAATAAATTATTGCTTTTGAATAAGATTGCCTCCTCTGTAAGCCGTAACAATTAAATAAACTCATTTTGTATAATTTTATTGATTTAAATATAATACCTATTGTAATAAAAATAATAAGGCTGAATTTCACCACCTCACGAGGAGAATAATTTGAAGGCAGTAAAAAGTTATTTTGTTTTGTTTTAATGGGCAAAATACCTAATTACCAAAGAAATTTCTAATTTTGAACCATATTTTAAACCCCAAGAATAGTCTAAAAAAAATTTATTCAAGAGATTTATAGCGTTGTGAAATCCATGAAGAGCAATGCTAGAAAATATTGGAGGGAAATATATTGTTGAAAAATCAAAAACTTTTAAAATGGCGGGAACAAATTTGAATTTTCGTAATTTTCCCCGAAAGGGAGAAATGTAGCATGTTTGCAAATGTACTTGTTTTGGTGATTTCTAGTTTCAAAAAAATAATCATTTATCCAAAAATAATAATTTCTAATAAGTTTGTGCCTATTTTAGGGATATTTTCTACCGAGATCCTGTCACAAATATCAAATTTAGTTTTCTCTTTATATTCTAACCATATCCGAGGTGAACGCCAACCAGAAAATCTTTGATGAAGTGGGGATTGAACCGGTTCTTGCCTACACTAAAGGCAGCCATAGAGACCACTTGGCCACAGAGGTTTCTGACGTTCCCTCGCCCGAATGATGACATCACGCGCAACAAGTTGCCTCTATCTCTTTGCCTGTTAAACGAGTCTTCTTGTCACAGACTCGACCGAGTTCAGTTCAAGCCCAATCTCATCATACAACTAGTCTTGTGAACACCGCCACCACGGTAACACCCTTCGCGAACACCAAGTCGTTTTAGTAAAAGTTCTGCTGGATCAAACGCGTATTTGAAATCGTGAAGTGCTTGGAAATCAGTGCATTTTTGTGTTGTGTTTGTGTCGTGAGGAAATTCTAAAATTTGGGATTGAACTTTGCGCCACCAGTCTTCAGCTTGATAAGGTTTGTTCTCTATATTTTCTGCCTTTTAGGTTATGTTTTTAGCGTAGGAACCTGTACGTAACCCAAAATATTGTTCAAAAATTGGTGTGCTCCCAATGGCAAGGCCTATAGCAGGAAAACCAATCTGCTACCAAATTGAACCCTAAACCCCAAAATTTAAACCTCCCGATATATTTTCTCCAGTTTTGCAACCCTATTTAAACAAAAAACACAAAATCCCGTGGTAAAAGCAGACCTAAATCAGCTTATCGCGCATGTGCACTAGTTATGACCATTTGAGGTTATGTTTTTCTACTAATCAGCTGGTTGCATCTATTTTAGTACGTATTTAGAAACTAAACTAGCTGTAAGGTAGTGTTAAGTACTGGTGTGCTAAATTTATCCAGTTTTTTTTACACGGTGGGTTTTTTTCTTGTTCGCACATTTGCACTTCTACCGTCGGGTATAATTAAAAAGCTCGAGGGGTCGTCAGAAAGTTTGGGTAGAGCACTGAGCTGTGAAGGAAGAGACTCGGGATCGACCATAGTAGTAAATTTACTCGCTACAAAGAGAATTCCCTATAGAGAGTTTCAGCCCGAGCCTTAAACAGAGGCTTTCTTTGTAGAAACACCAGACGTTTTTACCGTCATTATTTTGTCAGTAACATCTCTTCCGTTGCGTTTTTTCAAAATTCCTTAAAACTGACCATGGGTCATGATTTTACGCGGGTGTATACCAAATTTCATCTAAATCGGGTGAACAGTGTAGTCGCTAGAGCAGGGAATCGGGCGACGTACAAACGTTTCCGAGAAAGAAAGCTTGGTTTATGTCGCAGTGACATTGTGAGTGTGATTGTGTCTGGATAGTCGCAGGGTCGGGTGTGATTTGTCACCTTCTGTACGACCTTTGCTTTGGCAAGCTGAGTAATTCAACAGTCAAGAGTGTAGACAACTTTCTAATGAAGCGGCCAAGGCGCCAACCAGTCATTCCTCCATAACAAATATTCTCTACAACTCCTCCTCAAGAATGTCTTTAGAGCCGGATCACACAGGTTCGATTCCGACACTACCAAAAATTTTCTGATTGGCATTCACCTCTGATATGTTCAGCTGTCAAGTGAAATGTATAACGAGGCTGTGGTGTTAAGAGGAAAAAATCTCTGCCCCTGGAGTTGGAACTTGTGAACCCTTGGCCTTGGCGGGGACTGAAAAAAAATTGGGTGTAGCCTAATTCGATGAATAGATGAACAAATAGGTATATGGGTCGGTGGCTGACATAACTGGCCACTAATGATATACCTGTTGATGATGCAGACGTACCTGGCGCATCCTTCTTTCGGCCCTGAAAATGTAGGTCACAACCAGGGGTGTGGTGCCTACGTGAAGGTATCATGATGAGGCCTTTGCATTGTACCACAGAGGATTGTACGGAATATGGCGAATCTGTGTATCAGCCGCAAGAAAGAACTTCAAAGCCGTACAATAGAAACCTAATTTTTTTTCCAAAATTCTTCCCCCTTCGTTGGAAATTTTGAGTTCCAGTTTGGGTAGGTTTCGTTGTTGAGACAGTAGAGTAGCTGTGTCCTTGTCAGGCTTACGTCATGGCTTAAAAACTGTAGGTCCCCATCAAAGCTTGATCACATTCCAGAGATAAGTAATTAGTTCCTCTCGGAAGTGCTCCCCATGGCCAGAGCTGGATTAACCTTCAATGAGGCCCCAAAAGCTAGACTCGATTTCTAGGCCCTTTTATTTTATTATTTGTTTCATTTAGTGCCAAGCGAAGCAGAATATGGGGGGAAAAGACAAAAAAGGAACCTCTTTTCGAGTGAGCGAAAATTGTTTATTACGTTTATTACGTTCAGAGCGTAGGCCCTAAGCTATAGCTTATTTAGCTTACTGGTTAACCCAGAACTGCCCGTGGCTATAGAACACACACCAGGGATTGAGCTGAATAAATTCTCCCAGGAATGATGATGGCCACGGTTTCTACTGTCTGGTGGTTCTACCACGCTGTTGCCTCGGAAGGCTGGAAATTGGGGTAAATTGCATTTATTGGATTATAGATGATCGATTATCGATCGATATTCGATAAGGTAACGATGCTTAAGCTGGGTGGTGGTATAAAGTAGTTAATCCATCAGGCTTATGCTAGCTTCAGTACAGGAGATAAGATTTGCGAGTATCATTTCTGCAGCTTGCATAAGGATGATAGTGTTTTCTAGAAATATATCGTTCTCGCTGCTTTAAGGGCGTCGCGTTTGTTTACGTTTTTTCTGCACATTTTATGAGGATACTATTGGATATTTAAATGTTCTGAAATATAATATGTATTTCTAAGGTTCCAAATTAACTGGCAGTGTTGTGATTTTACGATCGGTTCATTTTGGATATTTTTTTTTGTGTGGCAAAAATCACTCGATCATAAAATCACAACATAGCTAAATAGTTTCATCACAATGTACGATATTTTCCTCCATTTCTATTTTGGAAAACGTCCACCTAACTACTCCAGAGATTCCATGAGATTCCCTGAGATTCCATAAAGATTTCCAAAGGTTCCCAACGATATTCATAGAAAGACGAACCCCGAAGGGGTAACCACTCCAAAAAAAATTCCAAGATTCCATGAGATTTTATAAAGATTTCCAATGATTCCCAACGAGATTCCCAACGAGTAGTTAACCCCTCGGCCAAGCCATTCAGAGAAGGATACGTTCTTTCTGTATGACGTCGTGAATTATTCTAAATTGGCTGTTAGTCGGTTGAATGTTTTTCCCCCTTTATCACAAAGGATGATTTAATGAGGTGGGGGGGAGGGGTTGTGAATGGTAGTTAGAGCAGGTATATGTGGATTTAATTGGATACCCACCCCCTCTCGGGGGTTGCAACGGTGATTCGTTAACGAGCAAATTGGATTGGATTCAACGCATCTGTTGGTGGTTACAGCCCATCCCCCTTGGCCCGAAGACACAGATCCAAATGGATATTTGGTGTGACAACCATGCTACCAACAAAAAATTGCTGCTACCAGGATTCGAACCCAGGAGTCAAGTGTTGTCCCGCTAGTTCGTGATTTGGAATTGGTGAGATGTCAGGTAGTGATTCTGACGAAATGTCTTGATTATCGGACTGGCGTTAACGTTTCCCGGTTCATATTAGCTGGACGGCGGCGCCTAGGTGATTAACACAAATGGCTATGCTATCGCGTAATGATCTTGAAGCAGGATCGTGATTCTTCCCAAATATCGATGGTTGGTAACGGTTTGTTTACTTTGTCTCTCATAGACACTGGAGACCCTCAGACGGGAGTGATTCTGGCAAAATCCCCCTGTTGTCATGGGTGTGTTTGTGAATCAATGGAAATCTTCATGAAATCGTAGGGAATCTTGGAATTTTTTTGGAGTGGGGGTTCATCTTTCTGTTAATATCTTTGGGAATCTTTGGAAATCATTATGGAATCACAAGGAATCTCTGGAGTGGTTACCCCCTCGGATTGTGACCAAAGGAGCTCCCTGTCTTCTTAGTATTTATGGCTCGTATCATTACGTTAGCTTCAGAGTAGGTCGCGATTCTGCCTTGACTACCCTGTTTTCTCGGTAACGACGGCGTGTTTCATTAGTTTGGCGCCAGAGCAGGCCGTGATTCTGACCATCTAGTCGGCACATGCTGTGTTAGTATTTGGAATTAGCTGTCCGGCGTGACAGTAGTTAGCGGGCTGGCATCTGTACCAACATGAGCAAGCCTACTGAGCCAACAGAGCAATAGCCTGCGACCTTGGCCGCGCATTGCCGAATTAACTTTTGGAAGAGTCGAAGGCTTTTCTAAATGAGCGGCGATTAAAACTGTTGTTAGATTATGTTGTTTATGTCCCATATAGGGTGTGTTTCACTGACGAAGATACATTTGCTATTTGTTTACGTGTTTTTGAGGACACTGTTAGATATTTAAATATTCTGAAATATAATATGTCTTTTTAACGTCATTACTCATGAGGCTATGTTGTGATTTCACGATCGGTTAATTTTGGACAACTTTTTTTTTGTGACAGGTACAATATTTAATTATTACAAATTCCGAAATAGCCATTTTGTAGGAATGTAGGAGGATTACCCTGTCTAACTAAATTTTCTGTTTCGGTAGGGTTCAAATCCTCACGTGGGAGGAATTTTTCACATCACTATTTTGTCAAACGCTCTCCCGGTTGAAATTAAATCTGAAGAAAGTTTAACGATATTTAAAAAATTGCTAAAATCATATTTACTTGAAAATGTTTTTTATAGTTTAGAGGAATTTCTAAATTTGTAATTTAACTGGACAACCAGGCGTTTTATACTCTAGTTCCACCTATTTTTGGTGGGGCAAGGTCAACAAAACGTAAAAAAAAAAAAAAAAAAAAAAAAGTCAATGACTTCCATTACGATTTTTTAAAAATTCCTAGCATACCAAATTTCTTCAAAATCGGGTGAAGGGAGTGAAAATCATCATCAAAATTTCGCACGAAAAAAAATACTATCCCGCATTATTGGCTAGCGAGGAAGTAAAAATATATGTATACAACGGACGGGATAAAAGAGAGTATCCTACGTTCGGCGCTGATCTGACACCTTTACATAACCAACGTATCATAATGGATGGGGTGGCAAGACGCAAGACAAACAAGGCGTAAATGCAGAATCGACGTCAACCCCCCCCCCCCCCCCCCTCCCGCTACCCCTGGACCTGTAATGGGGGGAATGAGCAATGATGTTTGCTAAGTGGGCAGATGGAGGTCGATACGCCAGAAAGCGATAACTGGGAAACGAAAAAAAAGTCACATACCCTTCGTGGACTCTATACAATCTCCGTAAAACTGTAGGTCCCCATATACTTTCTGCCCCCCCCCCTCTATACTGTGATAAACTGACCGTTAATTTGTCAAAACAATTTCGGACACTGGGAAACTGGAAATAATTAGTTCCCAGGAGGCTCGAACCCGTGGTCGCAATTACACTAATTTACTAATAACTCACTACATTGTATACCGTTCCCTGGGGGGGGGAGGCAAATAACTACCCCATCCCCTTCCCGAGAGGATAATTATTACCGCACCACCATTTACTTCGTATTTTCACGCTAGGGGGTCATAGTGAATAAGAGAAGGGTTTCATAGGGTCACCTTTCGACAAAAAGACGGTTAACTTTGTAAGATGGCACAGTAACAACTGTTTGCTTATACACTCCATCAGTCTTCTTAGCCTGTTATTTAAGAAAACAAGAACACTGTTTCTTTCTCAAAGTGTCCGTCTTCTAACGATAATAGAGATAGACACTGAGCTGAAGTTGGTTTGGGCATTTTACCATAAAATCTAACCTTCTAAGGGTGCGTCCTACCATACTCGTTTAACGGTTAATCTCCAGTTAAATTCGGTTTGTACCGTGCAATAATTGAAATTTAACTGTAGATTAATCGAGTATGGTGGGACGCACCCTAAGGGTGCGTCCCACCATGCCCAGTTAAAATTAAACTGGAGATTTACCATGTTAAATTTAACTTTTAAGTTAAATTTAACATGGTAAACATAGGACAAAATCTCCAGTTTAATTTTAACTGGGCATGGTGGGACGCACCATAATTGAAATAAAACAATAGCTATGCCGGGGTTCGAACCCAGGGCTTTCAGGGCGCAAGTGCTCGGGCACAGCGAGGCACACTCAAAGTGTTCATAGCACCATTGCTTTTCTCATTACGAAGGGCCAAAGTCCGCCGCCGAACAAACAAACATACAAACTTTTATGGGTTCCCATACGTTAGCGCGCCGCTGCTGCTGTGCACACAGCTCAGGCGTTCAACAGTTTCGCACCACCTAATCGACGAAATTTTTCTCCCATCCATAATAGATTTTCCTTCATTTTAAGTATTTCAGAATCTTAAAACTTCCTTGAGTATAATTTTTTAAAGAAATATTTGGTTTTGGGGGGAGAAAATTGAAGATATAGTTTTCAGCGTTATTTCTTTGATATCTGTGGCTGTTCGCCCATCAGAGGCTCTATTATGGATCTTATATGGTCGTTATCGCGAGCGTTAGCTCCTAATGCTACAACTACAGGTACAAATACACCTCTGTGCAAGAACAAGAGCAAGGTTTGTTGTACAAGAACAAGAGCAAGGTTTGTTGTTGTACAAGAAAAAGACTTGCTGTGCAAGAACAAGAGCAAGGTTTATTGTACAAGAACAAGAGCAAGGTTTATTGTACAAGAACAAGAGCAAGGTTTGTTGTTGTACAAGAAAAAGACTTGCTGTGGAAGAACAAGAGCAAGGTTTGTTGAACAAGAGCAAGGTTTGTTGTACAAGAACAAGAGCAATGTTTGTTGTTGTACAAGAAAAAGACTTGCTGTGCAAGAACAAGAACAAGGAAGGCTGCCACTTCTTGCTCTTGTTCTTACATCATGCATACTTAAATGAACAGATCGGCAAAGTTTGTTTTAACATTGTGAATCCCTTCAAGGGCACCCGAAAGTATAACAATCAACAGAGTGATTTGCAATTTGGCACTCGCAGCTTCTCTTATAAAAATGTTTTTCAACAACTTCCCGTCTCCGACCAAATGTCATGTTTCCGCCCGAATCCAATCCATTTCCGGATTATTTATTGACAATTTTAAAATCTCATGTTTATAAATAATACCAACGGGCAACTCTTCCAGCGAGCAAAAATTTGTTGCTCACTCATCCTTTGCATCCTATGCAAGAAACAATTTGCCTGTGACAATGGTAGACTGTAGTTAACTACTCTGAAAAGTTATATTCCTGTTAGAAACTACATTAAGGGCCACCATACATTCGCAATTTTTTTACGTTCCTTTGTGAGAAAACTATTGGATATTCAAATATTCTGAAATATAATATGTCTTTGTAACGTCATTACTCATGAGGCTATGTTGTGATTTTACGATCGGTTACTTTCAGACAAATTTTTTTTGTGGAGGAAAATTACTCGATCGTAAAACAGAACACAGCCTGTTGATTTCGGCCGTTAAAAAGGCATATTATATTTCAGAACATTTAAATATCCAATAGTTTCCTCATAAAGTGTGCAGAAATACCAATAAAAAAATTGTTGACACCGGGATTCGAACCCAGGACCTCAGTCTTGCGAGTCTAGTATTTTCCACTAGGCCACCGGTGAGGCCACGAAAGATTCAAAGTCTTGGTCGGATTTTTAGGTAGTGTACGGGATGGTCAAAAGACATAGCTGAATGCTCAGAGGGTTCAGGTACGTAACATGGAACCGGTCCTGGAGCATTTGGGGCCAGGGAACGAGGTGGGGGGCCTGCTGTACTGTGCGCTGTGTGCTGGAGCCAAGCTGTCTCATACAACTGCCACGCCCACCTTTGCGAACCTCCAGGCTGGACGGGTCGCCAAAAAGTTCCTCCAGAACTACACGTCACTCTTGGATTGTTCTAAAAAATAAAAAAACACAGGGTCTCCCAAACTATTTTTTACTTTCTCGCCCGTATGAAATACATGGGCTGAGAAAGTTATGTCTTCGTGCAAAATTTCGATTTTGAGATTTTGGGTTTCCCATGATCCTAGAGGTCCCCCGAGTCCAAAAAAGTGGTTTTTAAAAAATGTCCGTCCGACGTACGTACGTACGTACGTACGTACGTACGTACGTACGTACGTCACTCTGTCGCGCAACTGGACGTCACACCGTTCGTCCGATTTTGCTCAAATTCGGTATGTAGGTACCTAATGTAAATATCTGGACCCGTTTTTTGATAAATTTTGATAACTCAAAAATTGCGCCTGCTATGGTCAAAAAAAGGCAAAAAATCGTGTTTTTTGACAGTTAAGAAGGGCTGGAAGCTACGTATATCAAGTTGGAACCTTGAAAATTTGCGAAAGTGTTTTTGAATAGATGCTTTAAGGTCATTTACAATCATTTGGAGGTGGGCCAATAACTTGGCCCAGTTTTGGCCCCAAACGCGTTGGTCATCTCTCCGGTAGCACTATTCGATCGATTTCAGTAAAAATTGGTAGGGAGGTGTACTTTAACCTAGTTTGATGTTTTACCGAACGAAATTTATCCAACATAATAATTATGGCCAATATTGGCATTATCGTAGGAAAATTTTCCAAAAATGGAAATCACGTTTTTCATTGGTTCAGACGGATTTGCAACAACCCTAATCGACAGATTTCCTTGAAAATTGGTGAAAATGGTCTCAGATAGATGCTTCAAGGTCATTTTCAATAGATTTTCAATTACTTGAAAATTAAGGCCGTGACATGGAAAATAGAAAACACGTACTTTGCGCGTCAAACGACGCTTCACCATTTGACGGATATGTTTGAAATCCGGTGAGTAGGGGCCTAAAATTATTGTCCAGTGTATGGCAAAATTGTTTTTAGAAAAAGTTAAAATTTTGGTCCAAAAAAAATAAATTACGTAAAAAAAAAAAATCAAAATTTTCGATACCGCTGGCGTAAAAATTGCGAGAAAGTCAAGTGCGACCATTGTCGGACCCTTTATTGTTCTGGTCAAGAAGTATAGAAGGGGTCACAATGATCTAAAATAATTTAGCCACAACTACCTATACCTACCTAAGGGAGTATTCTGGTAAAAACACTATCGTGTTTTCTGGGGGAAAATGGGTAAAGTGTTCGCACGGCACAAGAACAAGGATTGCATACACGTGGCATTTTCTGCGTTTATGACGTCATTTTGTTGCCTACCTAAAGAGCCTACAGGCGGTCGAGTTTTCCTTACAAAATACGGACTGTTATCTATGGCCGTTATGAGTGATACTTGTCCTTGCAACCAAATCTAAGAAGTACATGAAATTTTCATGCATCACTAGATCCAGGGGTGGCCAAAAAGTTTCCTCCAGCAGCTTTTATCACGCGAAAGTCATGTTAGATATCACGCTTTTATCACGAAAAGTTATCACCGCCTAGCGGAGGTGGCGGTAGAAGGCGATTGCCCATGACAAGATTTTGTAGTGTGAAAAATGCTATTGTGTTTTTTTATATATTTTACATGCTAAAAAGTGAATTTGTAATTTCAAAACTTCAAATACACTTTCTAGTTTTGTTTAGTGTATTTTTTATACTTTTTACTTATTACCACGGACAGAACCGTAATAGCTCTTACATGGGTGATGTGACTTGGGGCTATAGTGGCGAAGCTCCCTTTAAAGTCCGAGTATTCCGGAAATTAGCGTGCAATTGAATGTTGGGAGATCTGTATAGAGATAGGTGTCTCCGGAATCAGAGCGAGTAATTGCCCTTTCACTACGAATTTTTGCAAACCAGTCAAATAACACAGCCTGGCACTCGTTCAAACAGGCCAAAAAACTGCCAAAAGTCAAGCGGCTTTTTGGGGGCCAAACTATTTGGCCAAGACCAATGTAAACAAATGGGGCAGTGACGCTGGGGCCCGAGTCTCATTAAGACAAAAGCTTGTGTTTAGCTTATGCTAGTGAACTTAGACACGGCCTCTGCCAATCGCTGTCACCGACTGAAGTTTCGTCTGAAGTAATTGCACCAACATGTGAAACCTCAAAAAGTTACTGACCTTATCGAAGATAGTTCTGAAGACGTAGCCCCTTTTGCGAAAAATGTCGCATATCATGACGGGATATACATTTGCTATTTGTTTACGTTTTTCTCGACCATAATTTTTGAAGACATTGTCGGATTTTTAAATGTTCTGAAATATAATGTGTCTTTTTAACGTCGTGAATTATTAAATTAATAAAAGATTGTGTCCTGAGAGGTCCGGGTTCGAATCCTGGCGGAGCGGAAAAATTTTCCGGCTTCCGTCATGGATGTATTGGCTTCGGCCCACCACTAAACTGGCTTCATGGATTGCAGTCCATATTTTGTACAAAAAACTCTGTGTATGCAAGAAATTGCAAGAATCTCGCAGCAAGAACATATAATCGCCTACTCCATTTAGAGGAAAGATTTTGAGGAGGGTTCTCATTTAATAACATGGACTGGGGATACAGTATATACAGGGAAAATTTGGAAGTTAGTTCAAAAGAAAGTGCAGGTTCCAAATGCTCCATGCAGCCGCTCGGGGCCTCACCCCATGCCCCTCTTTAAATTAGGCCTTCATTATAATGGGTAATTTCAGGCCCCGAAAAGAAAAAACCAGCTTTACGCCATACGATAAATTTTAAAAATTAGCAAACAATAAACAATAATAAGCCGAAACTTTAGAACCCCCCACAGTAGCCGGGCAAGGAGTGAGATCCCGAACGACAGGTTTTTAAACCGTTACAAACAAGAGCAAGAAATGATTTCTACTGCAAGAACAAGATAGGATTTTTACTGCAAGAGCAAGAGTCGCTTTGCGGGAACAAGAACAAGAAATGCCGTTTCTTGTTCTTGTTCTTGCATCGTGCATCACTAGTGGAGTGTATAGCTGTGACAGGCCTTTAGTGTGCACGTTGCCGGTGTATATGCAGTACAGATCACATGCCGCAGTAGTTGTAATGTAGACATAGAGCGGCTAAAAATAAACTCCGCACTGTTTGTATTGAGGACTAGCGTTGTGATAACATCAAGGTCGCAGCAAACCTACGATAGGATACTCGTCTACTGCTGGAATCCACACTGTACCTACTAGCTCAGTGCTCGAGATGCCTGCCTTTAGAGGGACACAGGTTCGATCCCGATCGTATTGAAATTTTTCTGGTCGGCATTCACCATATAAAAGTCAAGTGCGCGGCAAATCTGTGAATCTGCACTGCCGAGATAGCTCAGTGGTCTAGATGCCTGTTTTTTAGAGGGACACAGGTTCGATCCCGATCCTAATAAAAATTTTTTTGATCGGCATTCACCACAAGTGGTTTGGAACTCCCTGAAAACTGTAGGTCCCCAACACGATGGGTGGGGAGTATAGTGCTGCCAGCTGATTGGTCGAAATTTGCGACGATTAGTGCAAAAAAAATTGAGTTTTTCATTTGTTCAACCGAATTTCGTTATTTTACAAAAAAATTGTTCCAAGTGAGAAACCTTGTTTTGAACAGTCGAAACGCACTTGGGACTAAAATAATAGTATTAATGGCATGAGGTTGGTAAATAAAGTCGGAATTTTATTTCCCTAGCAACCCATGACAACCTTGTTTAACAAACAGAAAAAAATTCGGGTAAATTCCATTTCGAAATTAGCTAAATCCAGCCTTAAAGAGTGATCTCAGATAGATGGTCATAGGTAGTTTTGAACCGATTTTGGATTTTATAAAAATCTTCCGTTATGAATGAAACAGAATAACGAGAAAGTCAGCCGAATTTTCACTTTCCCGCGGCTTTGTTTTGTGTGTAATTGACTGACGCGTTGTTACAAATGTTGCATTTGAACAATTATATTTATCTTATCTTATCTTATCTTATCTAGATTGACTGCAAAATCACATAATGAAGACCCACAAAGAACTTGCCGCCTGATTTGCCTATGTAATGGTATTTGTTTTAAATGGGTATAATAATGGCATGGGGCGATGGTCCTCGGTAATGGGTAATGGGAACTGGTTGCAGACCACCCGCCTGTAATAGCTGGACCGCTTTGAGCCCTGAGGGAAAAGTCCAACCTAAAACCCGCCAACCTGGACAGCTATTTTTAGGTCCTCGGTCAATATTTCATCCAGCCTGATTAGCCATCTAAACCCTGTTTTAAGGCCGTTCTCCTCCGTGTTGGCCTGAGTTGCCATTCCAACCCCGCCATTCCAGGATGTTGTAAAATCTCAACGTAGCCTGCTAATTTATGATGTTAAAAAGACATATTATATTTCAGAACATTTAAATGTACAATAAGTTTCCTCATAAAGTGTGCAGAAAAAACGTAAAAAATTTTTAAAAGGACGCATTATGTTTCAGAATAAATAAATTTCCAATGAACAGTATTATGTCCGCTGTCCGCAGCCTTAAGCAGGAGCAGTTATTTTTTCTCACAATATGTAACAAGTGGCATGTCATTGCCATTATCATAGTGATCTATTTCGCTAATAATTAGCATAGGTTGAGTTCCACAACCGTTCAACGACCAATTAATTCTATCACGTATTTTGATACCAGCGAAGAAAGGGAATGAAAAATATATTGCTAAATAAATAACAGTCGTCTCTCTATAACGACTAAATTTGCTCGCTAAAAAGAGGGTTGGAAATGAAATGTATCACTCACCATATAGGGATGCAAAAGGGTGCGGGGCAAATCCACCCTGGAAAATATTCAGCAAGTTGGGGGTAGAACCTGGGTCGGCTTACCAATGTTAAGGTGGCCACACACGATGCGTTTTGGACGGCGTCTTTGCGAGGATGCATCCCTAGACGCCTCGAAGTGGTGCGGGATGGACAGTTTTGAAGGGATGCCGTCCCGATCTTGGAATTCCAACTTGACGCATCCCAGGTGGGCGTCTAGTTGTAGAAGATGCCTTTTTTGAATTATATCAAGAGACAGACGAGACATGCACTGTGGTTATTACAATTTCTGCCCAAAAAAAAGACAAATCACAGGGATGCGGGGCTGGATGTATCGTGTGTGGATACCAGACATCCCTGAGTTCACATCCCAAACCCCGCATCCCAGCCAGGGAGCCAGGGAGCCGTCCAAAACGCATGTTATGTGGCCAGCTTACTGCGCTACCCATTAGTTTGCATTGTGGTTGGAAATCCCTGTATTTTATGTATGATATATGGAATAGCATAAACTGTTGAATATGAACGTAAATGATTGGTTGCTGCGGTAGAGAATAGGGCATGGCGTTTGGCCAAATGACTAGTCACAGTCCTCAAGGCCATTGCTTTGGAGTCTCAACGTGTGCGAAACTTTCAATGTCTTTAGAACATGTGCTGAAACAGTGGCTATCAAGCGAGAACACCTGGGTTCGAGTCCCGAGTTCTTGAGATTTTTTTGTGGATCTTGCCCGGCTGGAGGAAAACTTGACTGTCGGGCGTGCATGATTCTGATCAAATCAAATACAGAGCTCATCCCACTATAGAGAGAGGTTGTCCCTTGGCAGTCGTTATAGAGAGAGATTGTTCCTTGGCAGTCGTTATAGAGAGAGATTGTTCCTTGGCAGTGGTTATAGAGACAGACTGATCCTTGACAGTCTTTATAGAGAGAGACTGTTCCTTGAAGGTCGCTATAGAGAGAGATTGTTCCTTGGCAGTCGTTATAGAGAGAGACTGTTTTATTGAAGGTCGCTATAGAGAGAGATTGTTCCTTGGCAGTCGTTATAGAGAGAGACTGTTCCTTGAAGGTCGCTATAGAGAGAGACTGTTCCTTGGCAGTCGCTATAGAGAGAGATTGTTCCTTGGCAGTCGTTATAGAGAGAGACTGTTCCTTGGCAGTCGTTATAGAGAGAGACTGTTTTAATGAAGGTCGCTATAGAGAGAGACTGTTCCTTGGCAGTCGTTATAGAGAGAGACTGTGTATAAGTTTTGGCAGTTTAGGAGAGGAAAAAGTTTGGGCGAGAGGCTACTGGAGAACAGGCTGTAAAGATGTTAATTGACCGGTCTATATTTAGCATGTAAGGATAGGGACAGCCTTGAGACGACTCAACCTGAGTAAGTGTTGAGCCTATATCATATGTAGGATGGGCTAAAATTAGCTTCGTCTCGAACCTGGGGAGGGGGAAGGGCCTTGAGCCCAGGATCATATGTGTGTGCCATACAAGGTATCTCTACTACCAAGGTTTCCCTCTTTTAAACCATCCAAGACGGTCTCCAGGTTACGTCATACGTCTGACGGATCATCGTCCTCCGGTGTTCGAAGGAATGAGGCTGTGATTGGCCTGAGAGATTTGACGTCATCTGGAGACCTAACGTAAGACTGAGTGACGCAACCTGGAGAATATGTAGATCCTGTGTGGCATCGTTTCAGGCATTCGCTAAGGTGTCTTTGTTTGAATGGGGTGATTGCGAGATAGATAACGAAATTGGGAAATCTGTATAGGTAGGTGTCGTATATCAAATGAAGGATCGTGTTTAAGTTTTTTTGTTGCAAATTTATATGTTCTGAAATATAATATTATGGCTTTTTAACGTCATAAATTAACAGGCTGTGTTGTGATTTTACGAGCGGTCAATTTCAGACAAATTTTTTGCTGACAAAAATCGCTCGATCGTAAAATCAGGACATAGCCAGTTGATTTGTGACCTTAAAAAGGACATTTTATATTTCAGAACATAAAATATGCAATAGTTTCCTCAGAAAAGGTTTTGGTTTGGAGGTTTGTATACTTCAAACTTTGTGAGAAAACTATTGGATATTTAAATATTCTGAAATATAATATGTCTTTTTAACTCATTACCTACTCATGAGGCTATGTTGTCATTTCACCATCGATTAATTTTGGACAATTGTTTTGGTGACAAAAATCACTCGATCGTAAAATCACAACATAGCCTCATGAGTAATGACGTTACAAAGACATACTATATTTCAGAATATTTAAATATCCAATAGTTTTCTCACAAAGTTTAAAGTCCAAAACCTAAAAAAAATAGCGAATGTATAGGTATTCATGCAGCCTTAAAAAGACATTCATATTATATTTCAGAATATTAAAATGTACAAAGTGTCCATAATAATTGCTGTTCCAGTAAATTTATCTTCCTGCAAAGGTAGCCGAAAAGTTATGTTGCCTTTAAGAGGACGCTATACCTGACGGTATCCCGCCATCCGTGTGATGATCACATAGCTGATCACTCCCGAACAAACCAATCCCTCTGCAGTTTTTCCACAGCATGGCCATCATCACTCCCTGGGAGAATTTATTCAGCTCAATCCCTGGTGTATGTTCTATAGCCACGGGCAGTTCTGGATTAAGAGGACGCTATACCTGACGGTGCATTTTCTGCCGCCCATAAGTTTAACATTGCGAGCGGCGATTCATTTTCAAGGTTCACCCTTGGTTGGAAAGACACAAAATTTTGCCTGTACCTAGCCCTAACAATGTTCTAGGGAGTGTTCGAAGCAGATTTCCCAATTTCTCACTGGTTTCTTTTATTGCAACTGTTTTGCAAATGCTAGCAAGAAAAGTGCTGTATCTCGAAAACCAGTAAAAAAAATGGGAAATCTGCTTCGAACACTCCCTAGAACATTGTTAGGGCTAGGTACAGGCAAAATTTTGTGTCTTTCCAACCAAGGGTAAACCTTGAAAATGAATCGCCGCTCGCAAATTTAATCTTATGGGCGGCAAAAAATGCACCGTCAGGTATAGCGGACCCTTAAAAGTCCACTAGCTAACGTTATGATTATGGCGCTATCGGCAGGATGGTGAAAGGTGCCAGGTTTTCTTTTCGTGATGATAACGCTATAGTGAACTGTAGAGGATATCCAACCTTAGCTTTGTAAAATTCCAAATGGTTTTCGTTTCGCAAGTGCTGACAGCTTTGGAGCAACATAGAAGTTTTTCTTTTGGCTTCCGGGTAAACAAATGTAAACACACGTCAGGTTGTCAGAGGGTGCGGAGGATTAACACGGCGCTCTATACTGTAAATCTGTCATCTGGCTACGTAGTACATTTTTGCAATGCCTCTCGATCAAATGGCCTCTACGGCACAACTCCTATCTTTAAGGTCGACTACACGTACTTGGTTCGCAATGCTACGTACTTCAAGCCCTACTCCGAAGTTACAGGGCGAGTGAAAGGTGTTTATTGGGGGATGTAAACCTGAGACTCTTTGTCATGAGTTAGTGTTGTATTTTTGCATGAAATGGAGTAATAAGCCCACAGGAGCGATTTTAAACAGTCAACTACCAGTCCACATGTTTTTTTGACAGATCGCAAAAACACAACACTACCTCATGCGGAATATTTTTTTGAAAATTTTTGGACTAAAAAATGTATGATTTTATCGTCACATTTAGTAGAAAAGCTTGATAAATGTTTGTACTATTTACCGTAGCCATGTTACATTTTGGCAATTTTTATTTCACTTACGGAAGTGGGTAATTTCAACAGCATTTCTCTACTTTTTCTCCTGTAAAAGCTAAACATAGTGTCCTACTTTCACTCGTTCGTTTCGCTTTCAAATAGCATACTATGTTTAGCTTTTAGAGTAGACTCAACCAATACGATATTGCAATTACCAGTCTCCGGCAGTACTAATATGTAAACATGAGTTTTGTCGAATATTTACTTCCGCACAGTGGTTTTGGTGGAGTTCGTCGAGAATGTATATACAGCCTTAACGGCGTACACGCAGTCGTGTTTGTTTACGTTTTTTACTTTCTCGCTAGCCATATATGGCGAGAAAGTATTGTTTTCGTGCAAAATTTCGAAATTGAGATTTTGGGTTTACCATGATCCTGCATGGGGGTCCCCTGAGTCCAAAAAAGTGGTTTCTGGAAAAAGTCCGTCCGTCATCCGTTCCCTGCTCTAAAGCCTTTGATGAAATTTGGTATGGACCTGTCTAAAATCACGGCCGAGACACATTTTTAAGGATTTTTTGATTTCTGCACATTTCATGAGGATGAGCATACTATTGGATATTTAAATGTTGTGATGTATAATATGTCTTTTTAACGGCCGAAATTAGCAGGCTGGGCTGTTGTTTTACGATCGCTTAGTTTCGGAAAAAAAAATTACAGAACAGCCTGTTAATTTCATCCGTTAACAAGACATAATATTATATTTCAGAATATTGAAATATCCAATAGTTCTGAAATATAATATGACTTTTTAACGTCAGACATTAACTTGCTATGTTATGGTTTTACGATCGATTGATTTTTGTCAGTAAAAAATTTATCCAAAAGCCAGCTAATTTTGAAGGTTACAAAGACATAGGTATTATATTGCAGAACATAATAAATATTGATTTGTTTCCTCAAAAAATGGGAGGAAAAAAATTGACGCTCGCAATGTTGAGCTTATGAGCGGAAGAAATGCATCTCTAGACGTTACCTTGTCTTTAAGGGCCACCATACATTCTCGACGAACTCCACCAAAACCACTGTGCGAAAGTAAATATTCGACAAAACTAATGTTTACATTTTAGTACAGCCGGAGACTGGTAATTGCAATCTCGTAATTGTTGTGTCTACTCTAAAAGCTAAACATAGTGTGCTATTCGAACGCGAAACCAACGAGTGAAAGTAAGACACTATGTTTAGCTTTTACAGGAGAAAAAGTAGAGAAATGGTGTTGAAATTACCCACTTCCGTAAGTGAAATAAAAATTGTCAACATGTAACATGGCGGCGGTAAATATTACAAATATTTATCAAGCTTTTCTACTAAATGTGACAATAAAATCATACTGTTTTAGTCCGAAACGTTACAAAAAAATATTTCGCGTGAGGTAGTGTTGTGTTTTCGCGATCTATCAAAAAAACATGTGGACTGGTAGTTGACTGTTTAAAACCGCTCCTGTGGGCTTATTACTCCATTTCATGCAAAAATACAACACTACCTCACGACAAAGAGTCTCAGGTTTACATCCCCCTATAAACACTTTTCACTCGCCCTGTAACTTCGGAGTAGGGCTTGAAGTACGTAGCATTGCGAACCAAATGGGTGTATTCCGCCTTAATTAAATCTGTGTAATGAAAACGCAACATTGTTGTCTTTACGTGTCCTAGACATGTTTTAGAATTAATAAATCAAAGTCTTGTAAGCTAAACATGGTAATAATTTGAGTTATGTAAGATATTTTAAATGTCCTTCCAGAGGAATATTTTCCTGTTTCCTTGTAAGGCTTCGGGCCTGGGGTTGCTGAGTATTTTCAAGCTCGCATCAGAATAAATTACCATTCTATTTGCTGGAAACCTCCTACCGTGTGGGTACCTACTTATGCACGTTGCTAGAATAAATAGTGGGCCGACAGTGGCCGCTTTTTACTTTCTTGCACTACGCGAGTATTGGAAAATTTCGATTTTTAGATTTTCGGGTTCCTATGATCCTGGAGGTCCCCCGAGTTCAAAAAAGTGGTTTTTGCAAAAAATGTAAAAAAAATTGCAATTGCCGGACCCTTAAGGTCGACTACACGTACTTGGTTCGCAATGCTACGTACTTCAAGCCCTACTCCGAAGTTACCGGGCGAGTAAAAAGTGTTTATAGGGGGATGTAAACCTGAGACTCTTTGCCGTGAGGTAGTGTTGTATTTTTGCATTAAATGGAGTAATAAGCCCACAGGAGCGGTTTTAAACAGTCAACTACCAGTCCACATGTTTTTTTGGCAGATCGCGAAAACTCAACACTACCTCACGCGGAATATTTTTTTTGTAACGTTTCGGACTAAAAAATATATGATTTTATCGTCACATTTAGAAGAAAAGCTTGATAAATGTTTGTAATATTTACCGCCGCCATGTTACATGTTGACAATTTTTATTTCACTTACGGAAGTGGGTAATTGCAACACCATTTCTCTACTTTTTCTCCTGTTAAAGCTAAACATAGTGTCCTGCTTTCACTCGTTGGTTTCGCGTTTAAATAGCACACTATGTTTAGCTTTTAGAGTAGTCACAACCAATACGATATTGCAATTACCAGTCTCCGGCAGCACTATTATGTAAACATTAGTTTTGTCGAATATTTACTTTGCACAGTGGTTTTGGTGGAGTTCGTCGAGAATGTATATACAGCCTTAATTTCTCCTGGAGGTCCTGGAGGTTCTGGTAGTCTAAGATATTTACAATATGTATTCGCATATATCCGTCATTCTGGTTAGGCACTCAGCTGTATGTAGTGAGAGGCCTACCCATCAGTCCTGATGGAAACTCGACTGCCGGGCGTGATTCTTACCAAATCATCCCCTTGTGTACCTACAGAGCTCACTAAGTGTGGCACCCCACACCTCACGACGCCCTGGCCTGCTTCAGATAATTTATTATTTTATTAATTAATTTTCATGTGAAGAAACCACTGCCCCGTGATTGGTCGATTGGTGGTTATCGCCATTCGCCTCTTCCGTTCAGTGACGTCATACGATCAGCGCGATAAATATACAGTGCGGTTCGGTAATAAGCGTTTCTATTGAGTGCACTAGTGCAATTATACGTCCACGATCTCAGAGTGTGGACTTTTTCTATTTGACGAAATCGCACTGCTCGAGTTTAGTGCAACTGTCAAAAGATAGGACTTGGGATATAGTCCTGATATTTTTCACCGGCTGAGGGAGAACTCGACTGCCGGGCGTGATTCTGACGAAATTTAACCCTACAGAGGTCAGAATAGTTGTGAGTCTGCGTCCCACTACTCCCTGGCCCTTCTTGAGCCCAATCTATAACATGTAACTGCGATTAAGGGTCCGCTATACCTGACGGTGCATTTTTTGCCGCCCATAAGATTAACATTTTCAAGGTTTACGCTTGGTTGGAAAGACACAAAATTTTGCCTGTACCTAGCCCTAACAATGTTCTAGGGAGTGTTCGAAGCAGATTTCCCATTTTTTTTTACTGGTTTTCGAGATACAGCACTTTTCTTGACGTATGCGATGCTAGCATTTGCAAAACAGTTGCAATAAAAGAAACCAGTGAGAAATTGGGAAATCTGCTTCAAACACTCCCTAGAACATTGTTAGGGCTAGGTACAGGCAAAATTTTGTGTCTTTCCAACCAAGGGTAAACCTTGAAAATGAATCGCCGCTCGCAATGTTAATCTTATGGGCGGCAAAAAATGCATCGTCAGGTATAGCGTCCTCTTAAGAAGTATAGCATGTGTTGCGTGGCTGCCTAGAGCAAGTTACCCAAACTCAAGCTTAGAATAATCCGGCTTTGATTGACAGATAAGCGTGATTACTGATTTGAGCAGATTATCCCAATAGGGTTGATGACCTCTGAAAAATAAACATTCCAAGGTCGAAGAATGCAATATGTCCGACGTCGGCATGTCGGCAATGCCCGAGGGGGTAACCACTCCAGAGATTCCCTGAGATTCCATAAAGATTTCCAAAGATCACCAACGATATTCATAGAAAGATGAACCCCGAAGAGGTAGCCACTCCAAAAAATTCCAAGATGTCCTGAGATTTCATAAAGATTTCCAATGATTCCCAACGAGATTCCCAACGAGAGGTTAACCCCTCGGCAATGCCTATGCCATCTGCCGAGAAAGTATCTTATTCTTTATCCGCTGAACACTTAGGCAGGAGCCTATTGTGCCTACCCTACTGCAGCAGCCTGGCCCACTGCAGGAAGGCGAGCACTAGAGGAAACTACCAAGACTTTCCGTTAATTTTATAATAGTGACTATTTTTGTTTCTTATATTTCAGATAGTGTCCAATGTGAAGTCCGGAGTGACCGGAGAGAGAAATGGGGTGAGGGCTGCCATGTTAGCCAGCCCCCGTCCGGGTGCAACGCACGGCAGGTAAGTCCTTGATAGGATATTCTGAAGTATAATATATATTTTCTTTTATGTGTAAAAAATAGGCCGAAAATTACTCGATCATAAAATCACAACAGTTTCCTCAAGAGAGGGAGGAAAAAATATCAATAAACAGGATTCTGTGGACAGTCTTAGGCTCGGTTTTGGTTGCCATGGTTGCTAGAGAAATAAAATTCCAACAGGAATTCATAGAGCCAATGTGGCACCCATGTTTAGCTTACAGAATAACTAACCCCATGCTTAGGAGTCGTCCCAGGTCTGCCCAGACGGAGTCTCTCCCTTGGGGAGGTTTGTAGCCTCTCCCTGGGAGAAAAAATAGCCCGAAATAATGTAATTTGGAGAGTGTTGTGCCGAGAATGGTGGTCCATCAGGCGATGCAGCAATAAACCAGCGGGGAGCCACTCTGCTTAGTGACCTTCAGCCCTCCCTGCCGCTGTCCCTACACCTCTAGTTCACTCACCCCTCGCCAGGGCCTACAAGCTCTGCACAGGGGGGTGATTTCGACCGGCGAGATTTCCCCCAGGTATACCCATCAGAGCTGGTTGGCCAAGGTCGGGGTGGTCTTGCTTGAAAGCCACCGCGCCAGCCCGCCACTGTATGTATGTAGGTAGATATAGGTTTAATGGTTGCCCACTCCTGCGAGGATGTAAATAGCCTGACCTGTACTGGCTTCGGAGTCCAGAAATAGAAATTGCGTAGTCAGGATCAGGTACGGATGGGTGTCAGCCACCTTTCGGTACAGATCAGGGGCTCCGTGCCAACAGATCAAAACCTCGTAAAAATACGCGGGGTCGTCAGAAAGTTCTGCATGGTTCTTCTGATCGGCAGCGGTAGTGCTGCCAGCTGAGCTCGGTGGATAGGTCTTGGAATGATCTAGTTGCTGGACTAATCCCCCCACCTGTCTGGAACTGTCTTAGGGGTGCAGGTTGACTTTTTCGACTGAGAGAAACGGAAACTCTTTGGAAAATGGTCCAAATGTTATTTATCTACTGAAAGGATCTAAATTTTAAAGCACCCTGTCCACCTAGCCTTGGCGCACTGCGCGGCGTTTTCGGTAGCGTGAAGTAGCGAGAGCTTGGCCGGGCTGAAAAGTGTCCTTCTGCACTACGTTCCCTGCTCTGTTCTGCTCCATATGCGGCTAAATGAACAGGTTGCTGAAGATTTTTGTTTTCTTTCCAGATGAGTCGTGGCCGCTGGCTATGAGGCCAGGCTATTGGTGCCTGGTCTTTCTCCCAATCGCGATATTCGCTGCGTCCCACACACCCAAAACACAGCTGACTGTGGGCTACCTGACCGCTGTCAAGGGAGAACTCAAAGACAGGCAGGGCCTGGCAGTGTCAGGCGCGCTCACCATGGCCCTCGACCAGGTAACTAGATGCTAGGAAACGCTGTTACGTCATCATGTGTCCCTCGACAAGGTAACTGAAAGCTAGGACAACCTGTGACGTCATCATGTGTCCCTCGACCAGCAGTGGTATTCCCTTTCTCGAACGCCAGAAAACCCACTCAACGAACACCTTCAAAATTATTGTAAGAAGAGCTGTTCTCCATATATTGCATCATGGCGTGTCTTATCTTCTTAGAATAAATTTGAAGGTGTTAGTTGAGTGGGTTGCCTGGCGTTCGAGAAAGGGAATACACCTGTTGGTAACTCGAAGCTAAGACTCCCTGTGACGTCATCATGTGACCCTCGACCAGGTAACTAGAAGCTAGGACACGCTGTGACGTCATCATGTGTCCCTCAACCATGTAACTAAATGCTAGGACACCCTGTGGCCATCGACCAGGTAACTAGTGAATAGGGTACCATGTGACGTCGTCATGTAGCCCTCGTCCTGGTAACTAGAGGCTAGGACACCCCATGACGTCACCGTGTGACCCTCTACCAGGTAACGTGAGGCTAGGACACCCTGTGACGTCAAAAGATAACTGAACTTGTTGGAAGAAATTCTGAATTTCCTGAACGTCCTGAACGTAGTAGTTTTCTAGGCAGATTTCCCAATTTTCAATTTTCAGTTTCAATTAAAGGAAAAATAATTAGGCGCTCACAATGTTATTCTTATGGAGAACCTTAACCAGTGGCGGCGTGTGGCTTTCAGGTGAACCAAGACCCAAATCTGCTCCCGAACGTGGAACTAGTTTTGCGATGGAATGACACGAGGGGGGAGACAGTGGCGACCACCAGGTTCATCACGGACATGCTGTGTGAGGGCGTGTCCGCTTTCTTTGGACCTGAAGGCTCCTGCTACGTGGAGGCCATCGTGTCCCAAGCAAGAAACGTCCCCATGATTAGTTATGTGAGTCAGTTCTTACAGTAATATTCAGGAGCCTCCATGGCCGAGTGCTCTAGGTGCCTGACTTTGAGAGCCGGGTCACACCGGTTCGATCCTGACCGTACCAAAAAGTTTTTCTGATCGGCAATCAGATGATTTGAGGCTGTGGTGGTTCCATCGTGCTCAGCTGGCGAACTAGTATCAGCTCCTACCCTAGTACACGACGGCGACCTACAGTTTTAGGTGGGTTCCGAACCACCACTGCCTCGATGTACATTTCACTTGTAATGCTGAACATATCAGAGGTGAATTCCGAACTGAAAAACTTCTCGTAGGATCGGGATTGAACCTGTGACCCGACTCTCAGACCAGTTGGCTGTCGAGGGTGTTCACTATGGGCAGAGACTATTGAACTAACCAGCAAGCATTGTTTGAGTGTAAACTGAGTTGTATTTTTAGTCGCTGTTCCGAGCTTGTGTACACTGCGTCAACAGAAGACACACGGGACTTTACGCCTGAGGGCAAGGAACATGTATACACAGAAAAACACCCTAGGGTGGATTTGACCACATCTCTAAAGTACATTATAGTGTCTCCTATCGAACAGATTGACCTTATCGCATGTTTAGCTTATGACAAGTGCTTTAAGTAGTACTTTAAGTACTTTAAGTAGTACACAAGAGGGTCGAATCACGGCCGACAGTCGAGTTTCCCTTCAGAGAAAATGGAGGTCATGGTGTCATGGTGTCATGGTGTCATGGTGTACAGACTCCAGTAAAAACAGATCAACAAGATTTCGGGGTCTGGTTTCTATCACCGGATATGCGAAACATTTTGTAACGGAAATTGGGTGGGTGGGAGGGAGGAACTTCAGTTTGCCTGCAGCTCTAATTCCTTCGATATTGACAAAGGTATCGATACGGAGAATTTCGGTATTAATGTCGGCTTTGGCAAATTGCAGCTTCAGGCTGAAATAGCCGAGTGGAGTATAGAGTCGACTTAAGAGGAGCACAGGTTCGATCCCGATCCTACCAAAAAGTTTTTCTGATAGGTATACACCTCTGATATGTTCAACATGTCAAGTGAAATGTATATCGAGGCTGTGGTGGCTCGGAACCCACCTAAAACTGTAGGTCCCCGTCGTGTACTAACACGATGGGTGGGGAGCTGGTATTTGGTAGTGCTGCCAGCCGAGCACGATGGATAATTCTAGAAATGGTCTAGTCGCTGGACTTGCACCCCCGCCCTTCTACCAAAGGGCCAAGAGCGATAAAGCTGTTTAGGCGTGTAGTTGACTGTTTTTAGTGCCGCTAACTGTTCAGTATTCGCAGCACAGGTGGCACAGGTGTTGTAGGATATCATACCTGTGAATAAGTAGGTAGAGTGTAAATACCTACCTATTACCGCCAACTATTTCAAACCGGAAGTGGCAGAGGTCTTGAGACTCCGGCCTGTCTGGGAAGTTGACCCGATAGTCCGACGGTCACGCTGTGTCATAGGTGACGTCACCTGTACCTGTGTGCTGTAAAGCAAGTGGACCCAAGATCTAGTCCCCACTGAGTGAGATTTTTTTTCACGCAGTCGTATTTGTTTTTTCTGCTAATTTTTTTAGGATACTATTGGATATTTACGAGTAAATGTTCTGAAATATAAAATGTTTTTTTAACGGATAAAATTAACAGGCTGTGTTATGGGTATACGAAGGGTCCGCTATACCTGACGGTGCATTTTTTGCCGCCCATAAGATTAACATTGCGAGCGGCGATTCATTTTCAAGGTTTACCCTTGGTTGGAAAGACACAAAATATTGCCTGTACCTAGCCCTAACAATGTTCTAGGGAGTGTTAGAAGCAGATTTCCCATTTTTATACTGGTTTTCGAGATACAGCACTTTTCTTGAGGTATGCGATGCTAGCATTTGCAAAACAGTTGCAATAAAAGAAACCAGTGAGAAATTGGGAAATCTGCTTCGAACACTCCCTAGAACATTGTTAGGGCTAAGTACAGACAAAATTTTGTGTCTTTCCAACCAAGGGTAAACCTTGAAAATGAATCGCCGCTCGCAATGTTAATCTTATGGGCGGCAAAAAATGCACCGTCAAGTATAGCGTCCTCCCTAAAGAAATTGGAGTAGAAATCGTTCTGGTGCCACGTGTTTGGTGATTGTGTGGAGCGTCTTAACTTGGTCGGCTTGGCGATTGGTCAGGTGCAATATATATAATTGTAGGTATAGTAGCTCGGCTAGTTGTGCCTATCTTGTACCCTGTACCTTATGGTGAATTCCTTTAGGCTAGGACCAGTATTTGCAAGTGCCGACTGTGCCAATTACCGGCAATTTGTACCTATCTGATACCAATGCCGATACCTATCTGTTCCTGGAAAATATCGGTTGTATCTAGGTCAGTAACAAACATAAATAAGTCACCTTGAAAGGCACCGTTTTTTTTTGGGAGGTACCTATACTCCACGTCAGTCTTGGAGGGAGTAGTAACGACACACTGTTTTCAAAAAAACACAGGGTTCCCAAAATTATTTTTTGTTCAGAACCAGAAGTAGACTTAAGAAGAAGGGGTCACAATGATCTAAAAGAGTTTAGCAACGACAATTCACATTTGTGTAGTCTATCCACCCCTGGATATGACTGACGTCACTCATACAAGACTCACGTGGACTAATAGATAAATTTATCTGCACTTTAAGGTGGCCATCCTTAAAGTCACCATTAACTAACTAACAGTTTGGTTGGTTTTCAGAAATGTTCGGACTACAAAGCGTCGCAAGTGCCAACGTTTGCGCGAACAGAACCGCCCGACACGCAAGTTACCAAGTCTGTCATTGCTTTGCTCAAGTACTACAGCTGGCGCAAATTTAGCATAGTTACCGAAGAAGCCTGGATTACGGTATGTTATAGGTAGAAGTGGACAAGTTTTGCGATCAAAAAAGAAAAGGCAAACCAGGTGTCACCTACCACCATTGCAATTTTATTATTTGTGACCTGGGTCGTTTTGTAGAGAGGCCGCACTTTTTTTTTTTTTTTTTTTTTTTTCAAAAATTATTTTGTGTATCTGAAATATAGTAAGTACGTCTTTTTAAATTCAAAAATTTACTGGCTATTTTATGATTTCACGATAGAATGATATTTGTCCATAACAAATTGCCCAAAATTACCTACCTACTTCATCGTAAAATTACAGCATAGCTATTGAGAGGAATTTGGGCTGGAGTAGCGCAGTGGTATGGCACTGAGCTGTGTAGCAGGAGGGCCGAGGATCGACTCCCCATGTGTCGAGATTTTTTCTGATGAATTTTGCTTACCCAGAAACATAGGTCACGAAATGTGGCACTCTGTACCTATAGTGGGTAGTGGGTGATGCTAAAAACGTTACTATATTTCAGAAGCCTCTTTCTACCACTTGACCTGTGATTTTTGCAGGTGGCGAAGTCCCTGCAGGAACAAGCGATCGCTAACCAAATGACCGTTGGCCATCTGAAGCCTGTAGTGGACCGACACAAGTGTTGCGAAGAAAAACTTCTCTGTTGCCATTCCGGTTACTGGTATCAAGTCATTCAAGAGACCAGCAACCGAACTAGAAGTGAGTTAGAACTAGAACTTGAAGTAGGCACCTGCCTAGACCAGCAGTGGTATTCCCCTTCTCGAACGCCAGAAAACCCTCTCAATAATCACCTTCAAAATGTATTGTAAGAAGAGAAGGCACGCCATGATGCATTATATGGAGAACAGTTCTTCTTAAAGGAACTATACGTTGTGTTTTGATAATTAAGAGGGTTTTCTGGCGTTCACGAAAGGGAATACCACTGATGCAGTCTCAGATGGAACCGCTACCCTCGATGGTGGGTCACACGTCACACCGGTTCGATCCCGATACTGTCTAAATATTTTCTGATCGACATTAAGGGTCCGCTATACCTGACGGTGAATTTTTTGCCGCCCATAAGATTAACATTGCGAGCGGCGATTCATTTTCAAGGTTTACCCTTGGTTGGAAAGACACAAAATTTTGCCTGTACCTAGCCCTAACAATGTTCTAGGGAGTGTTCGAAGCAGATTTCCCATTTTTTTACTGGTTTTCGAGATACAGCACTTTTCTTGAGGTATGCGATGCTAGCATTTGCAAAACAGTTGCAATAAAAGAAACCAGTGAGAAATTGGGCACTTTGCTTCGAACACTCCCTAGAACATTGTTAGGGCTAGGTACAGGCAAAATTCTGTGTCTTTCCAACCAAGGGTAAACCTTGAAAATGAATCGCCGCTCGCAATGTTAATCTTATGGGCGGCAAAAAATGCACCGTCAGGTATAGCGTCCTCTTAACCTCTGGTGTGTTCAGCATATGGAATATGTATCGAGGCTGTGGTGGTTCGGTACCCACCTAAAACTGTAGATCCCTGTCTGTACTAACACAATGGGTGGGAGCTGGTATTAAATAGTGCTGCCAGCTGAGCGCGGTAGAAAATTTTCAGTTTTCTACTTTGGTAGTCAGTGCAGGCTTTCAAACACCCTTCACTGCATAATTAATTTTCATCTTTGTTTTGTTTTTCAGTTTATGTCTTCCTTGGGACGCCGCAGGCTTTGATCGATATGATGACCACCATGGAGTCCCTGCAGCTGTTCAATGCGGGGGAGTACATGGTTGTATATGTGGACATGATGACTTATTCCATACGGGAAGCCCAGAAATACCTGTGGAGTAAGTTTATAGAAACTTCTTTTAAGGGTTTTAAAAAAACGTGGCACCAGAATGAAGTTTTCTTCCTATTTTTTGAGAAAATGGTATTATTGTTCTGAAATAAAGTAAATAGGTATGCCTTTTTTTCGTGTCACTAGAATTCGTCTGCTTTGTTTACGTCAACTTTGTTTAGGTGTACGTTTCAACGAGTTCATGTTAAAAATGGAAAATAAACGTGAAAGACACACTAATTTTTTTGGAGAAAGGTATTAAATTGTTGGGTAGACAACAATCCCTGCCTGTTTCGCACACAAATGATTTGAAAGTATGGAAGTTATCGTTATTGCTAAACGCACGGATAATCCACTCGAAAGCTAACGATAAGATAAAGGTGTATGGTGAAAGCCGATAACTTTTTTTGGCGATAGGATAGCGCTATCGTGTACCTACACGGTAGTCTACAGTCTACACGATAAAGTGGTGAAATCCAGCCTAAGAAGCCAGTTCTGGAGTTCAACTTTGTAAGATGACCTTATGAGAACCACGCACTTATACATTCCAGAACCATCTTCTTAGCCTGTTTATTTTTAGAGCTCTTAGAAGACTCGAATATTGGTTCTTTCTCAAACAAGGTGTCTGTCCTCTTAGACGTTATAGGGAGGTATGGACAAGTCTGCGGTGATTTATCACACCATGTTTGAAGAAAATTCGTTTTTCTGTCTGTTTCTTCTTTGTTTCATTCATTTATTTATTTATTCTAGAACCGGACACGATAAACAAGCTAACATCGTGCGATGAGCAGAAAGACTTGCTGCGGCGTGGGCGTTCCCTGCTTGTCGTCGTTTCTTCTCCCCCTACTATGGACTACGAAAACTTTACAACTCAAGTCCGCGATTACAACAGTAGAGATCCCTTCAACTTCTATACCCCTCCCATCTTTCAAACCCAGCAGTACCAAAAAGTAAGTACCTACCTTGCTGTAGTTGGCCTGCGAATAGTACACTATGTTAAGCTTTTACTGGAGAACGCATAGGTACTATCAAACGATAAAAATGGTGGTGCAATTACCGGACTCGATTGAGTATCATTACCAAAGCTAAATTTTTCAACCCCTATAACCACGAAGGGGGAAGACTATTGGAGCAAATTTAAGGTTCTACATCACCGTTTTGAAGTTACTCGCAGCTGATATAGAGATTTTCCATGGATCCATTCAGCATTTAATCGTTTTACTATAAAGGAACGCTTGAGGCAGAATATCCGGATATCTTCTTTTACCGAATCTGATCACTAGCAGATATTTTTGTAAGCCATGTTCCGTTAGGCTCCGAGTTTGAACTCCCTCAGTTAGTCTCACAAGGTTAGGTCGAACGATTTTTTACACGAAACGAGCAACCACATAGTCGGGTTTGTTTACGTTTTTTTATGCGCACATTATGAAGAAACTGTTGAATATTTAAATGTTCTGAAATATAATATGTCTTTTTAACGTCATAAGTTATTATGTGTTGTGATTTTACGATCGAGTGATTTTTGTCAACAATTTGTCCAAAATTAACCGATCGTGAAATCACAACATAGCCTCATGATTTATGACGTTAAAAAGACATTATTATTTCAGAACATTTAAATATTCAATAGTTTCCTCATAAGGTGCATAAAAAAACGTAAACAAACACGATTGTGTTGCTGGGTTGTCCCAGGGCAAAAAAAAAATCTTGGCAAATCGGGACTAGATCCTCTTGCTTCCTAGCTTCTGCTGTCCTATTTACTGTGCCTACTGTCTGATTTCAGTTTGTATCAATATACGCAGCGTACCTGTATGATTCAGTGAAGCTTTACGCCCGAGCTCTGCACGAACTTATTGGGGAGGCGCAGGCATCAGGCGAAGAAGTTAGTTCCGAACAAATCCGAGCGATAGCCAGCAACGGCACCAAGATCATCCGAACCATCATCAAGAATAGAACCTACCAAAGTAAGCACTATTATTATTAACGCCGAACTAATTCGCTATTTGTTTACGTTTTTTCTGCACACTTTGTGAGGAAACTATTGGATATTTAAATGTTCTGAAATTAACCGATCGTTAAATCACCACACAGCAGTATCCTTAAAAAGACATATTATATTTCAGATAATTTAAATATCCCATGGTATCCTCATAAAATGTGCAGAAAAGAACGCAACCAAACACGACTGCGTGGATGCCCTTAAGAGCGACCACACAATCGTGTTTGTTTACGTTTTTTATGCACACTTTATGAGGACACTTGTCAGTACATTTATCTTCCTGCTAAAGTAGCTCAGAACTTTATGTTGCCGTTAAAAGTTCACTAGCTAACGTTATGATAAGGGCGTTATCGGCAGGATGGTGAAAGGCACCAACTTTTCTTTTCGGGAGGATAACACTATAGTGAACTTTTAGAGTGGACCTTAGGGGCTGGTGAGTCTACCTCCAGCTGTAACTTTACGATCGAGTAAATTTTGTTGAATTTTTTTGTTGGCAAACATTACTTGAACGTGAAATCAGAACTTGGACATCTAGTTCCTGACTTTAAAAACTCATTATTGTCAAATTAATCTTGATGAGTTCATGAGTCTATTTATTATAATTATTTATTCATTTTTTTTTTAGGTATAACGGGAGCTACGATTAAGCTGGACGAGTTCGGAGATTCGGAGGGGAATTTTTCGGTTTTGGCGCTCAAACCGTTCAAATTAAACGTGGATAACTTCTCATGTGGTTATCATATGCAGCCCGTGGGACAGTTCCACCAAGGCGACTTTCCAGTGAGTGAGTCGGTTTCCATTGTTCAAACTACGATATCTCGATTGCACCACCATCTTGTCGCAGTTATCGATCGATATTATCGAACGTTACTCTATGGGTAATCGCTGTGTTCCTCTGTGGTATCGTAGCATCTTAAATGTTTATTGAACAAGTGAGTGTTGCATTGGATTGTTGTAGGGGTTGGTTTATATAAACATTGCCCAGCATGTGGCACTACCTTTCAATTTAATTCAAGATGGCCGCAGTATCATTTAGAAACCGTAGTTCATACATACCTATAGTCCAAGTCAGGCTAGGAGCGTACCGATTTCTCATAATTTCTTGCAAATCTAGGGCTGATCAAAACTTTTTCTTGATCAGGGAAATATCTGCTCAGGGTCGGATTGGCATTTTTAGCGTATGGTAGGATATGGAACCAAAATCCGGATCGGCGTCAACTGAAAATCTTCAAGAAATTATGACAGGTCCAGCCTGATTTGGACTATACCTAATTCTACCTCCAGGTTCGGCTTGAGCTTAAGGACGTCTACGCAGTCGAGTTTGTTTACTTTTTTTTTTCTGCGTATTTTATGAGGATACTACTTATTGGACATTTTAATGTTCTGAAATATAATATGTCAACAAAATATTGAAATAAAAACATAAATCCTTAAGTCAATTATTTTCAGAACATAAAATAAGAAAAAATTCATTAAAATGACTATTGGTTAGGTTGTTGGTTATTTGAATTTGCCAAATATTAACATATGATTCGGGACCAATTGTTTCACATGGTTCAGAAAGGGATTAAGTACTGTACGAAATAAAGAAAGAAATCTTCATTTGTTCGCAGGAGTACAAACTTAGTTCACCTAGTTCGCAACCGGATTGGCCGGGAGGCCGGAAACCGGATGATGAGCCTTCTTGCGGGTTCGACAACGAGCACTGCCCGAAGGTAATGTACAGAAGTCTCAGTAAGATGAAATGGTTCGACTGATGTTTGTTTACGTCCACCTTGACCAAAACAAAGCACGTTTTTTCATATTATCATCGAAACTAACCTCCTAAGGGTGCGTCCCACCATGCCCATTAAAATTAAACTGGAGATTTGGTCCTATGTTTACCATGTTAAATTTAACTTTTGAGTTAAATTTAAAATGGTAAATCTCCAGTTTAATTTTAACTGGGTATGGTGGGACGCACCCTTATTGCAATAAAAGCATTGTACTTACTTAGCCAATTCTTTTAAGAACATAATGAAAGTAAAAATTAAACACTGATTGAGCTGTTGTTCTATTGTAAACACTGGGGTGTTCTTGTTCTATTGTAATAATGGTTTCGTGTTGCAGGACGACATGCACCAAAGCAGTGTAATAGCAGCAGGCAAACTGGCTGTGCTCTTGTTCTATTGAAAACACTAAGTGTGCTGTTCTATTGTAAACACAGGCTGTGCTCTTGTTCTATTGTAATAATGGTTTCGTGTTGCAGGACGACATGCACCAAAGCAGTGTAATAGCAGCAGGCACACTGAATGTGCTCTTGTTCTATTGAAAACACTAAGTGTGCTGTTGTTCTATTGTAAATGTATTGTATTGTATGTAATGTATGTATTGTAATGTATTGTAAATTGTATTGTAAACACTGGGTATGCTCTTGTTCTATTGTAGTAATGGTTTCGTGTTGCAGGACGACATGCACCAAAGCAGTGTAATAGCAGCAGGCACACTGGGTGTGCTCTTGTTCTGCGCGGCTGTAGTGACTGTCTCCATTTACCGGAAATGGAAGATAGAACAGGAAATCGAAGGTCTCTTATGGAAAATTGAGCGAAGTGATCTCCATGGTTATTATGCGGGTGATACTATTGCAAGTCCTAGTAAGGTAAGTTGAGTTTTCCCCCAACCGATGATGGCCAGGCGGGCAATTTTCTCAAATAAAAAATGCTGCCCTGCCTGTAAACATTCCGTAGGTAACTACGATATCTCGATTGCTAGGTAATGTTTATAAACAAACCCATGCAACAATCCAGTGCAACACTCACTTGTTCAGTAAACAAACAAAGTGCGACGATACCATAGACAACCACAGCGGTTGCCATGGAAACCAGTGAGTAAAGTTTCGATATTATCGATCGATAATTGCGACAAGATGGTGCTACACGTACCGGTATATCAATCGAGATATCATAGCCAAGTCACCCCCTTGTGTACAGAGGGGTCTTGCAGGTGTATTCCCTTTCTCGAACACCAGCAAACCCACTCAACTAACACCTTCAAAATTTATTGTAAGAAGAACTGTTCTCCGTATATAGCGTCATGGCGTACCTTATCTTCTTACAATAAATTTTGAAGGTGTTAGTTGAGTGGGTTTGCTGGCGTTCAAGAAAGGGAATACCACTGCTGGCCCTCCTAGGGCTGTGGCTCTACCGAGTAATTCATTTATTGTTGTTTATGTTTTCAGCTAAGTCTGGTGAGTGCGACTTCGTACGAGTCTCGCTGTGGGCCTCAGGTTTTTGCCGCTACCGGGCAGTTCCGCGGAGTCATGGTGCGAATTAAGGAGCTCAAGTTCCCACGCAAGAAGGACATCTCGCGAGAGGTACGGTTAACAATCTTAACTGTAGTCTTAAGATCGAACACACATTCGCACACATTCGCACACATTCGCACACATTCGCACACATTCGCACACATTCGCACACATTCGCGCACATTCGCTATTTGTTGACGTTTTTTCTGCACACTACGTGAGGAAACTATATTGGTTGTTCTTAAATGCAAGAAATATGTATTTTTAACGGGCGAAATTAACAGGCTGTGTGGTGATTTTACGTTCGAGTGAATATTGTCAACAAAAAAATTTGTCCGAAATTGACCGATCGTAAAATCAATTAAGAGGACGCTATACCTGACGATGCATTTTTTGCCGCCCATAAGATTAACATTGCGAGCGGCGATTCATTTTCAAGGTTTACCCTTGGTTGGAAAGACACAAAATTTTTCCTGCTAGCATCGCATACCTCAAGAAAAGTGCTGTATCTCGAAAACCAGTAAAAAAAAAAAAGGGAAATCTACTTCGAACACGACCTAGAACATTGTTAGGGCTACGTACAGGCAAAATTTTGTGTCTTTCCAACCAAGGGTAAACCTTGAAAATGAATCACCGCTCGCAATGTTAATCTTATGGGCGGCAAAAAATGCATCGTCAGGTATAGCGGACCCTTAACTTCAGTCGTTAAAAAGACATATTATATTTCAGAACATTTAAATATTCAAGCAAAATGTGCTGAAAAAAGAACGTAAACAAACGCGACGCGACGCTGTTATAAACACATTGGCCGAGTCAAAGAATCCGTCTTGTGTCCGGAAAGGTCTAAATTCAAATCCCGCCGTAAACAAGATTGTTTCGTTTAATGTTATGGCTTCGGCTCGCTCCTGTTAAATCACACTTTTGTCGTTCTAGGTGATGAAAGAGATGAGGTTACTTCGGGACCTGCGGCATGATAACATCAACTCCTTCATCGGTGCTTGTGTTGAACCTCTACGAGTCCTCGTCGTCACCGACTACTGCGCCAAAGGCAGTCTTTATGTAAGTGCAATTATAGGCAATGCTTAGCGCGTGCACCATGGCCTAGTGGGTAATTATCGGACTAGCGATGGGATATCACGAGTTCAAAATCAGTCGGGCTAAGAATTTTTCCTCTTTAAGGGTCCGCTATACCTGACGGTGCATTTTTTGCCGCCTATAAGATTAACATTGCGAGCGGCGATTCATTTTCAAGGTTTACCCTTGGTTGGAAAGACACAAAATTTTGCCTGTGCCTAGCCCTAACAATGTTCTAGGGAGTGTTCGAAGTAGATTTCCCATTTTTTTACTGGTTTTCGAGATACAGCACCTTTCTTGAGGTATGCGATGCTAGCATTTGCAAAACAGTTGCAATAAAAGAAACCAGTGAGAAATTGGGAAATCTGCTTCGAACACTCCCTAGAACATTGGTAGGGCTAGGTACAGGCAAAATTTTGTGTCTTTTCAACCAAGGGTAAACCTTGAAAATGAATGTTAATGTTAATCTTATGGGCGGCAAAAAATGCACCGTCAGGTATAGCGGACCCTTAACGTTAACATGTGTTTTCTTCAGGACATTGTGGAGAACGAAGACATTCGACTGGACGCCATGTTTATCGCTAGCTTGGTTCATGACCTCATCAAGGGTATGCTGTTCATCCACTCGAGTCTGCTGGTCTGCCATGGCAACCTGAAGAGCTCCAACTGTGTGGTGACGTCACGCTGGGTCCTCCAAGTGACTGACTTCGGTCTGCACGAGCTCAGGCACTCGGCGGAGAATGGTTCCATAGGGGATCATCAGCTGTACAGAAGTAAGCCCGACTTATTAAGAGAGGCTTATAGCCTCTGACGTCATGTGACTTTGAAATTAAAGTTAGCGCGGTCGACACTATTTGAGGCATTGCAAAAACGACGCACTAAAACTATTTTTAACTGTTCTTAGGACGCTATACCTGACGATGCATTTTTTGCCGCCCATAAGATTAACATTGCGAGCGGCGATTCATTTTCAAGGTTTACCTTTGGTTGGAAAGACACAAAATTTTGCCTGTACCTAGCCCTAACAATGTTCTAGGGAGTATTCGAAGCAGATTTCCCAATTTCTCACTGGTTTCTTTTATTGCAACTGTTTTGCAAATGCTAGAATCACATACCTCAAGAAAAGTGCTGTATCTCGAAAACCAGTAAAAAAAAAAATGGAAAATCTGCTTCGAACACTCCCTAGAACATTGTTAGGGCTAGGTACAGGCAAAATTTTGTGTCTTTCCAACCAAGGGTAAACCTTGAAAATGAATCGCCGCTCGCAATGTTAATCTTATGGGCGGCAAAAAATGCACCGTCAGGTATAGCGGACCCTTAACGTCGGGAACTAGTTGGCTAAGGGTGGATTTTACAATTCCTAAAGTCTACTATAGTGTCCCCTAAAGATCACTATAGCGTTGTTCTCCCCACCATCCTGCCGATGGCGCCCTTATCATAACGTTTGGTTGTGGACTTTTAACTGGAAGATAAAGTTTCGGCTACTTTTTTGGGAAGAGCCCTTGTCATAGCCCAGAGATCATTTCGGTTCAGTAAAATTAGTCTAGAATGTTCCGATAGTTTTTCGCATCATTTTCAATGCAGACAGAATTCTAGGAATCGCAAAACAAAGAAATCTGCATTCGCTCCATATATGGGCACATTTGAAAGGTCACCGAGGACTCATTTATTAATGATGCAGGAGCTATACTGCACTTATCGGTGCATACACATTTCATTATTTTAGGTGGACAAAGCCGCTAAATTTAAGGAAGTAATTGGAGAAACAAAGAACCTCAAAGGTTGAACCTATGTATAACTTATGTGTAAAACCATTTACTAAGGCTATGAGGTCAGCAATAAATACGGGGGCAAAGCCCGTGGAAAGGATACTCCCGTTCTGAATTTTTAATTGATGTGTTTATATCGTAATTTTGTCGTTCCGTAATTAACCATGTTAACGTAATTTATAAACTTTAAATACAAGTGGATCCAGAGGGTCGCCCGTCTATTCCATCTATAAGGTAAACTTCAACCTTTCTTTGGTAGGTATGGGGTAGCGGCAAGATTATCACTACACATGTGATAACCTACATTTTTTTCTGCACATTTTATGTTGGATCTTTAAATGTTCTGAAGTATAATAAGTATGTCTTTTTAACGGCCAAAATTAACAGGCTGTGTTGTTATTTTAAAAAGACGTATTATTTTATTATATTATCATCTAAATATCCAATAGTTTACTCATAAAAAGTGCAGAAATAATGTAAACAAATAGCAATACTTATGTTCTGTTGTAAAATTTTGCGTAATTTGTTTGCAGATATGTTTTGGAAGGCGCCCGAGCTTCTGAAGCGTCCCTCCCTTTCGCTGACCGGCACGCAGAAGGGTGACGTCTACGCATTCGCCATCATTCTTTATGAAATTATTGGCCGGAAGGGGCCCTTCGGGATCTGTGGTTACGAACCCAAAGGTATTTCAGTTTCATGAATTTTTACTTACTTATTTAAATGTTCTGAAATATAATATGTCTTTTTAACGTCATAAATTATAAGGCTATGTTGTGATTTTACGATCGAGTGATTCTGTGTCAACAAAAAAAATGTCCAAAGTTAACCAACCGTGAAATTACAACATAGCCTCATAATTTATGATGCTAAAAAGACATATTATATTTCAGTTAACACATATCTTCAATTTCTAATTTTCCCTGGCAGAAATCATTGACCTGGTGAAGAGTTACCCGGAGTGTGGGGAGCTGTTCAGACCGGATCTCGAGCTGCTGCGGGAGTCTGAGGCCGGATGTCCGGATTATGTGGCGGCCTGTATAGAGGACTGCTGGGCCGAAGATCCGGAACATAGACCTGACTTTCTTACCATCCGGTCACGTCTTAAGAAGATGAAAGATGGCATGTAAGTTCTCGTTGAAACTAGATAGAGACCGGATTGACTGTGTAACCAGATTGCACGGCCGGATGACGTAGACATGACTTTCTAACCATCAGGTCACACCTTAAGAAGATAAAAGAAGACACGTAAGCTCTTATTCATAGTTAGTGACCGGATTGATTGGTTGGCCTTAAATTTCCCAATTTTCAAAGTATAAAGTTGAGAAAAAGAAATACAGCAAATTTTCAATGAGCTCGTTTCATGGTATCGAATTTGGAGAATCTATAGATCAGCCGCGATAGAGGCCTTCCAAATGGTTTTGTAGAACTCTAAATTTCTTCCAAAGTCCTTCGTAGATGAAAATTTCGATTTCCAGTCTCATAATTGAGGCAGACTTTGTTATATCGATATTTTAATCGATCTTTAGTTGATGGTTCCTACAGTTAGCTTACAGTGAGATAGGTAGGTAGCAGAAGACGCGGAGCTTAGCAAATGGTGACGTCATTTTCGCCTCCCATAACAACTTAAAATCCGGCCACTTTAGAGTGTATTAACTTTTTATTTAATGGTCAGAATTTACAGTGCGATAATACAGAAACTAAGTCAGCCATCAGACTGCATAATCCTATCTTTTCCTTAGGTGCAGATTTTCCCCCATTGTTGGTATAATGCTGGTTTGTGAAACACCTTTTATATTTCAGAAGTAATACATATCTAACAGCGGCCTCACCCTGGCCTAGTGGGAAAACACTAGACTGGCCCGACAGATTTCGTGCGTTTGAAACCCTTTACCAGCTGTATACTATTGGTATCATGTATGTCACACCAAAAATTCATGTAGCTTCGCCCAACAACCAGTGCCTACCTTTGAACGAGGGGTATATGCCCAGAATTGCGTGGGTCCTTATCACAAAATAGTATACCTACTTACATCGTTATCGTTTGAAAATGGACATTTGAAAATGTCAACAGGCAGCATTGTGGCCATTGATATAGAACCACAGGATATGACTAAGCCCCCGATTACACCTTACAATTTCCAATCCTAATATGATCATAAAAAAATATGATCAAGAAAAATTGTAAGGTGTGAAGTGAATTGAGTCAGTTATGATACAATTTGTATCGGCCGGTACAAATTGTATCATAACTGCTGCGACTACCTTCCTCTATGCTGCGATGTGTTGTTGTTGTGTCAGTCCGTTGAAAATGGCGCCTGAGGTAAAGTGGAATGGAAATGACCCGTATATTAAAAAAAAATGTGGAGGAGTACGAATTTCTATATAACGATAAATTGAAAGAATATAGCAGAAATTATTTAACCTAAAACGGTGCAAAAAAGGGTCCTAAAAATCTACGGAATTTTATTTTTTTACCATGTCAAGTTGGCATCACTGCTAAATATGATCATATTTTTATTGTAAAGTGTATTGCAGTTTTTCTAAAATTTTATAATACTAAAAAAATAGGATCATATAATAATTATGACCATATATTATTTGCCCGCACGTGGCCCTTTGATCGATTTGTATATCGACTTTGTAAAAACTGCGCCACTTAAAGAAGGCAGTGTATATGGTGTACCAGTATTCCAGAACCGTAAGGAAAATTTTGGCGGGAAACTTTTTGAATAGCTTCGGACAGTATCCGGTTGGAGACTGGTGCCAACTACATAACCTTCCTGTCTGCGCTCATAAGTTAAGCATAGACGTTTCTCGGACTGAGCTATCCTGGAGTTCTAGATCACTGGTTTTTTATTAATGATTGTGTTGCTTTGTGTTCACTTATTTATTTATTTATTATTCAGGAAACGCAACATCATGGACCAGATGATGGAAATGATGGAGAAATATGCAAACAACTTGGAGGAGCTGGTCACTGAGAGAACGAGACTCCTGTTCGAGGAGAAGCAGAAGACTGAGGACTTGCTTAACCGCATGCTCCCTGCGTGAGTAACCGAGATTACCTAACTAGAGTTAAGCTGAAAGGAACTAGCTACAATGAAAACGAGACTATACTGTTCGAGGAGAAGCAGAAGTCTTTACTTCGAGAAAGACGAAAGCAGAAGTCTTTGTCCAAAATTACTCGATCGTAAAATCACAACCCTTTTACCTAGTTTCTGACGTTAAGGCTGTACCTATATACATTCTCGACGAACTCCACCAAAACCACTGTGCGAAAGTAAATATTCGACAAAACTAATGTTTACACTGGTAACGGCAATATCGCAATGGTCGTGTCTACTCTAAAAGCTAAACATAGTGTGCGATTTGAACGTGAAATGAACAAGTGAAAGTAGGACACTATGTTTAGCTTTTACAGGAGAAAAAGTAGAGGAATGCTGTTGAAATTACCCACTTCCGTAAGTGAAATAAAAATTGTCAAAATGTAACATGGCTACGGTAAATAGTACAAACATTTATCAAGCTTTTCTACTAAATGTGACGAAAAAATCATACATTGTTTTAGTCCGAAACGTTACAAAAAAATATTCCGCGTGAGGTAGTGTTGTGTTTTCGCGATCTGTCAAAAAAACATGTGGACTGGTAGTTGACTGTTTAAAATCGCTCCTGTGGGCTTATAACTCCATTTCATGCAAAAATACAACACTACCTCACGACAAAGAGTCTCAGGTTTACATCCCCCTATAAACACTTTTCATTCGCCCTGTAACTTCGAAGTAGGGCTTGAAGTACGTAGCATTGCGAACCAAGTACCTTAACCCTTATTCTAAAACCACTTATATTATTTATTTATTTGTCCAGGCCTGTGGCAGAGCGACTGACGAGGGGAATCGGTGTGGAGCCTGAATCGTTCGACCAAGTTACCATTTATTTTAGCGACATCGTCGGTTTTACTGCTATGTCTGCGGAAAGCACACCTTTACAGGTAAATACTCTACTTCTAATCTGACTTCGGCCCGCCCCTGTCACTGTAAGGGGATGATTTGGTCACAGTTACACCCTACAGTCGAGTCTTCCCCGGCAGGTGTATTCCCTTTCTCGAACGCCAGCAAACCCACCCAACTAACACCTTCAAAATTTATTGAAAGAAGAACTGTTCCCCGTATATTGCATCATGGCGTGCGTTATCTTCTTACAATAAATTTTGAAGGTGTTAGTTGGGTGGGTTTGCTGGCGTTCGAGAAAGGGAATACACCTGCTGGTACCCATCACGACTAGGTACGACCATTATTTGTTCACTGTTATATGAACCTTGATCTTGTAGGGAAGTTCCCTACCTCCATTCATTCAAACAGTGCTCTGATTTTAGGTGTTCGTCTTTACAACCCTCTTTCTAAAATCATATTCACTTGAAAATGTGTTTTATAGTTTAGATGAATTTTTCAGTCTGGAAAACCAGGTGTTCTATATTTTACCCCCACCTTTTTTTAGGCGGGACTAGGTAAAAAAAAAGTGCCTTGCCACCACCATTTTTTTTTCTTTACCAGGTGGTGAACTTCTTGAATGACCTGTACACGCTGTTTGACGGGATCATCAAGGGGTATGACGTGTATAAGGTGGAGACCATCGGAGACGCGTACATGGTTGTGTCCGGGCTGCCTATCCGTAACGGTGACCGACACGCAGGCGAAGTCGCGTCCATGTCCCTAGAACTGCTCGACGCCGTCACGCATCATAGGATTGCACACAGGCCTAACGATACCCTTAAGCTGCGCATTGGCATTCATACTGGTTGGTTTCGTTGTTGTTTAAAAGGTGAAGATACAAGAAAACGGTATAGTTATCGATTAGTGATTATCGATCGGTAAAATATCGATTAGCCGATAGCGATTTAAAGTGGATTGAGTAAAAATAGAAGCAACTTTGGGAAACTAAGCAGCCGTTTATAATGACAAAAACCACAAAAACTTCATTGTTCCTATTTGAAAACTGAGAAACTGAGTGATTATCGAGACTGTGATGTCACATGGACAATTTGAGATATCGGCAAGTTAAAAATTATAACTTTAACCGTCCGGTAAGGTAAAAATAGCTGACAACTTTAACTTTTCGTTTAAACTCCACTAGCAAACTGTATACCTACATTAAAAAAAAAAAAAAAAAAAAAAAAATGGCAAGAAAAATAATTGTGCTGCCACGTGTAGGTATACACCTAAACTCTTATCGTGTTTTGTTTGTTTGGTTTTTAGGGCCGGTGGTTGCGGGTGTGGTTGGCCTCACCATGCCTCGCTACTGCTTGTTTGGTGACACTGTTAACACGGCCTCGAGGATGGAGTCCAATGGCGAGGCGCTAAGGATTCACATCTCGCTCCAGTGCCACGCAGCTCTTAACAAGATTGGAGGCTACATCATGGAGGATCGCGGGTTGGTGCCTATGAAGGGGAAGGGAGAGGTCCACACCTATTGGCTGGTGGGAGCCACGTCTTCAGCCATTCAGAAGCGAGAGGTAAGATGCGAATACAGGATTGGCTGTTTATTGTAATATTAATCAAATAGGAGGCTACGTCATGGAGAATTGTGGGCAGGTTCCATCCTATTGGCTGGTGGGAGCCACGTTTTCAGCCATTCAGAAGCGAGAGGTAAGATGCGAATACAGGATTGGCTGTTTATTGTAATATTGGATGGTGGTCATGGAAGGGAAGGTCTACAATTATTGGCTGGTGGTTCACTATCAAGTCGGTGCCTTTCACCATCCGGCCGATAGCGCCGTTATCAGAACGTTAGCTAGTGGACTTTTAACGGCAAGATAAAGTTTATCGGCTACTTTTTTCGAGAATATAAATCAACTAACTTTATATAAGGAGCTGGTGCAACCCACCCAAAGAGAGAAACGTAAGTCAGAGGCTATCTTTTTTCAGGTAAACCTGAACGAGTTACCACCATTATTCTGCCGGCCTCGCAAGAGTCCAAACCTAAATTCACGGCAAGCATCGATATGCGGAGGGTTTGCCGGCTATGGGGCGGGGTCGCGGCGGCAGTCGAGTGTTCCACGCGGCGCTGGTCCGGACCCGGACGCCGCCTCTATGATCGCACTCAATGCTGCCGAGCACAGTCCTGGCTCCAAGATCCTTCGAAGAATCGTGGATAGAAGTCCGCGGTACCTTACTGATAGGTATTCACTGAGATATAACGCTAAGGATGATAGGAACAATGCTGTCATTTTGTTTTTGTTTTGGTCTGAAGTATAATGTGGAATTTATTGGATTTGACAAAAATGAAGACAATAGGGGTTTCACCAGTCCCTAAAGTCTACTATAGTGTATCCTAAAAGTTCACTATAGCGAAAGGAAAAGCTGGTGCCTTTCACCATCCCGACGATTACGCTCTAATCATAACGTTGGCTGATGGATACTGTTTGGCGAGTAAACAATTCGACTGTCAACTCAACGACTCTATTGTTTCCAGTTCCGCATCAAAAATGACGCTAGAAGTAGGAAGCATGGAGCCTGATCACGACGCCGTGGAACCAGAAAAAGTGTCAGCAGCGTTGCGACGTGTCCTGGACTGCCCCCTCAAATGTTCCAAGTCTATGGACCCGTTCCCAGGCGGCGCCAGCTCTTCCTTGTCGCCAACTTTGTCGCTCCGTGCACCACGCAGCTCGCGCTCTCTCGACAATTGTCGCGCGGGTGCGGCCGATCTGTCGCTAGTCAATAATAACCTTCCTAACGGCAGCGGGGATGCCGATGACCCGGATACGCCTCTTCTTCCACTGCAGAGCAACCCAAAGGTAGGGGGACAACCAGAGGAGTAGAGCCCCCCCTCCCCCCCAGAAATCTTGTAGCCACCCCCAGGATTTTTCTGACCTACCCCTAGGTTTTTGGTTCTGCTACGCCCATGGCGACAACAGCCACGATAGCCGACTGGTCTAGATGACTGTCTTTGAGGAACGCTGAGAGCCAGGTTCGATCCCGATCCTACCAAAGTTTTTCTGATCGGCATTCACCTCTGATATGTTCAGCAGGTCAAGTAAAATGTATATCGAGGCTGTGGTGGTTCGCATCCTACCTAAAACTGTAGGATCTCGTCGTGTGGTAAGGAGGGAGCTGGTATTTGGTAGTGCTGCCAGCTGAGCTCGATGGATAATTCTTGGAATTGTCTCTTGTTTTGTTTCTAGATTGTCCGTGGGGGAAAACGTCGTGGAAGCAGAGAAGACTTCCCGGAGACGCCGATGAAACGCTGGTACTCGCTGGAGGAAGTGGTCGAGCCTATGCCGGAGCCCTCGCCCGGCCACAAGAAGACGAAGAGTCGGAGTTCGATTCGGTGGCTGGTCGGACTCCTCCATGGGAACGGGCTACGAACGAGCGACGCGTCGCTAAGAAAAGCTGTGCATGCCTACAGTGATTTGCAGACCGACCGCCAGAGCATCGTTTAGGGTTTAGGCAGTAGATACACAACGTCTGTTAAGACAGAATATACATTTGCTATTTGTTTACGTTTTTTTCGACAATTTTTTAGGACACTGTTGGATATTTAAATGTTCTGAAATATAACATGGCTTCTTAACCTGCTATATTGTGATTTTACGATCGAGAAATTTACTGTAAAAATTCTGTCCAAGGAAAAATGCCTTTAAAAAATGTAAACAAATAGTTTTGAGTAGTCACTGATTAATAAATGGAATGAGTGAATGAATTAGTCAGTAGGTACCGATTCATATTCCGATGTTCATAACTTTATCGCCTTTAAGGTTTTTATCTTTTTTTTTTCAAGATGGCCTACCTCTCTTATTCTTCCTATTGCTATTTACCCCTTTAATCTTTTTACACGTCATGTTACACGATATAAAAAACCACGATAGGTTACATGTTTAACCGAACTTACCTGATAGGACTGAACATACACTTGCTATTTGTTTACCTTTTTTTGAGGACAGTGTTGGATATTTAAATGTTCTGAAATATAATACGTCTTTTACAGGCTAGGTATGTTATGATTTTACGATCGAGTGATTTTTGTCAACAAAAAATTCGTCGGAAATTAACCGATCGTAAAATCACAACATAGCCTGTTAACTTATGACGTTAAAAAGGTATATTATATTTCAGAACATTTAAATATCCAATAGTTTCCTCGTAAAGTGTGCAGTAAAAACGTAAACAAATAGCGATGGTCGGTCTTAATAGATCAGTCTAAAAACATTATTACGTAAATGTTGAGTACAACGACACCTTCTAGTTGCTAACAACTGAATTTGTGCCATAAAAAATGTAAAAAAAAACAGCACAGTACCCTACTTATAAACTGCATCACTGAGGGCCCGTAGAATAGTCTACTACAAATAATGAAAACCAGTCTTTCAGTGAATGCGGTTTCATTGTATTTTTAATTAAGTGATAAGTTACAATTTGGGTAAAGACTTATTGATGATTGGCTGTGACAGTAGGTTAAGAAAAAAACCGTTATCAAACAATTACTTACCTACACACTTAGCGATGTTAAACAAAGTTAGGTACAAGCGCTGTTTAAATATTAATAAAAAATGTAGTTGGTGGGTGGTGATGAACAAAGTGACTTGAATACACACTGAAAAGCGCTGTACGTTTTCAAATGGAACATACCTGAATCACTACCTTTGTTCTATATACATTTTATGTATCTGCCTAGCATGGTTAAATATAGTTATACGTACAAAATGTTAAGCAATTTATTTAATATCCTCTAAATAACTATCACCTCCTTACAGGCAGGACAGCACTGATTCTTAATATTTACCATTATCAAAGATGTTTTCGCAACAATTAACCACGGATGGTTATTGAGACCCACTATAGACATCCATGCTCCCAACACAAAATCTGCGCTACCGGGATTCGAACCCGAGACCCTCCGATTACAAGTCCTGTGTTTGACCACAAGACCACGGGGGGCCGCTAAGAAAAGACTCTCTAGGAAACACCTTGCAATATTTGCAGCACGAGGAAGGCTTACTTACCAGGCACATGTCTCCTCCTAATATGCCTTGAAAGATCGCTTTCATTAGTAGATTTCCAGCCGCAAAATTGGCAGCAAAAAGGTTTCTCGCTCACGTGAGTCCTCATAACATGCAGCTTTATATCAAATTTGTGAGAAAACTTCCTGCCACAAATAGTGCAAGGAAAAGGTTTCTCACCCGTGTGAGTTCTCATGTGCAGCTTTAGATGACTATTCTCAACAAACTTCTTGGTGCATATACTGCAAGAAAAAGGTCTCTCACCTGTATGACTCAACATGTGCGATGTTAGACCAGTTCTCTGAGCAAATCTCTTGATACAAACAGTGCAAGCATAAGGTTTCTCCCCCGTATGCATTCTAGTATGTTGCTTCAGGTTACTACTGCTAGCAAATGTCTTGCCGCACATTCTGCAAGGGAATGGTTTGTCGCCTGTATGCGTTCTGACATGCACCCTTAGAGAAGTACGATGAGTAAATTTTTTGGCACAAATTGAACAACAAAAAGGTTTGCTACCAGTGTGAATTCTCATGTGGACGATTAGACTACTTCCGTATGTAAACTTTTTGGCACAAATTGTACAACAAAAAGGTTTATCACTCGTGTGAATTTTCACATGACGTCGAATCAGATATTTCCACTTAAAACTCTTTCCACACAAATCACAAATAAATTCCTTGTTGTCAGTGGGGCTGCCGGCTTGGTCTGTAGGCTGGACGCTGCTGTGTTCTGCCTCAGATGTATCCACATTAAACGTTTCCTTCACGTCCAGTGAGTTGATGGCGTATTCTCCTCGCCATGCTGAGGTCTGCATCTGATCTTCAGGCTCTTCCTTCACAATATCTGCCATAAATCAAATCTTTGTACCAAAATTAATAAATAAGGAGTACAGCTTTGGCCAGATGGATCGAACCTGTACCTGCTGAAGAGCGGTACTGTTCTACCACCTAACTACTCATAACTAGCCAACATCACTTGTCTAGAATAGGTAATCGGGTACCTACGTAATAATGATGAAATTAAGGTCGACTACACGTACTTGGTTCGCAATGCTAGCTACTTCAAGCCCTACTCCGAAGTTACAGGGCGAGTGAAAAGTGTTTATAGGGGGATGTAAACCTGAGACTTTCTGTCGTGAGGTAGTGTTGTATTTTTGCATGAAATAGAGTAATAAGCCCACAGGAGCGGTTTTAAACAGTCAACTACCAGTCCGCATGTTTTTTTGACAGATCGCGAAAACATAACACTACCTCACGCGGAATATTTTTTTGTAACGTTTCGGACTAAAACAGTATGATTTTATCGACACATTTACTAGAAAAGCTTGATAAATGTTTGTAATATTTACCGCCGCCATGTTACATGTTGACAATTTTTATTTCATTTACGGAAGTGGGTAATTGCATTACCATTTCTTTACTTTTTCTCCTGTAAAAGCTAAACATAGTGTCCTACTTTCACTCGTTCGTTTGCGTTCAAATAGTAGGTACACTATGTTTAGCTTTTAGAGTAGACACAACCAATACGATATTGCAATTACCAGTCTCCGGGGGTACTAATATGTAAACATTAGTTTTATCGAATAGGTATTTACTTCCGCACAGTGGTTTTGGTGGAGTTCGTCGAGAATGTATATACAGCCTTAAAAAGAGCGACCCAGTGCTATTTTATAGCCATAGTGACAGCTTATTACTAATTTCTATTTACATGCCTCGTAAGAGCGAGAAAATAATTTTCCCTCAGTCACTAAGTAAGTATGTCACTTTGCCATCAATCTGCTACAACATGCTGGCGTACTGCGGCGATCTGCTTACCTAACTCTTCGTTCATAAGAGGGCTGAGGTAGCTCGGCGACGATTCATTGTCCCGGTGTTCATCTGCAAACAATACACGAGGATCAAACTCAGGCCAATATCATGGCGCGTACACATTACCGACATATCGGAAGCTCATCTCATTCCACTGCTGTTCCCTATATTTACCACAGGAATTCTATATTCCCTAACACACACAGCATGGGCTGCAGCCACACACAAAGCTTACCGTGTTCCTGCTTTATGTTTATATCCATCCTCAAACTCAACCTTTTCGAATTTTATACTCGGCTTGTTATTTTTATGTTTACTACCGTATGGTCGGCCATTTCTTTTTTTGGGGCCCTTCAATTTCCTGTTGGGGCCCCAAATGCTCCCGCCACTTTTTGAACAGCTCTTCGTCATAGAGTTGATTAAAAAAATTACATCGGGAAAATTATACTTCAAATATAATTGCGAATTCATGCTGCGTTAAAATAAATCTTACTGCAAAGTTAATATACTTTATCCATGATAACCAAACTTGAGAATCAAATATGTCTTCAACGAATCGCCTGCCACAGTCTTTTGCACCTTTGCTGGCTTCTAGCTGGTTTTCTCTTAAGAGGACGCTTCTGTTGACGGTGCAAGTCAGCGCTGGCTCCGAGGCGAGATGAAGCGTATATGAGTGAAGCAGGCTATTGTGATTACAGAGACCCTGACTTCTTATGGCCGTAGCAACTGGTAGGTACAACTGCATGCCGGTTCTGTTATCTTCGCTTACTCTGCATTACGTGACCATACCAGGTCCCCAGTACCTGCTGTCACTTTACTAATACCATTCATAAGGCGATTCACGTCCAGAGTTCAGCCAACCCACAATTTCCCGGGGGGGGGGGGATGGCCGGTATTTTTTTGTTCAGATCGGGGAAAACCCCCAAAAAACTCGCTCAAAAAAATTTTTTTACTTGACGGTGCACAAGTGGTCTTGGAATTTTTGTCCTTCACTTTGGTAAAGGTTAGTTCCATGATATCGGCTCGGTGCGCGGTGCGGTGCACCATATTTTGGATAGGAAATTATATCAACATCTGGGAGGGCCCGGTGAATCAGTGAAGGCCCTCTGTGTTTCGCTTATGTGTTGTTGTGAAATTATGACCGAATGACCGTTTATTTTGGGTTCAGAGGACGTCCAGTGGCAGTATAGTAACTATCCTGCAGGGAAAGTCTGAAATCTTTGTTCGTAAGTAGGTATGGTGCCTACCTAGGCAATTCTATTTTTTCAGATTTATTTCAAATGCAATACTATACGTGATACAATACAAATTACGAGAAAATACAATACATTTCCAAACAACATTATTCATAGACCCAAAATATGTACCAGGTGTGGGTACAGGTGGAGGCAGGTATAGTAGGCAAAACCTACATGTCAGAAATTTGTATTGGAGTAGGTAATAGGGAAATGCTGTACAATGTCTGACTTGACTGCCATACAGGAATGTATAGATCCGACCAAAAACACTCCGTGTAAAAAACACAGCCAAAGTTTATAACCCTCCAAAAATTAGCCTAACTCAACAGCCCTTAAAAGGGTTTGATATCAAAAATGTTGGCCAAGTTCTCCACATTTCCGCTACCACTCGGCCCCCAAAATTAGTGATATCACTTATTACAGGGCCAAGTCCTTGGCGCAAATCACGTAAGCCTCACAGCCGGTCATAGAAACAGACTTTAAGGTTGGATGGGGGCTGGAAGGGGTATTGGAAAACGGTATCCTACAGAGCAGGCATTTCCATGACGAAATTTGTCGCCAACATCCTTGTGATTCGCGCCAAGAACTTGGCCCTGTAATAAGTGATATCACTAATTTTGGGGGCCGAGTGGTAGCGGAAATGTGGAGAACTTGGCCAACATTTTCCCGGACAGCACAAAAGTGTGGAATTCAGTACTATAAACAAATGTTTTGGTCGACATACTTACATATGTTCCCATCTCTATGAAAACATTGTGGAAAATCTGTCGACTTCTTCCCCAAGTGTACGTTGAATTTGGTACAGATAATATCTAAAAGTTACAATCGTGTTTCGACGCATGTTTTATCTCGTAGGTATATCAGAGTCTTCACCACGTATTCTATACCTACCTGAAACCTTTTATGGATTTATACCCCTGCTCGTGTATGTCATGTATATTTGTTAGCTACCTTCGCATTTTTTCTTCAGGATTTTATTGCTCACGTTGGAGTAAATATTACGTAGAAATCATAGATACCTACCTACATGTACCTACAGTTTCATCTCTGTTATAAATATGTAGCTATCCCTCCTGCGCATATGTAAATTATTCTCTTTTCTTGTAGTATTGTGTGAATTTCCCATATGGATAAAATGATTCCCTATCCACAACTTTCATAATTAATATCTGTAATCTACATAATCATTTTTTGTCTTTAGGCCCTTTCTGCACTTCCTTACCTCCGGTACCTAGGTGCAAAAAAATATGCAATTTACAAGGGTACGAAATATTATAATAGGTACAATAAGTTGGTAGATTAAAAAAGACAGTACAAAAAATATGAAATTTAAAAGGGTACCTACCTACGAAATATTAAATTAGGTATTTAGAATAATGAGGCAGATTAAAAAAAATACAATTAGGTACAATGAGTTGGTAAATTAAAAAAAAATCCCTTTCGGCACCCCCGAAAGGCGTAGGTAGATTTCGAAGATTACTTCCATCCACTAAAAGCAGTCTAAAATCATTTATCATTTAGAATGACGGTTATGTTATGTTAAAAGGGTTTGATATCAAAAATGTTGGCCAAGTTCTCCACATTTCCGCTACCACTCGGCCCCCAAAATTAGTGATATCACTTATTACAGGGCCAAGTTCTTGGCGCGAATCACAAGGATGTTGGCGACAAATTTCGTCATGGAAATGCCTGCTCTGTAGGATACCGTTTTCCAATACCCCTTCCAGCCCCCATCCAACCTTAAAGTCTGTTTCTATGACCGGCTGTGAGGCTTACGTGATTTGCGCCAAGGACTTGGCCCTGTAATAAGTGATATCACTAATTTTGGGGGCCGAGTGGTAGCGGAAATGTGGAGAACTTGGCCAACATTTTTGATATCAAACCCTTTTAAGGGCTGTTGAGTTAGGCTAATTTTTGGAGGGTTATATAAACTTGGCTGTGTTTTTTACACGGAGTGTTTTTGGTCGGATATCATATAATTTTTGTAAGGTGGTACAACAGTTTCTACCAGTAGGTATAACAACAATTGGCTGTCGAATGGACTCAAATTTTCTTGCCATACCTGGAAAGTACCTACCAGTACCTGAAAATCAGTTCCCTGTCAACCCTACACAAATTACCAATATCATACCTGAAATACCTGAAAAATACCTACTCGTACCTGAAAACAAGTTCCCTGTCGATTATTCACAATAAATTACCTTCTCATACCTGAAATGTACCTACTCGTACCTGAAAACAAGTTGACAGTCGAATGTAGTCAAAATACCTTGCCATACCTGAAAAGTACCTACCAGTACCTGAAAACCAGTTCCCTGTCAAATCTACACAAATTGTTATCCCATACCTGAAATGTACCTACTCGTACCTGAAAATAAGTTGCCTAATGAATCTACACAAATTACCTTCCCATCCCTGAAAGTATAGTACCTACTCGTACCTGATGCCTGAAAGTAGTACGTAATCGTACCTGACAGGAACAAGGAGACATATACACATTTCACAACATTGGAGGTAATAAGTAGGTAGGTATTTATTGTTAGGACAAGGAGCAGGAGGCAGTGTTTGTTGTTTTGTAAATATCTGCCATAAGTTAGTAAATGGGAACTTTGAATCGAACCTGCTGAACCTATAATACTGAAGGTACTTCGGGTTTGCGATTTTTCTGGGTGTCCACGGGATGGTACCTACAAGTGCGCCGAGTTTCAGCTCTATCGCACTGCTGGAACATGCTAATAATTTGTATAGGTGAGTCAGTGAGTGAGTCAGTGAGTCAGTGAGTCAGTGAGTGACCCTCAAAAACAGCTAAGTTTGGGATGTCACTGCTCAGGTACGGTTGGACGTAGAAGTTTGAAATTTAATTTTGGAGGTCCCGTGGGACCCTTCTACAGAAGAAGGGTACCCACTGTTCGAGCCACGCCCCCTTGCCTCCTGTAGAGAGGCACGAAAAGTGCACAACTCTGGTTCCTGTATAACATGCTGGCAGTGCTCGAGGCTTTGTCGCGCTTTCCTTTTCTTTAAAACTTGGCTGCATGCACTGCCGTGCATGTTGATAATGTGTAAATTTTTATACCTACAATATACTCGGCTGTCGAGGCTTTCTGTTACCTAATAAGTCACACTACAGAACAAACTGTTAGGTGCCTAATAGGTCCTACGCCAAATAGGAAAAGATCGGTCTAGGTCAGTGGTTCTCAAACTTTTTGGCTGGCGGAACCAAATTTAGTCGGGAATTCTTTCGTGGAACCTTAAACATTGGATCGTCGATTTCACAGTTTTTTTAGGAAATAACAACCATTAACATTGAAATCGTTATTTAATGAGAATAGAAATATTTCACGATATGTCATATTAATGCATACATTTTTCTATTTCAATTTTTCTAAACTAAACTAAAATTGTATTCCCTGAAGCACGGAGAAGGCTTCGCGGAACCCCGGCAAGGCTTCGCGGAACCAAATGGTTCCGCGGAACACAGTTTGAGAACCACTGGTCTAGGTAGGTAGGTAGGTGCCTACATCCCTCCAGGAGGTAAACAAAACATCTACCTAGAAAAAAGCACCCCACACCACCACAATAACTACTCATCTTCATTCAGCGCAGTCATATCTATGGGTAAACAGAACAGCCTCGATAGCCGAGTGGTCGAAATGGTTTTCTATAGAGGAACACTGAACAATCACACCGGTTTCACAACTGAAATGTTCAACATTTAAAGTGAAATTTATATTGAGGCTGTAGTGGTTCGGAACCCACCTAAAACTGTAGGTCCCCATTGTGTACTGCACGATGGCTGGGGAGCTGGTATTCGGTATTGCGGATAAGGTGTACCTACTCATCGCACTTCCGCCGATACTTGCTTCGGATTGTCGCACGACACTGCGACTTAGTTAGCAGAGGGTTGGGGGGGACAAGCCCAGCAACTAGACCGTTTTCAAGAACTGTCCATTGTGCTCAGCTGGCAGCACTACCAAATACCAGCTCCCCAGCCATCGAGTAAACGATGGGGACCTACAGTTTTAGGTGGGTTCCGAACCACCACAGCCTCGATATAAATTTCACTTGACATGCTGAACATATCAGAAAAACTTTTTGGTAGGATTGGGATCGAACCGGTGTGACCAGGCTGTCTCTGCTCCTCAAAAGTCGGCCATTTAGACCACTCGGCTATCGAGGCCGTGACACTGCGACTACTTCGGAGTGTACTTCTTACTTGTTCCCAATGTTCGTTGACTGGCGGATGGGGTTCGAATTTTTTATTTTCCAGAATGATTCACCTCTAGCGGCGGCTCACTCTGCCGCTTGGTGCACCTGGTTACGGGTCGCACTGACTGGAGGATATATTTTTATATATATGGAACAGCCCTGTGATTCACCTCTAGCGGCGGCTCACTCTGCCGCTTGGTGCACGGAAGTGCGATGAGTAGACCTTTACCGGTATTGCTGCCAGCTGAGCAAAATGGATAATTCTTGTAATGGTCTAGTTGCTGGGCTTGCCCCCCCCCCCCCCCCCCCCACCAGTCTAACCTAACCTATGGGTAAACAGAAAATTGCGGAATAGGTCCTACCCACACCATAGGAAGGTAGGTACGTGTAATAAACCAATATTAGGTAGGTACCTACCTACGTACCTCCTAGTGATTTGACTGATGTGCGATCCACATTTTATGCAATAGGTGTCCAACATAACATAAAATCCAAAAATCATTTTTTTAGATAAACCTATGCCCACAGAATGTGGCAGATAGGTAGGTAAGTATACAGCCTACCTATATACCTACCCACGACACGGCAGTCACAGAATAAGGGTCTCTCCTGTATTACAAAATTTAGATAAGTAGGTAGGTACCTACCTAATTGCAAATTGCAACCCATCCCCCAATACAGTAGATGTCATCATAAGTCACCCAATCTATACCTACCTACGAGTCCTGTCCTACGACACCTACGATTCTCAGATGACAGGATGTTACACAAAAGCAGCTCATATCAACCAATCGACATGTCAGACATAAGAAGACAGGTCGTGATGTTCCGGCCGGAGCTAGTGCGGGCGACGGACGTGACAACCTCGTCCCACAAGAGCTCAAACCATACTGAGCGGTGACCGCGCGTTTGCTTCTTCACCATGACTTTTTTTCAAAATGTGTTTTTCACACATATTTATCATTTATTATTTGCCAACCTAAGGAGAAATTCAAAAAACTGCTTCGGTCACGAACTAAGTTACACCTTCTACATAACAACTGTAATAATTCGAAATTTTTATTCCCAGTCAAATACGCTCCCTAGCCGTTTGAAAAAACCGTGTTTCACGATTTTTAATTTACTAAAAAATTAATTTCTAATAATCCGAGAACAAATTCGAAATTCTGCTACGAACGTTCCCTAGACATTTACCGGAGCTACTTCTATACAAAATTTCAAGGCAATTCGTCGGCCCGAAAAAATTAAAAAAAATTCAGAAGATAACATGGTAATCTAATGGGTGAAGCGCAGCCTTAAATACGAGGTAAATAATTCTTTGCATTACGTATTTCTGTACGGTAAACCATGAGAAAGATTTTCACAACGTCTCCCCTTTTTCAATTCTTACTCGCCAGCTTCTACTGAGTAAACTCAACATCTACCCCCTTCAGAACATTCTGAGTTACCCCCAATTTTATCTTTCTAATATGGCAGAGTAGTGCCTTGAATTTAAGCTTCAAATATAAAATACCTTCATAATATTGCGAATAAACATTCAGTTTCGTGGCCCAGCCGCTTAGGCCTGCAGCATTCGCCGCATCTCCTCCTCCGCCGCCAGCAGCTGGGCCCACGGCACGTTTAACAGCTCCTGCAGGGCTCCCCCTGCTCCGTCCGGTACCACGGGCGGACCCGGCGCATAGGGCGGCACCTGCGCCACCAGCTGCCGTCGGTACCGACAGCCGGCGCCCACACTGAGTGTCGTCACAGGCCCCTGCAAACACATCACCACAGTCAACATCGCCACCAACATCGACCCGCCTTAGGTCTCTCTTCTTCCTCGTGCCCTACACCCCCCATACTTACGTGCCGGAGACACCCGCACAAACACAGGCTCCAGGGGACCGTAGCTGGACATGTCGGTGCTCCCCTCGTCTGCAGAGGTGCCCCCACTCCCGACGGGTCCTCTTGGTGACGACGATGAGCACCACATACGCCCCGTCCACCCGCTGGTATACGTCGCACAGGGGCGCCATTGTAGCATCGAGGGGGTACCGGAGATGCGTTACCTCCACCTCCACCCGCTTCGCCACCTCCCCCACCCAATACTTAAACCACAATGTCAGTTCACTCGCTCCCGCCTCGAGCCCCCGGGGCTCCACTTCTAGGGGCTCCTCCTCCCACAGGTACAGCTCCCCAAGTGTATCGAACCAATACATTTTTAAACAAAAAAAAAAAAAAAAAAAAAAAAAAAAAATCCACCACTCGACCTGACGAAACACGGATCACAACTACACACACCGTACCCATAGCGTCCTGCAGCCGCTGCACCAGTTAGGTATAGTCAGCAATTTGCTGACTCGCAGGCACGCTTCATTAGATGCCACCCGCTATCTATTCTTCCATTCATGACAGCCCCGCTTCTTACGATTCCACACTTCAGATAAGATTTTCATCCACACGTCAGCTACTCTAGCAGTGGGTACCTACTTACTTTTCTATCTTCCCAAACTGAACTAATCTTACCTCACGTTCTTCATACCTACTGACGATATGACTTACTTTACAAATTATACTTTTACCACGATTTGGATCTCGAAAACTCACCTCTCCTTCGTGGTGACACCCACCCGGCGCTCCGCCGCGTTCCTTTTCTACTTCTCACCTCTTGAAATAGATTTCCCGCACTCTTATCGCACTTTCACTTTTACGACTTTTCAGGTTAAATACTCACAGGTCTTTACCGTCTTTGTATTTTCCTCACACGTTTTTTTTTACTTCATGGCACATTTTGTCTTATACCTCTGACGATTTCACTCGGTGGTATTCACCTTAGCTCTAATAGACACGTTTTCCCGCACCTTTGGGCGAGTTACCAGACAATACGTCTATGACTCCTCGCTCGGCGGACTCACGGCATTTTAACCACTACTTATATGTTACTCACCCTGGGATTTTAGTTATAATTTCGCTATTTACTTCAGCCTCTGTGCTATACCTATATACGTATCTACAGGTTGTTAAACATCCATCCATGTGCTTGTGATGTATTGCACATTAGCTCCCACGCATTTTTCTTGCACTGTATTGTACGTTAGCCTTAAGCATTTTTATTGTACTATCATGTACTTTAGCATTTACTAACTTTCTTTGTACCCCTAAAATACACACACACACACCCTGCTGAGTTCACAGACAGGACACCCCGCCCATAGTGGGCGTCCCACCATCTCGACGCCCCGGTCGGTCTTTCTCCGCGATCTGGTTCTGCTATCACGTTCTGCGCCCCACCTACCGGATGTTGCCCCTGGCTACCCCCGCTCAGGTGGATGGCCCCTCGTAGCACAGCCTCTATGCAGCACACTGTTCATCGGCACCCTACCCGCTGCCGCGCCGACATCAGCCTCACATCCATGCACCTACAAGCCGCCCCGCTCACCTGGGTGGCGCTTCGGACTGCTGATATTCCGAGCGCCCTCCCCCATCGAGCCTGCGCGGTCTGGCACCATGCGTTTGACACCCCTCCTCGCCGCAACATGCAGCGCCTGCACTCTCACTCTGCCACCCTACTCTCCGGCCAGGTGCCTGTGGGCTTTGACTGACAAACGCGACAGCACCACGGGCCGGCTCCTCCACCCCCCCCCCCTCCCCCCCCCCCACCACGTGTATTGTGTCCCCCTGTGTGCTCAGTGACGCTCTGGTGTGTTTCCTTTCCCCCAGACTCATATTTTTGTATTGTTCGCCTCTGGTTGACAACCCCGTCATTACTTTTGTACTGTACTGTTGTGTTGTATGGCTATCTGCGCTCATCACTTTGACCCTCCACCTACTCGCCTTTTGTCGTTCCTCACCTTTTTTTAGGCCCCTTGGTTCGTCTCTGGTGAGGGACATATAAAAGCCTGAGCACAGATCAGCATTATTAAACTATACCTACGCAATACTTAGAGGTCAATGTCTAGACCGCAGCTGTGAAATCCACAGACAAATTCTCCGAATCGCATACCATACCATTGGCTAGCCTAACTTCCTGTCAGCGCAAACGCGGAAGTAAATACGGAAGTAAATACGGAACGTTCAACAATCACGGTCTCCCTTAAGTTCACTATAGGCCTGCAGGCACTGTCTCCTCTGACTTGTTGTCGCACGTGGCAATAGCAAGGACAGGGGGCGGAGCCTCTGCCTTAACAAGATGGCCGACGGCTAAGTTCACTTGGACGTGCTGCCTATATAAAGGAAGGGAGACCACACAGAAGAACGATTCAGCTCGAGTATACTCAGTTCGGCTAGTCAATCCTAAACCCAAAATTATACCCTCAGAATCCCGTCCGAAGATTACCTTTTGTATCTCGGTGCTGGCTGCGCCCAGCAGAGCCTTAAGCCATCTAAGTGCGTGTGTCGAAATAATGTACAAATAAAAGGGGTGTCTACAGAGCATACTGGTCTTCTTCATCTGGTGAGTAAAACCTTTACCTCCTTAGCGTTAGATAGCTTTATCATGAGCCCCAACATGATACTCGCCAGCTTCTATACTGAGTAATAAACTCAACATCTACCCCCTTCAAAACATTCTGAGTTACCCCCAATTTTATCTTTCTAATATGGCAGAGTAGTGCCTTGAATTTAAGCTTCAAATATAAAATGCCTTCATAATATTGCGAATAACATTCAGTTTCGTCTTGGGGGAGTTTTAAGCTTTAGTCCGCTGTAGGTACCTAGGTATTATCACAGAGGAAGCATTATGAACGATGCTTGACAGCCTTGACTAAGTGTAGGTACTGTAGACTGGTCACTCAACATTATACAGCGTTAGCTTCAGGTCTAAATAATGGATCAAATGACATGCTGTGCTGTTAAGAGGACGCTATACCTGACGATGCATTTTTTCCGCCCATAAGATTAACATTGCGAGCGGCGATTCATTTTCAAGGTTTACCCTTGGTTGGAAAGACACAAAATTTTGCCTGTACCTAGCCCTAACAACGTTCTAGGTCGTGTTCGAAGCAGATTTCCCAATTTCTCACTGGTTTCTTTTATTGACTTGTTTTGCAAATGCTAGCATCGCATATCTCAAGAAAATTGCTGTAAGTATCTCGAAAACCATTAAAAAAATGGGAAATCTGCTACAACATTTTAAGGGCTAGGTACAGGCAAAATTTTGTGTCTTTCCAACCAAGGGTAAACCTTGAAAATGAATCGCCGCTCGCAATGTTAATCTTATTGGCGACAAAAAATGCATCGTCAGGTATAGCGGACCCTTAACAGCACACCATGTCATTTGATCCATTATTTAGACCTGAAGCTAACGCTGTATAATGTTGAGTGACCAGTCTACAGTACTTACACTTAGTCAAGGCAAGGAGTCAAGGCAAGGAGTGTCATTACAGTAACTACCTACCGTACCTACATACACGCAAATAATTATTCATCTAGCCATGTACCTACAACATGCCATCTGGATCCCTAGATGTACCTACAACGTCTAACACATCTAAAGATAATGGTCAAAGGTCCAGATTGATTTATATTTTCCTATTTATATACAAAAAAAACTAAGTACGAGTCATCTTATTTATAAAGTTAGGGTGCAGACGTTCGAGAACAAGATTGGGCATAGACACTGCCAGAGAACGGCTTGGCACCGCAGTGAGAGAGTGAGGTTTGTCTGCCCTATGGCTCCTCACATGGCGAATCAAGAGAGATTTCACAGAGAACGTCTCGGAACAGTCGCTGCATGAAAAGGATTTGGCTTTCGTATGAAAGTCCCTAATATGTATTTCCAGATAATGATTTCGTGTAAATGTTTTGGCACAGACTGAGCATGCATGAGGCTTGTCGCCAGTATGCATTCTAACATGCAGTTTTAGAGAAGTACGACAAGTAAATTTCTTGGTACAAATTGAACAACAAAAAGGTTTTTCACCCGTGTGAATTCTCTTATGATCCATTAATGCACCACTACGTTTAAATTTCTTGGGACAAATTGTACATTGAAAAGGTTTCTCACATGAGTGAGTTCTCATATGCTCAATTAGATTGCCTCTGCGTGTAAACTTCCAGGCACAAAATGCACATTGAAAAGGTTAGTCACCCAAGTGAGTTTTCATATGTTTCGTTAGAGTGCCTTTCCCTGTAAACTTTCTTGCACAGATTGTACATTGAAAAAGTTGGTCACCCGAGTGGGTTCTCATGTGCCCTATTAGAGTGCTACGGTGTGTAAACTTCCTGGCACAAATTGTACATTGAAAAGGTTTCTCACCTGAGTGAGTTCTCATATGCCCAATTAGATGGCCTCTCTGTGTAAATTTTCTAGCACAAATTGTACATTGAAAAGGTTTCTCACCTGAGTGAGTTCTCATATGCTTAGTTAGACTGTCTCTGCGTGTAAACGACCTGGCACAAATTTTGCATTGAAAAGGTTCGTCACCCGAGTGCATTCTCATATGCTCTATTAGAGTGCTACGGTGTGTAAACTTCCTGGCACAAATTGTACATTCAAAAGGTTTGTCACCCGAGTGGGTTCTCATGTGCCCTATTAGAGTGCTACGGTGTGTAAACTTCCTGGCACAAATTGTACATTCAAAAGGTTTTTCACCCGAGTGAATTCTCATGTGACGAGGTAAATCATATTTCCTCTTAAAACTCTTTCCACAAAAATCACAAAATAACTCCTTGTTGTCGGTTGGTGTGACCGCTTGGTCTGTAGGCTGGACGCTGCTGTGTTCTGCCTCAGATGTATCCACACCAAACGTTTCCTTCACGTCCAGTGAGTTGATGGCGTATTCTCCTCCCCATGCTGAGGGCTGCTTCTGATCCTCAGGCTCCTCCTTCACTGAATCAATATCTGCATACAAAATCGTACCATGGTATGAAAATTAATGCTAGTCATATAGAGTTAGAGTATTGGAAATTCATTTAAAAGAAAGCGATCTCACTCTAATTAGCCATCATTTCTGTCCGTCAGGACTATCAGTCTGGTACGCAGTAGGTACTTATGCAGACTCTCCAGTGCAACAGGTTACCGGGCGTCTGCTTACCTAGCTCCTCCTTAACTAGGGAGCTGAGGTAAATGGGTGACGATGAGGTCTGCTTCTGATCTTCAGGCTCCTCCTTTACTGAGTCAATATCTGTGAACAAAATCAGTAGAATTACACCTTCGTATAATAAAACTTCTGCACACCTTTTGTTTGGTTCATACAGTGGATCCAACCTATACTTACCGGCACATCAGCGCCAGTGGTTTTAATTGGTATAGCTGTCCATAACGATTTCCGCAAATTAGTGAGTTAACTGTTTGATCCGCTGCACCTCTTGTCAGTGTAATTATTATCTACAGGCTGAGGGTGATGTGATGAGTTAGTAACTATAGGTACCCAAAAGTCTTAAGATATTTTCCTATTTTTACAAGGGACCTAACGTCGGCCCGTACACCCACCAAACGGCCCACGGCCTCCACATCAGTCTACATAACTAATGACTACGATTCACGCAGATGTTTCAGAATCGTAATAGGTCCCTACCAACTTCAGTTAGAATAATAGGACGACCATCAAGTGCAAACCTTCTTAGCGTCAATCTGCTTACCCAACTCCTCCTTGACTAGAGGGCTGAGGTAACTGGCCGATGCCTCATTGTCCCGAGCCACACCTGCAAACAATACACGAGGATCAAACTCAACGCCAAATCAAGAAGCGTACACATTAGGTACCAACACAGCAAGTTTATCACAACCAACAAGCTGCCGCGGCACTTAAACCGTAAATTTATTAGGCAGCACATATCACGGAAACTGGCTACATAAAGCTTACCTCGTTCCATCCCAGACAATCCACTCCCAATGAAGCAGAAAAATGTTATTTATTGATTTATTGTATTTTTTGAGCGTCGCGTTCGGTCAATCGGCCATTTCTGTATTTAGGGCCCTTTTGAATTTTGTTAGGGCCCACATAGTTTCCCGCCAATTTTTTTTTTCGGTGGATTAACTTTGTCGACTGATAGCTAACTTTGGAACCTTCCTTCACTTTCATGAGCCTAGTGATGAATTTTTTGGTACGAAAACGGTTTCAAAACGGTGGCTGATTCTTACAAATATAATGGGCCATGTATTGTCAAAATAATTTAATTCAAACGCTGAAAAAGTCAAGTGAATCTAAAACTGAAATGCCCACGCCATGGTTTGCAAGCCAGAACTGGATCAGCGATCGCTTTTGGCACTCTCGAGTCGGGTCAAACAAGGGAGGGCTATTTGGCATATTACAACTACACATTTTAAATTAACAGTAGAAAATTCCAAGGTACCTAGTTAAGCTTAAACAGCGAGTTCGAGAAACATTTTACGTCCAGGAGCAAATGCAGGTCACATGCAGTAGCCGCAACTCTCGGCAATTGAACTGAACTACATATGAACATAAATTAAAAGTACCACCTACTGCTCTTCTGGGAAGATTACTTGGTAGGGACAGGAACTGCACAGGGAAGGCTATCCCACAGCCAAAAGTACAAGCCATCATACCTATTCAACCTCTCCATGATCTGGGACAGACACTGCAGTACGAGTCATCTTATTGATTAAGTCTGGATGCAGGCGTTTCAGAACAAAATTGGACATAGACACTGCCAGAGAACGGCTTGGCACAGCTGTGAGTGAGTGAGGCTTCGAACACGACCTAGGTAGAACATTGTTAGGGCTAGGTACAGGCAAAATTTTGTGTCTTTCCAACCAAGGGTAAACCTTGAAAATGAATCGCCGCTCGCAATGTTAATCTTATTGGCGACAAAAAATGCATCGTCAGGTATAGCGGACCCTTAACTGCCGCTGAATTGTGGCACAGCAGCGGAGTGTCATTACAGTAACTACCTAACGTACCTACATAAACACAAATAATTATTCACCTATGTACCTACAACATGCCATCTGGATCCCTAGATGTACCTACAACGTCTAACACATCTAAAGATAATGGTCAAAGGTCCAGATTGATTTATATTTTCCTATTTATATACAAAATAAAGGGTCCGACAACAGTCGCACTAAACTTTCTCGCCCCATGTGATTTTTTTTTTTTTTTTTGGATTTCTTTGAGATTTTTTTGCGGGCGTAATTTTTAAGCAATCCAAAATCGGTCGAAAATGACCCAAGAGCATCTATCTGAGATCACTCCCACCAAGTTTCATGTCTGTCATTCTATTACTGTAGTCCCAAATGCGTTCCGACCATTCAAAAACGTGGTTTCTCATTCTCAACTCATTTTCGACACTTTTTTTGACAAAAACGGCCGTAATTTTGAAGATAACAAAATTCTGTTCGACAAATGTTTAAGTTACATGGTTCTACACAAATTTACCAAATTTAATGACAATCGGTCAATAAATGTGAATGGCGCCGAAACGATCGAACATTGGTCCAGAACGGCCGTAATTTTCAACCAATTCAATTTTAGTTGAAAATGACCTCGAGGCATCTATTTGTCAACACACATACCAATTTTCAGTGTTATAGATTGAAAAGTGTACCGTCGGCGCTTGTCTAAGTAACCAAAAACACGATTTTTGAATTATTTTGGCGGTTTTTTGACAATAGCGGCCGAAATTTTTGACCAATCAAAAAATCCTTGAAAATGCCCCTCGGCAGTGATTTTAGACAGGTCCATACCAAATTTCATCAAAATCGGATGAACGGTATAGGCGCTAGAGCACTGCACGGACTGACGGACTGACGGACTGACGGACTGACTGACTGACGTACGGACGGACGGACGGACAGACTTTTTCCAGAAACCACTTTTTTGGACTCAGGGGACCCCCAGGATCATGGGAAACCCAAAATCTCAATTTCGAAATTTTGCACGAAAACAATACTTTCTCGCCATATATGGCTAGCGAGAAAGTAAAAAACTAAGTACGAGTCATCTTATTTATAAAGTTAGGGTGCAGACGTTCGAGAACAACATTGGGCATTGACACTGCCAGAGAACGGCTTGGCACTGCTGTGAGTGAGTGAGGTTTGTCTGCCCTATGGGTCCTCACATGGCGAATCAGGAGAGATTTCACAGAGAACGTCTCGGAACAGTCGCTGCATGAAAAGGATTTGGCTTTCGTATGAAAGTCCCTAATATGTATTTCCAGATAATGATTTCGTGTAAATGTTTTGGCACAGACTGTGCATGCATGAGGCTTGTCGCCAGTATGCATTCTAACATGCAGTTTTAGAGAAGTACGATAAGCAAATTTCTTGGCACAAATTGAACAACAAAAAGGTTTTTCACCCGTGTGAATTCTCTTATGCACTAATAAAGCACCACTACGTTTAAATTTCTTGGGACAAATTGTACATTGAAAAGGTTTCTCACCTGAGTGAGTTCTCATATGCCTAGTTAGATTGCCTCTGCGTGTAAACTTCCAGGCACAAATTGCACATAGAAAAGGTTTGTCACCCGAGTGAGTTCTCATATGCTCAGTTAGACTGTCTTTGTGTGTAAACTTCCTGGCACAAATTGCACATAGAAAAGGTTTGTCACCCGAGTGAGTTCTCATATGCCCAGTTAGACTGTCTTTGCGTCTGAACTTCATGGCACAAATTTAAAAATATTATGATATTATGGCAAACTATATTGGTTATAGATAGCGCGGTCAGCTCAACAGTACAGCTTTGGCTACCTGAACCGACTCTGCAGCAGTGGTAGTGTTTACACTTGGTACACGTACGTCGGAAGCCTTCCGACTGACAATCAACACTGCACTGCTGCACCAGAACTCAGCTAGCTACGACATACTTCACCAGTTGGAGCACTGAGAGTCTGATAAAACCAATTTCCGACAACAATGCTAGTCATTTAGAGTTAGAGTATTGGAAATTCATTTAAAAGAAAGCGATCTAACTCTAACTAGCCATCATTTCTGTCCGTCAGGACTATCAGTCTGGTCCGCAGTAGGTACTTATGCAGACTCTCCAGTGCAACCAGGGTAGCGGGCGTCTGCTTACCTGGCTCCTCCTTAACTAGGGAGCTGAGGTAAATGGGTGACGATGAGGTCTGCTTTTGATCTTCCGGCTCCTCCTTTACTGAGTCAATATCTGTGAACAAAATCAGTAGAATTACACCTTCGTATAATAAAACTTCTGCACACCTTTTGTTTGGTTCATACAGTGGATCCAACCTATACTTACCGGCACATAAGCGCCAGTGGTTTTATTTGGTACAGCTGTCCGTAACGATTACCGCAAAGTAGTGAGTTACCTGTTTAATCCGCTGCACCTCTTGTCAGTGTAATTATTATCTACAGGCTGCGGGTGATGAGTAAGTACCTATAGGTACTTATACATTTTTACGAGGGACCTAACGTCGGCCCGTACACCCACCGAACGGCCCACGGCCTCCACACCAGTCTACATAACTAATGACTACGATTCACGCAGATGTTTCAGAATCGTAATAGGTCCCTATGTTGAATTAAAGCGGGAATTACAATACATAATTCCAAGATCCTGAATATTAAAGTGAATTATAATAAAACAAAGGTTTGATTTTAGATATATTAATTTATAATTAAGGATAATAACAATAATGATAATTGAATTTTGTATCTCGGTTTCTCTAAAAATGTATGGTGCAAGAAGGAACCCGCCAGTACGCCGTTGGTTGTTGTTCACCTGTACTAGTAAGAAATGTCCTGCCTATTAAAACTAAAATAGAAAAGTCCACAGTGTTCTTATTAAAAGTAAAACGCCTCAACAGTGGTAGCAGAGCGTGGTTCGCCAATCAAGATCTCTGTGGCAGTAAAAACTGTGAGTAAAATCGTAAAAACCCCCTAAGATGTCAGACAGGCAGGAGGAGGCAGGCATAGAAAAGTTGAAAGATGCAGAGTCGTACCAAATTTGGAAATTCCAAATCGACATCTTTCTTAAAAGTTCTGGGCTGTATGCCATTGCTGATGGAATGCAAAAGTGCCCCGAAACCGATGAAAAGAAAATAGCAGAATGGAAAAAGCAAGACGCAAAAGTTCAAAAACATCTCGTGACAACTATAGACAAGAACCTGCTTGTGCACTTGATGTCGTGTGCAAATTCCTGGGAAATGTATGTGAAGCTAAAGACTATCTTTGAACGTGATACCGATCAGCAGAAGTGCAATCTTCTTACTAAACTGTACCAGTTCAAGTTCGATGAAAGTAGAAGCGTCGCAGAAAACATAGCCGAACTTCAAAACATCGCCTTCAGATTGACAGCCCTAAAGGAGAACGTGAGCGATTCCATGGTCGTAGCCAAGATCCTGAGTGAGCTGCCAGACAAATACAGACATTTTTCGACGGCTTGGGAATCCACTGATGTTGCTGAAAGGACGATAGCCAACCTGAGTGCCCGGTTGCTGTCTGAGGAAGCCAAGCTGAAAGAAACCGAACCTAATAAGGAGAGTAACGTTTCTTTTCTAGCAGGTAGTAATAAATATAAAAACTATAAGTGTTCTGGCTTTGGGCACATTGCACGAAACTGTACCCGTAAAAGTAAAAATAACAATAACAGTAATAGTAACAATGGTTACAAAAAGCCTTGCAATATTTGTAAAAAGACCAACCATCTGGAGAAAGACTGTTTCTTTCGCAACAGAGGTAACAACAATGGTAACAACAGTAAAAGTAATAACAATAACGTGTTTCTAACAAACAATGATTGTTTTTCAGATTCTCATACTGGTTGGACTGTGGACAGTGGAGCGAGCTTTCACATGACGAATAGCGTTGAATTTCTGAAAAATGCCACGCCTAAGACTACTCCTTTCACGGTTGCAAACAACCAGAAGATGGAAGGTGAAGCTATTGGCACGGTCTGTGCTGAGAAATGCAGGCTCAATCAAGTCGCTTTCGTACCTAAGTTAACTGCTAATCTTATATCGGTGGGTCGAGTAACTGAGAACGGTGGTTCTGTTCTGTTTACAAATGATGGTGTAACTATAAGTAAAAATGGTGAGACTGTTTTAACAGGTCGTAAAACGCAGAATGGTTTGTTTACTGTTGATATTGGTAATGTAAAACTTGAGCCTGAACATGCTTTGCTTGTGCGAGACGCACAAATTTTGCATCGAAAAATGGGCCACTTGGGCATTAAAAATTTAAAAAAGTTAGTAAAAATGGCAGATGGTGTAAAAGAATCTGAGTTACCAAAAGATGATGAGTTTCTTTGCGAAGTTTGCGTCAAAGCGAAACATGCGAGGAGCCCGTTTAGTGGTGAATTGCCGAAAGCTACTAGAGAGCTTCAGATAATACATACAGATGTATGCGGCCCCATTGAAACAGAAACGTATGATGGAAAGCGTTATTTCATCACTTTTCTGGACGATTACACTCACTATTGTGAAGTCTATCTTATGAGTAATAAGTCTGAAGTGCCAGAAATCGTAAAAAGTTTTGTAACTAGAGTTGAGAGTCAAAAGCAGTCAAAAGTGTGTACCATTAAGTGTGACAATGGCACTGAGTATTTACCGATTCGTGATTGGTGTAAAAACAAGGGTATCACTGTAGATACCACTGCTCCGTATAGTCCTCAGATGAACTCAAAAGCAGAAAGATTAAATCGTACCTTGTGTGAAAAAATGAGGGCTCTTATTTTTGACTCAGGTCTTGAAAAATGTATGTGGGGCGAAGCACTCAGAGTGTCCTGTTACGTCACAAATAGAAGTCCTACTGTCTCGTGCGACGTCACACCCATTCAACTGTGGACCAAAGTGAGACCAGATTTAAGTAAACTAAAGTTGTTTGGCTGTGACGCCTTTGCGAAAAATTTGAGATATACTAAAAAGCTCGATGAACGATCCGAAAAATTGAAATTTGTTGGTTACGCACACAATGGTTTTCGTTTGTGGGACAGTGTAAAAAGAAAAGTGATCATATCACGTGATGTAAAATTTGGAGATGTCTCTCGTGACATTCGTAAAAATGATTCTGTTGTTCAACTTGAGCTTGAGTCAGACGACGGTGTGGATGACAGAGATGATGTTGATGTGTCTCCGGCTCAGCCTCAAGTAGATGAACACAGTATAGGTGATGAGTCTGATGGTGAGGATGGGGGTGATGAGCAGTTGGAGGTGCCGTACCAGCTCAGGCCTCGTCATCAGATTAGACAACCTGACGTCTATGATGATTATCATATGAATCTCACTGAAGTACTTGGTCAAAGTTCTGTAATGTTGACGTTTAGTGATGAAAGTGGTCTTCATTTAAGCCAAACCAATTATTGTAAAGATGTGATCGATAGATTTAACATGACTGACGCTAAGGCAGTGGACACGCCTATCGTTCCTGCTCCGAGCAATAAGAGTAATAGTAAAAATGAGATGTGTAATGACATCAAGTTCCCGTACCGGGAAGCCATTGGAAGTTTAATGTATCTAAGTACGAAAACTCGCCCCGATATAAGCTTAGCAGTGAACGTAGAAGCTCGATCCACTGAAAGTCCAAACCCTAATGATGTAACTAATGTAAAACGTACTTTGCGGTACCTAAAGTCGACGTCTGATCTCGGCGTCTTGTATAAAGCAAACGGTAATATTGATACTCTGACCGTTTATAGTGACAGTGATTATGCTGGGGATTCAGAATCCCGTCGTAGCACTACTGGGTATGTTTGTTTTCTTAATAGCGGTCCGATTGCGTGGTGCTCTCGCAGACAACCTATTGTTGCTCTCTCCTCCACAGAGGCTGAGTTTATTGCAGCTGCAGAAAGTATTAAAGAGGTTCTTTACCTAAATAGTTTGATTGAAGAAATGATCGGCAGTAAACTGAGAGTTGTCCTCAAAGTTGACAATACTAGTGCTATGGCTCTGATTAAGACTGGAAAGTTTAATATGCGCAGCAAGCACATTGATGTACGCTACTATTTTATTGTAGAAAAATTTAATGAAAGAGTGTTTGAGCTAGAACACTGTGCTTCTGAGAATCAAATTGCTGATGTATTTACGAAACCTTTGCTAGCCAATAAGTTCAAAAAAATTTCGTGACGTTGTATGTAAAATGTAAGGGTTTTTTTCTCTCAAGTTGGTTTTCTAATGTACCTACCTACTTACTTAATATGTAATATTCTGGATATTGGAATTAGGAGAGGCTGTTGAATTAAAGCGGGAATTACAATACATAATTCCAAGATCCTGAATATTAAAGTGAATTATAATAAAACAAAGGTTTGATTTTAGATATATTAATTTATAATTAAGGATAATAACAATAATGATAATTGAATTTTGTATCTCGGTTTCTCTAAAAATGTATGGTGCAAGAAGGAACCCGCCAGTACGCCGTTGGTTGTTGTTCACCTGTACTAGTAAGAAATGTCCTGCCTATTAAAACTAAAATAGAAAAGTTCACAGTGTTCTTATTAAAAGTAAAACGCCTCAACACCCTACCAACTTAAGTCAGAATAATAGGACGACTATCCAGTGCAAACCTTCTTAGCGTCAATCTGCTTACCCAACTCCTCCTTGACTAGAGGGCTGAGGTAACTGGCCGATGCCTCATTGTCCCGAGCCACACCTGCAAACAATACACGAGGATCAAACTCAACGCCAAATCATGGCGCGTACACATTAGGTACCAACACAAGTTCATCACTATCAACAAGCTGCCGCGGCACTTAAGGGCCACCATACATTCTCGACGAACTCCACCAAAACCACTGTGCGAAAGTAAATATTCGACAAAACTAATGTTTACATTTTAGTGCTGCCGGAGACGGTAATTGCAATATCATATTGGTTGTGTTTACTCTAAAAGCTAAACATAATGTGCTATTCGAACATGAAACGAACGAGTGAAAGTAGGACACTATGTTTAGCTTTTACAGGAGAAAAAGTAGAGAAATGGTGTTGAAATTACCTAAGTACTTCCGTTAGTGAAATAAAAATTGTCAACATGTAACATGGCGGCGGTAAATATTACAAACATTTATCAAGCTTTTCTACTAAATGTGACGATAAAATCATACTGTTTTAGTCCGAAACGTCACAAAAAATATTTCGCGTGAGGTAGTGTGTTTATCGCAATCTGTCAAAAAAACATGTGGACTGGTAGTTGACGATTTAAAACCGCTCCTGTGGGCTTATAACTCCATTTCATGCAAAAATACAACAATACCTCACGACAAAGAGTCTCAGGTTTACATCCCCCTATAAACACTTTTCACTCGCCCTGTAACTTCGGAGTAGGTCTTGAAGTACGTAGCATTGCGAACCTTCTTCTTCTTCTTCTTCTTCCCTATTCTACCCTTTTAGGGTGTTAGGGGGAGGCCTCGGACCCAGTCTTTATAAGTAGTCCGGTTCATTGAGAGACTTCGTAGCTGACGCATTGTCTTGCCCCTTCGTTCCGCCACCTGTGTCACCACTTCCTCCCACGTCGTCCGCGGACGGCCTCTGGGACGCCGGCCTTGGGGTCTCGCTTCTAGGAACTGCCGTGGTCCACGCTCCTCTGGCATCCGAGCTACATGCCCGAACCACGAGAGTTGCCGCTCCTCTATCCTACGGCTCACTGCTGGTACCTGGAGGTCTTCGCGGATTCTGTCATTTCGTACGCGGTCATGCCTGGTCTTTCCGGCTATTCTCCTCAGGCACTTCATTTGGGTCGCGTTCACCCTGCTCAAGTCACTCTTCGTCGGCGTCCAGCTTTCACTTCCGTACAAAAGGATGGGCTCGAGGACAGCTGAGTACACTCTAGTCTTTGTCTCCCTGTCCACTTCTTCCTTCCCAAAGACGCACCGACTGAGTGAGTAATATGCGCTGGTTGTTTTTTGGACCCGTTTCCTTATTTCCCCGTGGAGCTTTCCAGTTTGGTGTACCGTAGTGCCTAGGTATTCATAGCTCTCAACCTGAGCTAGTTGCTGTCCGTCACAGTCTATTTGCAGGCTTCCCACCTGCTCATCTGTTCTAGCAACCATCATCACCTGGCTTTTGTTTTTATTTATGGTCATTCCTCTCTCCTTCAGGGTCTCGGTCCATTCGGTGACTGCTTGCTGTAGCTTCCGGCTGGAGTCCGCTAGGAGCACCACATCATCTGCGTACGCCAACGCTTGACACCTCACCGGTCGCATATTACGCATCCCTACAACTGATTTATCGCATCTTCCTTTGCAGGTCTTCATCACCTCATCCATAAATATAATGAAGAGCAGGGGACTTAAACTGTCACCCTGCTTGACTCCTTTTTCGAGAAGGAAAGTTCCCGACATCTTGCCGTCCAATCTTACCACACCTTCAACTGTTTCGAACATGGATTTTATAGCGGCCGTTAGCTTTTAGGTAGATTTCGAAGAAAAATCTACCTATTGTAGTCGTACCAGTAGTCTCACTTTTGAAAAATTTCTTCACAGTTATTCTTTTTATGACCCCTGGATCCCAAAACCACTATCAGTTCAAAAGTTTATATATATATATATATATATATATCTATATATCTATCATTTTCACTTCCTTGTGAACACGCTAGCAGCCGTATTTTTGAAAAATAATTGGTTTTGACTATTTAATAAAATATAAGGGACTAAAATCTCGGTCGAGTTCGTTAATGGGGGAAATCGGACCAAGGGGGGGGGGGGGGGGGGGGAAATGGGGGGACTTTTTCGAAATCTGGTTTTTTGTCCATAACTCCCTTAATATTAAAACTAATGAAACGAAAATTTGTCTGAGGGTCGTCTAACAGTACTACCTACAACTTTTCTTAGTAACGTTTTTTGATCCCACCCTTAATGGTTGAATAGGGGTGGAAAAAGAGGGTTTTGCGCACAAAAAAATTCATAACTTGTGTCCTAGGGGTGTTATCGAGTTCTTTTGTTTTGTAATGTATTTGCCTCAATATTACCTACAACTTTTGTCTGAAAAAGTTTTTCGTCCGACGCACCGTTTAGGCAGGGGGTGGGGGGTTGAATTTTCAAAACATCATAACTCACTTATTTGGTGAGATATTGAGTTTTATCTTTTTGCTATGAGTTTCTATTAATAATATCTACAACTTTTGTCTGAAAAAGTTTTTTGTAAAATCACTTTCATTTTCTTGTTAAGGGGGGGGGGGGGGGGGTGAAATTTCAAAACTCAATTCCTCCGTTTGTTATTGTGTTATCGAGTTCTTTTGTTTTGTAATGCATTTGCCTCAATATTACCTACAACTTTTGTCTGAACAAGTTTTTCGTCCGACGCACCGTTTAGGCAGGGGGTGGGGGGTTGAATTTTCAAAACGTCATAACTCATTTATTTGGTGAGATATTGAGTTTATTCTTTTTGCTATGAGTTTCTATTAATAATATCTACAACTTTTGTCTGAAAAAGTTTTTTGTAAAATCACTTTCATTTTCTTGTTAAGGGGGGGGGGGGTGAAATTTCAAAACTCAATTCCTCCGTTTGTTATTGTAGATAATGCAATTGGATCAACTGAAAATCTTCTTATCCGTCTTTCTAAATGATTTTAGACTACTTTTAGTTGATGGAAGTAATCTTCGAAATCTACCTACGCCTTTCGGGGCTGCCGAAAGGGATTTTTTTAGGTGTGTTTTTCTTCTCCAGGGCCTGCCACATTTCCTGTCTTGGAACATTGTCGAAGGCGGCCTGTAGGTCTAAAAACGCAAGATAGCCAGTCTTGCCTCTGCTTATCCATTTGTCCAATATGGTTCTTATTGAAAAAATGTGGTCCTGCGTTTGCCGATGTGGTCTGAAACCTGCCTGTTCTTCTTCAAGGTCCCCTTCAACAAGAGCACGTAGTCTGTTCTCAAGTACGCGAGAGTACAGTTTCGCCATGACGCTTATGAGGCAAATAGCCCTGTAGTTGTCGCAGTTTGAAGAGTCTCCTTTTTTGTAGAGGGGAATGATGACGTTGCGCTGCCAGTCTTTAGGAATCCGAGCTTCCCGCCACACAACAGCGAAGAGTTTGGAGATAACTTCGATCAAGACGCTGCCACCTGCCTTGATCATCTCCGGTACAATATTATCATCACCTGCTGCCTTTCCGTTCTTCATCCTTTTTATCGCCTTGGCCACCTCTTCCTCCGATATCTCGTCCTCCTCTATGTCATCGTCTCGTTCAACTTGTCTGCGTTGTACTGCTACCGTCGGCCTTTCCTCTTTGAAATTCCTCTCGTAGTGGTCTCTCCACACTTCAAGTACCTCTTCCGTGTCGACCTTGAGCTGGTTTTGACTGTTCTTGATACTCCTAACTTTCCTTCCGTACTTTCCTCTTAAGTGCCGTAACAGCTTCCAAAAACGTTTATTGTCGTATACATAGTGTTGTTGGATATCCTCGCCGAACTTCTGCCATGCCAGTCGCTTCTCCCTCCTTACTGTATTCTTACACTCGTTCCTGACTCTTATGTACTCCTCTCTGTGCCTGGGGTCTCCGGTCCGTTTCATAAGCTGCCATGCTCTCTTCTTTTTTGCTACTGCTGCTTTCACGTCTTCGTTCCACCACTTACTGCTTTTTACCCCTTCTTTCACGGTCTTCACTCCACAGGCTTCCACACATGCTTGAAGTACAGCTGTCTTCAAGATGTGCCACCTTTCTTCCACCTCGTCCTGCCCTTGTGGACAGGCCTGCTGTACTAGCTCTTCCACTCTCCCCTGGTATCTTCCTTTACCTCATCATTTGCCAGCTTCTCCCATCTTATCTTCTGGTAACCGGTTCTCTTTCTACGCCTGCCACACGTGAAAGTCATGTCCGCTACTAGTAGATGATGGTCAGTCGAGAGCTCGGCGCCTCTCACCACCTTCACATCTCTGACTGAGTTCTTGAGCTCTTTCGGTATAAGGAAATAGTCTATGATGCTAGAGTACAGCGAAGACTCGAAAGTGATTTGGTGAATCCTCTTGTGTTTGTAGTACGTGTTGGCCACGATCATTTCATTCGCAATGCATAGGTCTATGATTCGGTTCCCGTTTCCATTGAGAACGTCCTCCCCGCATTGCGAACTAAATACGTGTATTCCACCTTAAACCGTAAATTTATTAGGCAGCACACATCACGGAAACTGGCAACATAAAGCTTACCTCGTTCCATCCCAGACAATCCACTCCCAAGGAAGCAGAAAAATGTTGTTTATTGATTTATTGAGCGTCGCGTTCGGTCAATCGGCCATTTCTGTATATAGGGCCCTTTTGAATTTTGTTAGGGCCCACATAGTTTCCCGCCATTTTTTTTGGTGGATTCATTTTGTCGACTGATAGCTAACTTTTGGAACCTTTCTTCACTTTCATGAGCCTAGTGATGAATTTTTAGGTACGAAAACGGTTCCAAAACGCTGGCTGATTCTTACAAATATAATGGGCCATATGTATTGTCAAATTAATTTAATTCAAACGCTGAAAAAGTCAAGTGAATCTAAAACTGAAATGCCCACGCCATGGTTTGCAAGCCAGAACTGGATCAGCGATCGCTTTTGGCACTCTCGAGTCGGGTCAAACAAGGGAGGGCTATTTGGCATATTAAAACTACCTATACATTTTAAATTAACAGTAGAAAATTCCAAGGTACTTAAGCTTAAACAGCGAGTTCGAGAAACATTTTACGTCCAGGAGCAAATGCGGGTCACATGATGAAGCCGCAACTCTCGGCAATTGAACTGAACTACATATGAAAATAAATTAAAAGCACCACCTACTGTGTTGAATTAAAGCGGGAATTACAATACATAATTCCAACATCCTGAATATTAAAGTGAATTATAATAAAACAAAGGTTTGATTTTAGATATATTAATTTATAATTAAGGATAATAACAATAATGATAATTGAATTTTGTATCTCGGTTTCTCTAAAAATGTATGGTGCAAGAAGGAACCCGCTAGTACGCCGTTGTTGTTGTTCACCTGTACTAGTAAGAAATGTCCTGCCTATTAAAACTAAAATAGAAAAGTCCACAGTGTTCTTATTAAAAGTAAAACGCCTCAACAGTGGTAGCAGAGCGTGGTTCGCCAATCAAGATCTCATTGGCAGTAAAAACTGTGAGTAAAATCGTAAAAACCCCCTAAGATGTCAGACAGGCAGGAGGAGGCAGGCATAGAAAAGTTGAAAGATGCAGAGTCGTACCAAATTTGGAAATTCCAAATCGACATCTTTCTTAAAAGTTCTGGGCTGTATGCCATTGCTGATGGAATGCAAAAGTGCCCCGAAACCGATGAAAAGAAAATAGCAGAATGGAAAAAGCAAGACGCAAAAGTTCAAAAACATCTCGTGACAACTATAGACAAGAACCTGCTTGTGCACTTGATGTCGTGTGCAAATTCCTGTGAAATGTATGTGAAGCTAAAGACTATCTTTGAACGTGATACCGATCAGCAGAAGTGCAATCTTCTTACTAAACTGTACCAGTTCAAGTTCGATGAAAGTAGAAGCGTCGCAGAAAACATAGCCGAACTTCAAAACATCGCCTTCAGATTGACAGCCCTAAAGGAGAACGTGAGCGATTCCATGGTCGTAGCCAAGATCCTGAGTGAGCTGCCAGACAAATACAGACATTTTTCGACGGCTTGGGAATCCACTGATGTTGCTGAAAGGACGATAGCCAACCTGAGTGCCCGGTTGCTGTCTGAGGAAGCCAAGCTGAAAGAAACCGAACCTAATAAGGAGAGTAACGTTTCTTTTCTAGCAGGTAGTAATAAATATAAAAACTATAAGTGCCATGCCTGTTCTGGCTTTGGGCACATTGCACGAAACTGTACCCGTAAAAGTAAAAGTAACAATAACAGTAATAGTAACAATGGTTACAAAAAGCCTTGCAATATTTGTAAAAAGACCAACCATCTGGAGAAAGACTGTTTCTTTCGCAACAGAGGTAACAACAATGGTAACAACAGTAAAAGTAATAACAATAACGTGTTTCTAACAAACAATGACTGTTTTTCAGACTCTCATACTGGTTGGACTGTGGACAGTGGAGCGAGCTTTCACATGACGAATAGCGTTGAATTTCTGAAAAATGCCACGCCTAAGACTACTCCTTTCACGGTTGCAAACAACCAGAAGATGGAAGGTGAAGCTATTGGCACGGTCTGTGCTGAGAAATGCAGGCTCAATCAAGTCGCTTTCGTACCTAAGTTAACTGCTAATCTTATATCGGTGGGTCGAGTAACTGAGAACGGTGGTTCTGTTCTGTTTACAAATGATGGTGTAACTATAAGTAAAAATGGTGAGACTGTTTTAACAGGTCGTAAAACGCAGAATGGTTTGTTTACTGTTGATATTGGTAATGTAAAACTTGATCCTGAACATGCTTTGCTTGTGCGAGAAGCACAAATTTTGCATCGAAAAATGGGCCACTTGGGCATTAAAAATTTAAAAAAGTTAGTAAAAATGGCAGATGGTGTAAAAGAATCTGAGTTACCAAAAGATGATGAGTTTCTTTGCGAAGTTTGCGTCAAAGCGAAACATGCGAGGAGCCCGTTTAGTGGTGAATTGCCTAAAGCTACTAGAGAGCTTCAGATAATACATACAGATGTATGCGGCCCCATTGAAACAGAAACGTATGATGGAAAGCGTTATTTCATCACTTTTCTGGACGATTACACTCACTATTGTGAAGTCTATCTTATGAGTAATAAGTCTGAAGTGCCAGAAATCGTAAAAAGTTTTGTAACTAGAGTTGAGAATCAAAAGCAGTCAAAAGTGTGTACCATTAAGTGTGACAATGGCACTGAGTATTTACCGATTCGTGATTGGTGTAAAAACAAGGGTATCACTGTAGATACCACTGCTCCGTATAGTCCTCAGATGAACTCAAAAGCAGAAAGATTAAATCGTACCTTGTGTGAAAAAATGAGGGCTCTTATTTTTGACTCAGGTCTTGAAAAATGTATGTGGGGCGAAGCACTCAGAGTGTCCTGTTACGTCACAAATAGAAGTCCTACTGTCTCGTGCGACGTCACACCCATTCAACTGTGGACCAAAGTGAGACCAGATTTAAGTAAACTAAAGTTGTTTGGCTGTGACGCCTTTGCGAAAAATTTGAGATATACTAAAAAGCTCGATGAACGATCCGAAAAATTGAAATTTGTTGGTTACGCACACAATGGTTTTCGTTTGTGGGACAGTGTAAAAAGAAAAGTGATCATATCACGTGATGTAAAATTTGGAGATGTCTCTCGTGACATTCGTAAAAATGATTCTGTTGTTCAACTTGAGCTTGAGTCAGACGACGGTGTGGATGACAGAGATGATGTTGATGTGTCTCCGGCTCAGCCTCAAGTAGATGAACACAGTACAGGTGATGAGTCTGATGGTGAGGATGGGGGTGATGAGCAGTTGGAGGTGCCGTACCAGCTCAGGCCTCGTCATCAGATTAGACAACCTGACGTCTATGATGATTATCATATGAATCTCACTGAAGTACTTGGTCAAAGTTCTGTAATGTTGACGTTTAGTGATGCTGTGTCGTGTGATGAGAAAAATAAGTGGCTAAAAGCCATCGATGAAGAGAAAAGGTCTCTTTCTCTCAACCAAACTTGGGAGTATGTGCCAGTAAAAGAAGCCAGTGGGCGTAAAATACTTAGCAGTAAATGGGTCTTCAAAGTGAAGGAAAATGGAGTGTACAAGGCACGTTTGGTTGTGAGAGGATTCCAACAAGAGTCTGGTATAGATTACCAAGAAACGTATAGTCCTGTAGTGAACATGACATCCTTGCGTGTTCTGTTGGCTGTGACTGCCGCTAAAAATTTTGTTGTAAAAACGTTCGATGTAAAAACCGCCTTCTTGAATGGTAGATTAGATGAAGATGTGTTCATGCACATTCCAGAAGGTTTTAAAGAGAAAAGTGGTATGATTTGTAAGTTGACTAAGAGTTTGTACGGTCTCAAGGAAGCGCCACTTATGTGGAATCAAACTTTGAAAAAGTCACTTGAAAAATTGGGCCTGAAGCCGTTAAAGTCAGATCCTTGTATGTTTAAAAATGAAGCAAAAACCGTGTACTTGGCCATCTATGTAGATGACGGAATATTGGTTGGTGAAAATGAAGACGATCTGTGTGATGTCTTGGAAAAGCTTAAGAAAATGTTCGAAATCACTGTTGATACAAAAGTGAAAAACTTCATTGGAATGGAGTTGTCTCGTGATGAAAGTGGTCTTCATTTAAGCCAAACCAATTATTGTAAAGATGTGATCGATAGATTTAACATGACTGACGCTAAGGCAGTGGACACGCCTATCGTTCCTGCTCCGAGCAATAAGAGTAATAGTAAAAATGAGATGTGTAATGACATCAAGTTCCCGTACCGGGAAGCCATTGGAAGTTTAATGTATCTAAGTACGAAAACTCGCCCCGATATAAGCTTAGCAGTGAACGTAGAAGCTCGATCCACTGAAAGTCCAAACCCTAATGATGTAACTAATGTAAAACGTACTTTGCGGTACCTAAAGTCGACGTCTGATCTCGGCGTCTTGTATAAAGCAAACGGTAATATTGATACTCTGACCGTTTATAGTGACAGTGATTATGCTGGGGATTCAGAATCCCGTCGTAGCACTACTGGGTATGTTTGTTTTCTTAATAGCGGTCCGATTGCGTGGTGCTCTCGCAGACAACCTATTGTTGCTCTCTCCTCCACAGAGGCTGAGTTTATTGCAGCTGCAGAAAGTATTAAAGAGGTTCTTTACCTAAAAAGTTTGATTGAAGAAATGATCGGCAGTAAACTGAGAGTTGTCCTCAAAGTTGACAATACTAGTGCTATGGCTCTGATTAAGACTGGAAAGTTTAATATGCGCAGCAAGCACATTGATGTACGCTACTATTTTATTGTAGAAAAATTTAATGAAAGAGTGTTTGAGCTAGAACACTGTGCTTCTGAGAATCAAATTGCTGATGTATTTACGAAACCTTTGCTAGCCAATAAGTTCAAAAAATTTCGTGACGTTGTATGTAAAATGTAAGGGTTTTCTAATGTACCTATACCTACTTAATATGTAATATTCTGGATATTGGAATTAGGAGAGGCTGTTGAATTAAAGCGGGAATTACAATACATAATTCCAACATCCTGAATATTAAAGTGAATTATAATAAAACAAAGGTTTGATTTTAGATATATTAATTTATAATTAAGGATAATAACAATAATGATAATTGAATTTTGTATCTCGGTTTCTCTAAAAATGTATGGTGCAAGAAGGAACCCGCTAGTACGCCGTTGTTGTTGTTCACCTGTACTAGTAAGAAATGTCCTGCCTATTAAAACTAAAATAGAAAAGTCCACAGTGTTCTTATTAAAAGTAAAACGCCTCAACATACTGCTCTTCTGGGAAGATTACTTGGTAGGGACAGGAACTGCACAGGGAAGGCTAACCCACAGCCCACAGTACAAGCCATCATACCTATTCAACCTCTCCATGATCTGGGACAGACACTGCAGTACGAGTCATCTTATTGATTAAGTCTGGATGCAGGCGTTTCAGAACAAGATTGGGCATAGACACTGCCAGAGAACGGCTTGGCACTGCTGTGAGTGAGTGAGGCTTGTCTGGCCTATGGCTCCTCACATGGCGAATCAGGAGAGATTTCACAGAGAACGTCTCGGAACAGTCGCTGCATGAAAAGGATTTGGCTTTCGTATGGAAGTCCCTAATATGTATTTCCAGATAATGATTCCGTGTAAATGTTTTGGCACAGACTGTGCATGCATGAGGCTTGTCGCCAGTATGCATTCTAACATGCAGTTTTGTAGAAGTACGATAAGCAAATTTCTTGGCACAAATTGAACAACAAAAAGGTTTTTCACCCGTGTGAATTCTCTTATGCTCCATTAAAGCACCACTACGTTTAAATTTCCTGGGACAAATTGTACATGGAAAAGGTTTGTCTCCCAAGTGAGTTTTCATATGTTTCGTTAGAGTGACTTTCCCTGTAAACTTTCTTGCACAGATTGTACATTAAAAAAGTTTGTCAACTGAGTGAGTTCTCATATGCTCAATTAGATTGCCTCTCTGTGTAAATTTTGTAGCACAAATTGTACATTGAAAAGGTTTCTCACCTGAGTGAGTTCTCATAATATGCTTAGTTAGACTGTCTCTGCGTGTAAACTTCCTGGCACAAATTGCACATTGAAAAGGTTTGTCACCTGAGTGAGTTTTCATATGCTTAGTTAGACTGTCTCTGCGTGTAAACGTCCTGGCACAAATTGCACATTGAATAGGTTTGTCTCCCAAGTAAGTTTTCATATGTTTCGTTAGAGTGCCTTTCCATGTAAACTTTCTTGCACAGATTGTACATTGAAAAAGTTTGTCACCTGAGTGAGATCTCATATGCTTAGTTAGACTGTCTCTGCGTTTAACCTTCCAAGCACAAATTGCACATTGAAACGGTTTGTTACCCGAGTGAGTTCTCATATGCTTAGTTAGAGTGTCTCTGCGTGTAAACGTCCTGGCACAAATTGCACATTGAAAAGGTTCGTCACCCGAGTGAGTTCTCATGTTTCATTAGACTGTCTCTGCGTGTAAACTTCCTGGCACAAATTTTGCATTGAAAAAGTTCCTCACCCGAGTGAGTTCTCATATGCCCAGTTAGATTGTCTCTGCGTGTAAACTTCCTGCGGCACAAATTGTACATTCAAAAGGTTTGTCACCCGAGTGAGTTCTCATATGCTTTATTAAATTGCTACTCTGTGTAAACTTCCTGGCACAAATTATACATTCTGTGGTGTTCTCGGTAAGGTGGGACTCGTCAAGCGTGCATGATTAACTCCGTATATTGATATCCTTCTCAGCACTAGCTGAGTATAGGTACAGCCTAGGTGCCGTACCACCACACCTACCCTCTAAAGAAAAGATTAATATTCAAATGAAAATAAAATCATTACGCACAATCCAATAAACAAAAGCGAACGTAAGCATCAATTTAAACTAAATTAAATTAAACTCTTAAAATTCTATCCTGGTGGACAACCACCAGTTTGTTCCTTATATCTAAAGTACAATTAGGGGTATCAACATCTACCACTACAAAGGGACCTTCAAAGAGGTGGTGGCGATTGAGATTAACTGTAAACGTGTGACGTCACAAACCAATATGGCGGCCTGATTGGGAGAAGCTGTTACGGCCGTATAGTGAGGACATCAGTTTTCAGTTTTTAAAATGCTCGGTGTGGTGAATTTATCTGTTATTTTAGACTTTACTAAAAGTGATTTAAATAGCCGATGCTATAAAGAAGGAGAGGAAGTGTGGCGAAGCAACATTGTTGTAATCGGGCGGTGACAAAATTCAACTGACGAGTTTATTTTTTTAAATGCGCTCATCCTTCAAACCTGTGGTTTGAATAAAAGCCCTCACATTATCTCGGGGCATCTAAAGCTCCTTCGTGGGGAATGGGCAGTGATGAGAGCAGACTGCAATAGGCCTGAGAGCCGTACAGACTTTTGCACCCGTAAACGCAGCAATATTGATTCGATTTCGGCATCTACAAAACAAACATAACAGCACAAGTTATCTAAACGGTAATGGTTGTTAAATGTAGCACATATGATGGTGAATTTTCATTTAAATACATGGGTAAAGCTGGTACCTACTTCCTCCAAAACACCATTGTTGGGTTGTGGACTTTTGTTCAGCCATTTTGAACACTACATTAACACCAACAAATTTGATGAGGCATAGGGCCTAGGGTCTATAGGTACTTACAGTCAGTACCAGCAAGATTTTCTAACTTTTACTACTTAGCTTCCAGACACATTGTAATTATTCAACTTCTCATGGATATTTTGTAGGTTTCTCCATATAAACAACAAACCACCAACCAAGGGTTTATTCTCAATTCACCCCGTAACTAAATAGTTCACGTTAAATGTTTTGCTGGAAAAATAAACAATAAACTATGCTGAATCACTTACCTTTAAAATTAGTTGTCAACAAACACTGTACTCGTCCAATTTTTGAATTACAATACACATAATTAACATTCCACGTGGTATTCAACCATGCAGATCTCCCAAAGTCAGTAGTTCATAGTTTGCCCACCAGACCTCGCACGGTTAATCTCAATCGCCAATACTTCCTTCCCTTCGTAGCAAAACTTTACATCCTCACGGATTTTCCTATTTTGTTTGGAAGCGCATAACCGATCACGAGCCATGGAATGGCTGTGTTGCAAGCGAAACTTCAACTCTTTACAGTAGTCATCAAGATTATAGACCGGGTCCACACGTTTGACATCAAAGCCAAGATTACTCGGCAATTTACATAAAGAACCAAAGACCAATTCAAAAGGGGAAAAGTTTGTTTCAGAATGAACTGCTGTGTTATACGAAAAAACGTAAAAACGGATCCATGAATCCCAGGTGTTAGTACTTTGACAGAAAGCTCGCAAATAATTGCCTAAAACTTTGTGAGAATTTTCAAGAGCTCCTATCGACTCATGATGATGTGGATCCAACCTATACTTACCGGCACATCAGCGCCAGTGGTTTAAAATTGGTACAGCTGTCCATAACGATTACCGCAAAGTAAAGAGTTATCTGTTTGATCCGCTGCACCTCTTGTCAGTGTAATTATTATCTACAGGCTGCGGGTGATGAGTTAGTATACCTATAGGTACCCAAAAGTCTTAAGATATTTTCCTATTTTTACGAGGGACCTAACGTCGGCCCATACACCCACCAAACGGCCCACGTGGCCTCCACATCAGTATACATAACTAATGACTACGATTCACGCAGATGTTTCAGAATCGTAATAGGTCCCTCCCTACCATCTTAAGTGAGAATAATAGGACGACGATCCAGTGCAAACCTTCTTAGCGTCAATCTGTTTACCCAACTCCTCCTTGACTAGAGGGCTGAGGTAACTGGCCGATGCCTCATTGTCCCGAGCCACACCTGCAAACAATACACGAGGATCAAACTCAACGCCAAATCATGGCGCGTACACATTAGGTACCAACACAGCAAGTTCATCACAATCAACAAGCTGCCGCGGCACTTAAACCGTAAATTTATTAGGCAGCACATATCACGGAAACTGGCTACATAAAGCTTACCTCGTTCCATCCCAGACAATACACTCCCAAGGAAGCAGAAAAATGTTATTTATTGATTTATTGTATTTTTTGAGCGTCGCGTTCGGTCAATCGGACATTTCTGTATTTAGGGCCCTTTGGAATTTTGTTAGGGCCCACATAGTTTCCCGCCATTTTTTTTGGGTGGATTTCTTTGTCGACTGATAGCTAACTTTTGATGAGCCTAGTGATGAATTTTTTGGTACGAAAACGGTTTCAAAACGCTGGCTGATTCTAATTCTTGTCAAATTAATTTAATTCAAACGCTGAAAAATTCAAGTGAATCTGAAACTGAAATGGCCACGCCATGGTTTGCAAGCCAAAACTGGATCAGCGATCGCTTTTGGCACTCTCGAGTCGGGTCTAACAAGGGAGGGCTATTTGGCATATTACAGCTTCACATTTTAAATTAACAGTAGTAAAGTCCAAGGTACCTAGTTAAGCTTAAACAGCGAGTTCGAGAAACATTTTACGTCCAGGAGCAAATGCGGGTCACATGCAGTAGCCGCAACTCTAGGCAATTGAACTGAACTACATATGAACATAAATTAAAAGTACCACCTACTGCTCTTCTGGGAAGATTACTTGGTAGGGGCAGGAACTGCACAGGGAAGGCTATCCCACAGCCCACAGTACAAGCCATCATACCTATTCAACCTCTCCATGATCTGGGACAGACACTGCAGTACGAGTCATCTTATTGATTAAGTCTGGATGCAGGCGTTTCAGAACAAGATTGGGCATAGACACTGCCAGAGAACGGCTTGGCACTGCTGTGACCCAGTGAGCACAGACAGTTGGGCCAACGTTGGGAAAGGGTCGGCATCGTTGGGAGATCGTTGGTTAGTGTGCCAACGGTTTGCCAACTAAGGGCCAATGTAGGCATACTGTTGTGATCCGACAGTTCAACGGTTGGGAAATGTTGCAGTTGGCCCTACGTGTGTTTTTTTGTTGGCAAGAAACAGTAAAAATTGAGTTTGAAGGGCCAACGAAAGGCCTCCGTAAAAATGTAATTGTTGGGTAATGGTAGAAATGAGGATGTAGGGCCTACGGTGGGATATTGTCCGAAAACTATGGTTGGTAAAACGTCCTCTATTTCTCCATCAGCCAACCGTAGGGGTTTCTTCGGCAAAAGCAGTAGGGGCACGGTTGTAAATGAATGTTGGGCCATTGTAGGGAAATTGAAGAAGCTTCACCTTTGGGGAACGGTTTGGGAATGCCACTCATCCAACGGTAGAGACCTTGTTGGTCCTGACAGTTGGGAAGACGGCGCGGAGCTATGTTGGCCAAACGTGTTGGCGTGTTGGGATACCTACCGTTTATTGAAACCTATAACCGCGCCATGTCCTGCTGATTTCTAATCATTGACTGTCTGCTGTAGGTAACCATGTTTTAAGAGATTAAATTGTTGCAGCTAGCTATGATATTTAATATAAATAAGTGGTGTTTTAATACTGGCATAATTATTATAAAGAGAAGAATTATTACTTTTAATATCTACTGTTATAATTTTCTACACGTTCTGTTTCTTTATGAAATATGACAATATTGACAACGCAGGCGTATACCTACCAAAAATCAAGATAATTGCCCGGTCGGTACGAGTAAAAGAAACCCAAACGCAGATATCTACGCAGTTACGTGAGTGAGTGAGGCTTCGAACACGACCTAGAACATTGTTAGGGCTAGGTACAGGCAAAATTTTGTGTCTTTCCAACCAAGGGTAAACCTTGAAAATGAATCGCCGCTCGCAATGTTAATCTTATTGGCGACAAAAAATGCATCGTCAGGTATAGCGGACCCTTAACTGCCGCTGAATTGTGGCACAGCAGCGGAGTGTCATTACAGTAACTACCTAACGTACCTACATAAACACAAATAATTATTCACCTATGTACCTACAACATGCCATCTGGATCCCTAGATGTACCTACAACGTCTAACACATCTAAAGATAATGGTCAAAGGTCCAGATTGATTTATATTTTCCTATTTATATACAAAAAAAAACTAAGTACGAGTCATCATATTTATAAAGTTAGGGTGCAGACGTTCGAGAACAAGATTGGGCATAGACACTGCCAGAGAACGGCTTGGCACTGCTGTGAGTGAGTGAGGCTTGTCTGCCTTATGGGTCCTCACATGGCGAATCAGGAGAGATTTCACAGAGAACGTCTCGGAACAGTCGCTGCATGAAAAGGATTTGGCTTTCGTATGAAAGTCCCTAATATGTATTTCCAGATAATGATTTCGTGTAAATGTTTCGGCACAGACTGTGCACGCATGAGGCTTGTCGCCAGTATGCATTCTAACATGCAGTTTTAGAGATGTACGATAAACAAATTTCTTGGCACAAATTGAACAAAAAAAAGGTTTTTCACCCATGTGAATTCTCTTATGCTCCATTAAAGCACCACTACATTTAAATTTCTTGGGACAAATTGTACCTTGAATAGGTTTCTCACCTGAATGAGTTCTCATATGCTTAGTTAGACTGTCTCTGCTTGTAAACTTCCTGGCACAAATTGTACAGTGAAAAGGTTTCACACCTGAGTGAGTTCTCATATGCTTAGTTAGACTGTCTCTGCGTGTAACCTTCCAAGCACAAATTGCACATTGAAAAGGTGCGTCAACCGAGTGAGTTCTCATATGCTCAGTTAGACTGTTTCTGCGTGTAAATTTCCTGGCACAAATTGTACACTGAAAAGGTTTGTCACCCGAGTGGGTTCTTATATGCTCTATTAGAGTGCTACGGCGTGCAAACTTCCTGGCACAAATTGTACATTCAAAAGGTTTTTCACCCGAGTGAGTTCTCATATGCATAGTTAGACTGTCTCTGCGTGTAAACTTCCTGGCACAAATTGTACATTGAAAATGTTTGTCACCCAAGTGAGTTCTCATGTTATATGGGGTCACTAATGTGACCTTTGACGAATAATTCTATATCTCGTAATGATCTTAATTCCGGCTTTGGATTGGTCTCCGTTTTTCTCTGCTCTGGACTGTTTTCCCAACGAACAGAGGACCTACGAGCATCATCTCGGCTACAGTCTTCTTGTTCATAATAATTATTATAGTTGGGATTTTGGCTATCCCTACGGTTGCGACTTGTGTCTCTGCTGTCACGACGACTGTGCTCCCTACGGCTACTTTTCCTATCATAGCTGTGGTCTCTGCTACCTCTCCTTTCAGAACTGGAGTCCCTGTAACTCCTTCTACGATGACGACTGTGGTCTCGATAGTAATGGTCATTTCGGTCATGACGAGGCCTATCGTGATGTCTGTCATTCCTTCTATCGTTGTATTCCCTTTTACGGTCATATTCCCTATAGTCTCGGTCATACGACTCGTCTCGGTTGTATTCCCTTCTATGGTCATAGTCCCTATAGTCTCGGTCATGTGACTCGTCTCGGTTGTATTCCCTTCTATGGTAATTGTCCCTATAATCTCGGTCATGTCTGTCGTATTCTCGTCTACTGTAGTCTCGTGACATAGCTAGCTAAGGTTAAGTCAGTCCGAAATGATCATTGGTCCTATTGGACCTCTCCTACAGTCCGTTCCCCCAGTCATTGCCCTGTGCACAAAAGCAATGTGGGAGATACGGTTTCACAATACAACAAAACAAACAACTAACAAATATTGAAATGCCATACTAACCAGAAGAACCAAAATAGAATCATCCCTATATTATAATACCTGAACATCCTAACAGAATCCTATAAACGGACAACATTATTAGGTACATTAGCAGAACACCGTTTTCCGCTGCCACCAGATGTTATATGGGGTAGCGTGGTGGCGTTATTGTTCTTCTGTACCTACATTGTCCTATACCTACCTATACCTACCTATACCTACCTAATTAAAGATACTAAACTAAAGGGTATAATAAATATATTTTGTACAACTCACATTATCATAATCGTGGTAGGCGCACTCGTCCAGCAGTCCTTCTTCAAGAGGCAGGTCCTCGAGTCAGAGTCAGAGTGCTGCTGCTCAAGTCCTAGTCAGGTCAGCAGGCAACCGAATACGTCTCAAGGTTGCTGTGACCTGACATACTCAGTCTTGAGCAACACTATGATAGTGGAACTTATTCACAATATTTAATATTATATTTTCCATAACACTCATATGCTCTATTAGAGTGCTACGGTGTGTAAACTTCCTGGCACAAATTGTACATTCAAATGGTTTGTCACCCGAGTGAGTTCTCATATGCTCTATTAGAGTGCTACTCTGTGTTAACTTCCTGGCACAAATTTCACATTCAAAAGGTTTTTCACCCGAGTGAATTCTTATGTGACGAGGTAAATCATATTTCCTCTTAAAACCCTTTCCACAAAAATCACAAAAGAACCCCTTGTTGTCAGTTGGTGTGACCGCTTGGTCTGTAGGCTGGACGCTGCTGTGTTCTGCCTCAGATGTATCCACACCAAACGTTTCCTTCACGTCCAGTGAGTTGATGGCGTATTCTCCTCCCCATGCTGAGGTCTGCTTCTGATCCTCAGGCTCCTCCTTCACTGAGTCAATATCTGCATACACAAAGTCAATAGAATTACATTTTCGTATAATAAAAATTCTGCACACCTTTGTTGGATTCATACAATCCAACCTACTGGCACAGCCTGTGTTTTTAATTTGTACAGTTCTGCAAATCGACTACCAACACTGCGATTCTGCCCCACAACTCGACGTCTGGGTTGCAAAGTTGTGCGCTAACTATTTGATCAGCTGCACCTTTCGTCAGTGAAATTATCTACAGGGTGTGCGTGCTTAGAAAGTATAGGCACCCACATGTCTTAAGATATTTTTCTATTGCCACGAGGGACCCACCACATCCACCAACAGGCCACGCTTTGCCCACGTGGCAATATTCTACACAATCAGTCTACATAACTAATGACTTCGATTCAGGCAGTTTCAGAATCGTAATAGGTACCTACTAATGATAGAATAGTAGCACGACTATGCAGTACAAACATTAGGGTTAATCTGCTTACCCAACTCCTCCTTGACTAGAGGGCTGAGGTAACTGGCCGATGCCTCATTGTCCCGAGCCACACCTGCAAACAATACACCGCATATTTCATTCACGTCCAGTGAGCTGTAGGCTGGTGATCCACTGCCCGCTGGAGTCTTTTGTTGATCTTCAGTCTCCGCTTTTACTGGGTAAGAATCTATAAATAAAGGTAATACACTGTTTCGAATTTTTTAGCACACCGAACTACGCCATGATCTCTAACACCCTACTCTCTGTCGTAAGGCGGGCAAGATATTTACAAGGATATCTTTGACTCCTCCTTACAGTATTCGGGTGAGCGTTCACTATCCCGTTCAACAAACTCCACAGTAGGAATCCCTAAAAAAAATACAGACAAATCAAACCCAACGCCTTTATCGGTAGGTTCCTATGCATCTACCAACATATCAAACTTCTTTACGTGTCTACAGATGTTTTTGGTCGAATTGTATAGCCACTATGCAACGTTCACCAATAAAATAACACGTACGGCTGCGCGAGAAGGAAAGAAAATCCCTGCAAAATTTCCAAGATTTCTAGTCAAGTGGGGATTTTAGATTTGTTTTCATTCGTAGTTTCGCCCACACTTGCTACAAACTGGGTACATAAACAGCATGGGTAGGTACGCAAGGCTCACCTTCTTCCACCTTTATGGCAAAGTCCATACCATAAGCCACAATAATCCTTTTGTTAAAAAACATTTCCCCAAAATTAAGCGTCCTCTACTATTTGTGTTAGCGTCATTCAGCCATTTTTATTTTGGGGCCTTTCCTTGGCCTTTCCGTAATTTTTTAGGGCCCATAATGTATTCCCGCCTCTTTTCAAGCGTGTCTTCTTGACTTGTTTAAAATAACTCATGGGAAAAATTTCTAAATTTATATTGATTATAAAACTATTTAAATTAAAAGGCTCTAGAGAAGTTAAAGAAAAATTTTTTTTTCGGGGCCCCACAAGATTTATTTCGTCTGCTAGTGGAACCAATTTTGTGAGTGAACAAACACAAAATTATTTAATTTTTCAAATTTGACTTTTCTTTTAGTTTTGTTCTAGTTTTTATTTAATTTTTAAGCCAAAAATAAAATGGTTATTGAAGCTGGACAGCCCGAAATTCTTCGAGCCGCACAAAGAGATGACGTTTTCCAGAAACGACTGAGTGACAATGCTTCTCAGCTGATATCTTCAGTTTTTGGTATGTGGCCGCTACTTACTTATAGCTGTTACCTGAGTATCTCTTCTGTGACTAAGCGGGCAGTTGCCATGGTGGTGGGAAACTTGACTGTTGGGGGTGATTGTGACCACCCCCTTGTGTACACAGAGGTTGCGAAAAGTTGGTCCCTGCATCCAGCCCTGGCCGTATTTGGATAGCAACACCGAGGACTTTTCCTACCCATATACATAGTTTACCGTGTTTTGTAATCATACCATGTTTTAGGCATTCACAAATGGATACGATGGAGGAATACGATAGATGGGAGTTCCAAGTTAATTTATCAAGCTTTAACGTCATTGGGAGGGTTGCAGACTCTAGGTGAAGAATATACCGGCATTATTCATTGGACATCGGCACAGAAACTTCCTTCTAAACAGGTAATGTTGCCGAAAAACAAAATTGCACTACCTGCACTAATTTTTGCTCTACTTCCACGAAAAAATTAAACGGATATGTTTTGTTTGGGTATATATACCTAATGATGATGCTGGTGCCACTTCGCCGTTAATAATAGTTTTTCTGTAACGTTTACATTATCAAAAGAAATATAAATATAAAGAGGATTTGGAGAAGTATGGTTTGGACCTGGCGAGAAAGTTAAAAGTAATAACAATGATTAATTTTAATTCCAGGTGGAGCTGATAACAATACTATTAAATTGTTTCGGAGAACGCCTGGTATTGGAAATGGTGAACCGCTTCGAACAAAGTCTGAATAACTTGCCGAGCGATCACGCCCTGAGACCGGAAGCGAAGGCTGCGATGTTAGATGCTTGCGGCCACTTCAGGAAGCTTCTCCCTTTTCTGATTAGACTTCACCAGGCTGTCTTCTACTTCCAAGGGCGGTACTACCATGCTTCCAAAAGGGTCACTGGTGTTCAGTATGTGAGTATTCAGTTCTTCTTAGTAGAAGTCTGAAGGGGGACACGCCCAGCTACTAGACCCTTCCAAGAATTATCCTTTCTACTCAACTGGCAGTACCACCAAGTACCAGCTCCCCACCCATCGTGTTGGCACATGTTGGGGACCTACAGTTTTTTGTGGGTACAGCCTTGATATACATTACACTTGACTTGCTGAAAATATCAGGGGTGAATACCGATCAAAAAAACTTTTGGTAGGATCAGACTAGAACCTGCTCCTGACTCCTGACAAAAGAGGATCGTAAATTGTTTAGTAATTTTTACATTTTGTTTCAGGCACTTGTTCGATACTGGCTGCGGGACCGATCCGTAGTGCCAACATTCCGTATCCTAGGAGCTATTTGTCTCCTGCACCTCACTGTGACAGGCTTGGCGTCCTTACGGCAAACCTCTGCGCCTCCCCGTACTGAACGGGTGTCTAACCAAGTCTCTCCTTCTGCTGCCACATGTTCGCTATGCTTAAACGCGAGGTATGATTTATTTAAGGTTGACTACACGTACTTGGTTCGCAATGCTACGTACTTCAAGTTCTTCTCCGAAGTTACAGGGCGAGTCAAAAGTGTTTATAGGGGGATGTAAACCCGAGACTCTTTGTCGTGAGGTAGTGTTGTATTTTTGCATGAAATGGAGTAATAAGCCCACAGGAGCGATTTTAAACAGTCAACTACCAGTTCACATGTTTTTTTGACAGATCGCGAAAACACAACACTACCTCACGCGGAATATTTTTTTGTAACGTTTCGGACTAAAAAAATGTATGATTTTTTTGTCACATTTAGTAGAAAAGCTTGATATATGGTTGTACTATTTATCGTCGCCATATTACATGTTGACAATTTATTTTTCACTTACGAAAGTGGGTAATTACAACACCATTCCTCTAATTTTTATTTAATACGTCTTTGTAACGTCCGAAATTGGCTGACTAAGTATGTTGTAATTTTACGATCGAGTTTTTTTTTGTCTATAAAACGTAGGTATTTACAAAATCGTAAAAACCCAACATAGCCAGTTTCGGACGTTTAAAAAGACGTTATATTTCAGAACATTTAAATATCCAATAGTACCCTCAAGAAGTGGTCGGAGAAAAACATTAAACAAACAGGACTGTGAGGTCATTTTAAATTTTACAATAAATTAATATCCAATAGTTTCCTCAGAAAATTACCATTAAAAATTGTCAAATTGTTTTTCTTTTCAGACTGCACACAAGTTGCACCCCCTGCGGGCACCTGTTTTGCTGGGACTGCATTGTGGGGTGGTTGGTGGAGCAGCCCTTGTGTCCCCTGTGTCGCCAGGAAGCTCCACCCAGCAGGGTAGTTTTGCTTCACAACTATGAACCACCCCAAGAATCACTATGAAGCCTGCCTACAGTCAGAGAGGGGTAGCAGAGGGTGGGGGTGGGGGGCAAATTTGTAAATAAAGTATGTTATGAATAAAAAAATGTATCATAAATACTGTCTTCGCCGGGTGCGGAGAAACTCGTCTGCCTTGGGCAATTGTGATTGTGTCATCTAAATAAGCCTATTGTAACAATTGTTTCAAATAAAGCTATGACGACTGAATTATAAAATCAATCGCCTTGACTAGTTTCTGTTTACACATGACAACAAATATTTGTCTTATCTCTGATTGAGACATTTCCTCTGACACTTTGGGTGAGAATTGATTCACCTTTGCTCCGATAGGGGGCGCTAGTGTCGTTGACGGTTCATCGGAGTTCTAGCAAGGCCACCGGGATGATAGGCAGGACAGTTGTTGCTTGACAGGGCACGGAGCCTAAGCCAGTTATTGTTCGTCAAAATGACCCAGACCGATGAAAACTGTGACGCGAAAAGCGAGAAGATCGAAAATAAACGTAAGTTTTGGGTCAGGGATGTAAAAAAGAAAATTATAGTGACTAGAGTGAAGTGTGATTTTACTCTGTGTGATTGTAGGTATCTTCCCAATTATTTTGTCAGGGATCCCTCAACGTTTCGATCCCGTTTTGGGTCTCCGACGGTAGGTACCTATACCTACCTATTGCTCCTCTGCAAAAAATGTAGGGTCCACCTTTTCGTGCAGGATTTACCAAGACAAAATGTTGTATCTCGACCGGTCAGGACTAAATCCGGAGTCCTCCATAATGTATTAATTGACACCACAGTGGTTAAATAAAGATTTACGATCATTCCTATCCCATATAATAAAGCGCCTTTTGCTCACCTACGTAAATTATAAATAGGTAGCATTTTCCTACCTGTCTACTGGTTACATACAATAATTAGAAATTGCTAGTGCATATTCGAGCAAAAGTAGTTTAACCTGTTATTAAAACCCGGTCGGGACTAGTCAGCTTGCCATTAGGCAATATAGGCAGCGACTTTTGTTACAAGGAAACTGAACGCCATGAGAAAGATTATCCTATTAAGTAAGCATTAATAGAATAAAAGTAAAAAACTTTCAAACTGCCACAAATTTTCCCGCCAAAATAGTAACTTTTGAAAATTATATTAGTTTAAAAAATTATTATTTAAAGTAATTAACTTCTTAAAATATTTTAATTTTTATTTTATAGGATTTTATCAGTTACAATTTAAATTTAAAGTAAAACTGTAATAATTAAGTTTTTTAAAGTTTGGGGTAGTAGGTCGGCCATATTTGTGTATTGTGTAAACAATATGTTTTTAATTATTCTTTTGTGAATTTTTACCCCCAAAATGCAGTAAAATCCCTTAAAATCATTGTTAAATCTGTATAGGTAGGCGTCTTGTTAAAGTATTGAAATGTATCTACCCAAGTGATGCGTAATAGAAAGAAAAATGGACGACGAAGATTTACTCTACGGAGACGATATATCTCCATTGTTATCATCTAGTTTTCCTGTAACAAAAAGTAAGTTTACTCTTTATATGTTCCTATTATATGTTGGCCCAACATTCTGGCCAATTTGGACTAATACGGGCTAAAAATACCAGCCTAAGGCTGTGTATAGGTATAACATATTGGCCTTGATATTAGGTAGGTAGGTACTTACCAACTCCGAGGCACAGAAGCCCCAGAACGGCTAGGACCAGGACGACTTTTTCCGCCTATGGTGGAGGCTATGTACCTCTGCCCATCAGGGTATTGCTGCGGAAGTTCCATCACGAAAAATATTGTCAACCCTGGAGTAGACCCTAGGTCCTCTTGCCTCGGTAATCCATTCGTCGTCTAGGAAGAGAGTTCACTAAGCCTTGACCATGAAGTAGGTGGGGACTGGCACTTGCCTACTTACCTATTGGTACCTACCCAGGAAACTGATAGAATTGATAAGAGAGTCCAATACCGTTGTATTGTTTGGAATACAATGAAAGGCATGACCTGAATTGAAAGTATTTTTATTGGACCACTGGTTGACTGTCTATGCTTTACAATTTTCCTTCCTGTCTATGCACCTGCCTACCGCCACGAAGTTACCTTGAAACTGTACTAGGAACTAATGTTCTTACATCTGTACAACTTGTTCGTTGAGGCCGTTAACAAAGTGCTGCTGGTTGACATTTTTATGATGAAATTGGTCGATTTGTTTCTTGTGATAGGGGCTAAAGTCAGAAAACTGAACTGAAAACTGTTAGTGAAGATTATTGCGTCTAGGAAGTTCACTGTGATTGTTACGTAGGTACTTACTACCTAGGTACGTTCTTTTGTTTTCGATAGAGCTACCTCACTGAGGCTGAATTTCACCAGTTTAACGTGAAGACTATCGTGTACTCGATAGCCCTATCCTATCGCTAAAAAAAGTTAACGGCTTTCACCATCCTGACGATAGCACCCTGATCTTATCGTTAGTGAATCCGTGCGTTAGCAACAGCAATAACTTCCATACCTTATTCGACTCACTTGGGTGGGAAACGGGCAGGGATTGTTGTCTACCCAACTATTTAATACCTTTCTCCGACAAATTAGTGTGTCTTTCACGTTTATTTTCTATTTTTAAGTTGAAATTATAGAAACGAACAATGAACGTACACCTAAACAAAGTTGACGTAAACAAAGCAAACGAATTCTAGTGACACTACAAAACTAATGATTAACGGCTGGGTTTACCGATTCGATAGCTATTCGATCGGTAGGAGGCACTATTGTGAGATGGTGAAATTCAGCCTGAAACCTTAATGTTTATGGATTTAACAAAAAAGCTTCTGTGATGCATCCTAAATATGCGCTTTATACTGTAAATTTGCCCGAGTGCGGAAAGCGCGTGCAAGGTATGGGTTTGTTGATGTTTGGTGGCTTAAAAACTTTGAAGTTACCAAAAGTTTGTTAGTTTCTATAATAGTATGTGAAAGTCGAGTGCCTTGATCCCATGTCATATTAGGTAAAGACAGCTCTGTATGGGTTGAATAGCAGAAAGAGTTGCAAACATTTATTCTTTATTTTTCAGAAAAATGGCTGGGGCTGCGACATTTGATGACCCTGCTGTTGTTTTTGGGTTGCGCGGTATGCTACTCGCATCGTGTGGATCTCTCTATAGGAATTGTTGCCATGGTGGATAAAAACAGCAGCAATCCAGACTTTGAGGAGTTTGACTGGGACTCAACTACTCAGAATACTATTCTCAGCTCCTTCTTTTGGGGGTAAGCTATACTTGTAATTTTTTTTGGGGGCGTTGGCCCATCTGTTATACTTCAGAACAGAAATTTAAAAAAAATTAGTACCTATAGAAGAAAACATTTTAATGAAAAAGGTGTTGTATAAGCCGGAATCGCGAAATTGAACTTAGCACCTATAGGCTGAATTTCACCACCTCACGATAGTGCCTTTTAACGTTCGAATAGCTATCGATTCGAAAAAGCAGACATCCTCTCGTTAGGTTTTGTTGTGTCAATAGATTTCGCCTGCTTTGTTTACGTCAAATTTATTTCAACAATTTCAATCTAAAAGTGGAGGGAGGTAAAGTTACTCGCGGCCGCGGCATCCTTAACCCACACGTGCCTCCTGGGTGGTGCGAAATGAGTAACAAAAGGGTTTATTCCGGATCTTTGGTCGCTGATTGCAAGTTGGGCTCCTACCGCTAATATTGGGCTGAAAATAATCCACTCTGTCTTTGTCTCGTTGTTACCTATGAGTTAACAGATCCGGAATAAACCTGTAGCTTGTAGGGCGATCAGGTGGTTCCCTTATAGTCATCCTGACACGCCAGAGGGTCTCGGATAGGTTGCCACGGGGGAGACATAGATCCCGGGGGGTGGGAGCATGACAGGGCCAGGCAGGTGGGCAGCTTCCTCATAGCTGTACTACTCGCCGCGGGGGGTGCACATCAGGACCCGGCTTTTACCAATTGCATTTTGACATTTACAACACTTAGAACAACTCTTCTTTACCTGTCGCTTGTTATCATTGCTTGTAATGTTGCTCTGCGTATCGTAATGCTTGCTTTCTTGGTCTCTGCTGTTCTGCTTGCATTTTTTCAGGGAAAGGGGAAGGGTAAGTATGATGACTAACCCCTTTACTACACTGCGATACACCTCACCCGACCCATACAAGGGAACCGGGCCAGATTCTGGTTTGGAAACACTGCACCAACATTCACGGCCCCTGTGCAAGATAAGTATTCTCTCCACAATTGTTAGTCTCCCTAGAAGTAATAGGATCGCATATAGAATTGGTTTAGACATCAGGTAGCTCCAATCACAATTGAGATCGGTAGGTTGACTGCCGGAATGATTCAACCCGGTAAGGGAGGCGAAGAAGGCTGGGTGGCATTAGGCGAGGCAATTGGCGACAAGGGGGACGGGTCGGGCAGACTGAATACTGGGGGCACATCTACAGACGAGAGCAGGAACGTCTCATCCGTGAAGCGAAGGCATGGAACCTCGCATGGAAGGTTGGACGACCATGCTTGATATGGGAGGACAGCTTGGAACAGATACCCGCAATTTATCTCTCTCATGTCGTCACTGTGGACAGACAGTGGATAATCGAAGACGTTCAGTGACACGGCGGGGTTCGTAAAGCTAGAACCGACAGTGTGGGGTCCATACCAATCTCCATCGCCGCCCAGCAAGGTGGTGGACCGCATTGGAGTGGGTCAAAGAGCGGTGACGGAGTAGTTCGGAATAACCAGATCCAGGGGCCAATGACGTTGCGGCCGTACAAAAGGGCCATCGGAATTTTTGGACTCAAACACGCCGCGATAACAAAAGGGAAAGGGTCGACTCCAAGACTAGAAGGAAGAGAGATACTATGACCAATCTAGGAGCAATCCCGGGGCAGGCTGGTCCGATGCAGCGTCTCCTCGCTGGTGGTTGGGAGAGTCTTTCCAAAAATAATTCATTTGCTCCGTCTGCGTTACTGGGGACATATTCGCAGACGGGAACTAGGCCATACTCTTCGGGTGGTAGAAGCGTTGGCACCTCACAGGATGAAGGTAGGGCGCTCGTGCTTCACATGGGAGGACGGCATGGAACAAGTCTTTAGCCGTTAATCTTCCACCAGGAACACTGGGAACAGGCGGTGGACAATCGCAGACCTTTCAATGACATGACGGCATCCATATACGACCCGGCTGAAAGCGAAGGAACCATGCCAACCTCCCTGTCCAGTGACGGCAGGAGCTTCCCATAGGCAAAGGGGTAGATAGGCATTTAGGACGGGTGTGGGACGGAATCAGCCGGCGGAAGTAAGCCGCAAACATGACAAAGGGCAGGGCAGATTAGCGAAGGGCTAGGTTTAATATTTCAGGGTCACCACCAAAGCTATTCAATCTATATTTCCAATCTATCTCTTCCTCTTCTCTTTATCGTTATTCTCTTCCGCCATACTCCTGACGTCCAGGACTGGCACTGTTATTGTTATCGAACGGAGAGGAGGCCCTCGGGCCTTACTCCGGATGCTGGATGCTGGATGCTGCTGGACAATTTCAATCTAAAAGTGGAAATAAACGTGAAAACCCCCTATTTTTTCGGATAAAAAAGTTAAAATGTTGATTAGACTACATTAGACTACATCAAATGAGTCGCAGGTATGAAAATTATCGTTTTCGCTAATGCACGGAAAATCCACTCGAAAGCTAACGAAACGGTAACGGTGCATGGTGAAAGCCGTTAACATTTTTTACCGATACGATAGCGCTATCGTGTACACGATAGTCTTCACGTTAAAGTTGTGAAATCCAGCCTAAAGTCTCTTTTTTTTCCCTAACAAAACATTTTTTATCAAACTTTATTCGGTGAGAGTTCTTATAGGCCCAAATTGTTACTATGGAGAAAATTTTGGTTCGGGAAGCGTTGCCTAAAAAGATGAACCTGGTGGTACGCGTATGAACTACTTTTGTTTTTGTAAAATGTTTCAGGTACGTAGTATGCCAGGTTCCAGCAGGACTGATTGCCCAAGCACTTGGCGCCAAGATTCTGCTTCTAACCGGAGTGGGGCTGAGTTCCTTGGCCACCCTGCTCACCCCCATTGTGGCCTCCAAAGGGGGGTGGGAGTGGGTATGCGCCCTTCGAGTGGTAGCTGGCCTCTCACAGGGCGCGCTTTTCCCCTCCATACACGCTGTGCTTTCGAAATGGGCCCCGCCGAAAGAGAGGGGTGTCATGGCTTCTATTGCTTTTTCCGGTAGGTAACTAATTTTAGGCTGAATTTCACCAGCTCCTAAAGTCTACTTTAGTGTCTCCTAAAAGTTCACTATAGCGTTACCCTCCCGAAAATAAAAGTTGGTGCCGATAGCTGCGTTATCATAACGTTAGCTGATTTTACCTTCGGTTGGTTTCGGACAAACTTTTTGTTGACAAAAAACACTCGATCGTAAAATCACAACACAGCCTTTTAAATTCGGCCGTTAAAAAGACATATTATATTTCAGAACATTGAAATATGCATTAGTTTCCTCATAAAAACGTAAACAAATAGCGAATGTATGTTCGGCTTTAAGGTTCCGGCAATTAGTTAGTTGAGCCGTGGAGGTAGTGGGTGTGTAACACCATGACAACCTATTCACGTTTTTGCTCATTATCGGCCCGTTGATTATTTCTGCCTGAGGGGACAAGATATGGGGAGTGACCATGATAGAGGCCTCCCTCTATCTCTCCTTCAGTACAGGTTACGCGACCTAAATGCCTCATTACAGGAGATACAAAACTCGGGTCACCGTAGTCTAGTGGGAAAACACTAGATCGCACGACTGAGGTCCTGGGTTCGAATCCCGGTATAGTAGTAATTTTCTGTAGGTAGCATGGATGTCACCCCAAATATTCATCTGGCTTCGGCCGACAATCAGTCTGTCGAAATATTTTTTGGTGGTTTTCCGAAAACCTACGGGTTGAGGGAAAGCTCGACTGGTAGACGTATTTCAAGGTGGAACTAGGTATGCTAGGTATGTTTGATTATTCACTTGTTTGTACTCTGTCACGTATGCTTCGAGTTATGGTACAATGACTAGCTCAGTGACTATTTGAAAAGGCTTGTGGCTAAATAAGTATCACTGGCCATCAGAACTGTTCTGAAATTTAATATGTCTTTTTAACGACCGAAATTAACTGGCTATCTTGAGGTTTACTATCAAGTAATTTCAGACAAAAACCACTCGATGACATAAATATATCAGACCATTGTCCAATTGTTTCCTCATGAAGTGTGTAGAAAAAACGTAAACAAACAGGGAATGTATCGTACGTTCAGTCTTTAATGCAGTTCCAAGTTGATTCCCAAAGCACGGGTTGGTTTCCACTGTAGGGATACCTTCCCAGTCATCGCATCTGTCAATATTGTTATCAGAATGAAAGAGATTGTTCTCAAAATACAATGCAACAGTTGGGATTTAGGCTTAGCACAATGTGTAGTATTGACCTGATTACTGTTCGAGATAACCCCTTATCTATTATATCTGGTTTTTACTTTGATTGAAGATCAAAACAATCCGAACGAACGCACGTTATGACAGAAGCAAGACCTACAGTTACAGTGCTATTTGTTTTGTAATAATATATTAAGGGTCCGCTATACCTGACGATGCATTTTTTGCCGCCCATAAGATTGACATTGCGAGCGGCGATTCATTTTCAAGGTTTACCCTTGGTTGGAAAGACACAAAATTTTGCCTGTACCTAGCCCTAACAATGTTCTAGGGAGTGTTCGAAGCAGATTTCCCATTTTTACTTTACCTGTATACGGAGTATACGTAAGGTAAAGTATTGTATTCGTGCGGGCCAATTTTCGGCAAACCTCAACTTTGAACCGTCATTGCTCCCAGACCTCAAAAGCGATTGGAACTTGCATATACATTTCGGAAACGTCCATGCCTTCGGAATATGAAAACCAACTCACTTTTGTCATCCGACGAAAAGTTTGCCCCCAGGAATTTTTAGAAGAGGTCAGGTACGCCGTGTCAGTACGTATGTATGTATGTATGTATGTATGTAGCTATGTATGTGGCATTGACCTGGACGGCACACTTTTCAACCGATTTTCTTCAAAATCGGTAGTGACCTTTCTAAAATTGGAAGAAATAAAAATCCAGAAGCCCAGTTTCCCCCCTTTAAAATTAAGGGGGGTTACCCCCCCAAAACTCCCCCAAAAAGTAGAAAAAAAATATTTGCTCGAAAATGGCTCTAACGATTTTGATCAAATTTTAGCCAATTATAGAACAAATAATTACGAATCCAATGATACCACCCACTACCCCCGCATAACTCCCTGGAAGGGGGGAAGTCCCCCCTGGACCTGTAAAAGGGTGAAATCAGAGGATTCAGTGGTTTGTGGTATACGAGTAGTTCTGAATAGGACACGTGACAACCGCCATACTCGTCACAAATGGTATATGGCATATCTCCAGCCCCCCCCCCCCAGGGGGGGGGGGGGGTAATTTTGAGTGACTTTTAAAGTGCGGCTTATGGGGTCTCAAACTGTTCGGGGGAACGCTGTGAACTAATTTTTTGTGTCAAAAAGTTTTTCTGAACGTATCTAAGAACCCCACCCCCTAAGGGGGGTAGATTTGAGTGGTTTGCGAAATATGGGTTGTGTGGGCTCAAAATGATCGGGACATCGTTCTGAGACAATTTATTTGGTCAAAATGTTTTTTCGCCACCCCTCCCCCCCTTTTGGGGGGAGTTTTGGTTACTTTCCAAAGTACGTTGTGTGGGGTGTCAAAATGCTCGGGGAAACGTTCTGAGACAATTTATTTTTTTAAAAAGTTTTTCCAAGCTTCCCCAACCACCCCACCTCCTTTTAGGGGGTAGTTTTGGGTGGTTGCCGAAGTAGGTCGTGTTTGGTCTCTAAGTACTCGGGGCAACATTCTGGGGCCATTCCTTTCGTCAAAAAGTTTTTCCGTCTCCAATCATTTAACCAAGGGTTTATTTTTAGGAATCACACAAATAAGCAGGTAAAGTTTTGTCCGACCGTGTCGTACCGCTTGTTTTACTGGTTTTCGAGATACAGCACTTTTCTTGAGGTATGAGATGCTAGCATTTGCAAAACAGTTGCAATAAAAGAAACCAGTGAGAAATTGGGAAATCTGCTTCGAACACTCCCTAGAACATTGTTAGGGCTAGGTACAGGCAAAATTTTGTGTCTTTCCAACCAAGGGTAAACCTTGAAAATGAATCGCCGCTCGCAATGTCAATCTTATGGGCGGCAAAAAATGCACCGTCAGGTTTAGCGGACCCTTAATGGCATACGCACCTGTTGGTGATTACAGCCCCTTGGCCCCAGGGCAAAGATGTTAATTAATATTGGCTAAAATGTGGTATGACATCCATGCTACCAACAGAAAATTTCCGGTACCGGGATTCGAACCCGGGACTTCAGTCGTGCGAGTCTATTCCCACTAGACCGCGTAGTGGCCGCCGGTAGAATAAAGAAATGTTTTTGATTGTAGGTGCTCAGTTCGGTACAATCATAACGCTACCATTGGGAGGCCTCCTAGCCAGCAGCGGTGGAGGGTGGCCGTCCATCTTCTACGTGTTTGGCGGCGCAGGAATAGTTTGGTGTGTTATCTGGTTCTTCCTCGCTTCCTCCTACCCTGCACAGCATCGGTTTATATCAGAGACGGAGAAGAAGTACATTGAGGACTCCCTACAGCAAAACGAAGAGAAACCAACGCTTCGTACTCCGTGGAAGGCTATTTTTACCTCCCTACCAATGTAAGTACTAACGAAGCACCAGCTGGTCACTGGTGGTTAAATATTGGACTAGTAACCGGAGCTTGTGAGTTCGAACTCAGACGGGTGAAGGTTTTTTCCCTTAGATTTTTTGTAGGTCCCCATCCAAGCCTGTCTGGGACGGCTGATAACCATAGCTTGAACACATACCAGGTGTGTTGAATTCATTAGACAAGTGTCTCTCCATAGGGACCGTCAGTGGACCATGCTCACTATAAAGGGGGTTCGTTATAGAGAGCATTCGTTCGTTATAGAGACTGGCAGTGACAAAGGAATATTTTGGTCAGAAGCACTCCCGACAGTCCCCCAGTGCCGGGCAAAATTCACAAAAAAAAAAAAAAATCGACCACGCGGGACTAGATCCCTGGTCCTCTTGCTTCACAGCTCAACTATTTACTTCTTCAGGTGGGCGATCATTTTAGCGCATTCAGCTCAGAACTGGGGATACTGGACCCTGATGACGGAGATGCCTACTTATATGAAGACCGTGTTGGAGTTCGACATCAAGTCGAATGGCGTTCTATCAGCTCTTCCGTACCTGGTCATGGCTCTCCTCAGCTATCTCTTCGGGTACCTGGCAGACCAGTTCACAGGCAGGAGATGGATCTCAGTGGGGAGAACACGGAAACTCTTCAACACGATTGGTCAGTTGGACTTTCAATTTTTATCGTAGGTCTTCCGTCACTAAGGCCGAACATACATTCGCTATTTGTTTCCGTTTTTCTGCACACTTTATGGGGAAACTATTGGATATTAAATTTTCTGAAATATAATATGTCTTTTTAACTTCATAAATTATGAGGCTATGTTGTGATTTTACGATCGAGCTATTTTCGTCAACAAAAAAATGATTAAACGATCGTAAAATCACAACATAATTTATGAAGTTAAGAAGACATTATATTTCAGTACATTTGAGTTTTGAATAGTATCCTCATCAAATACGCAGAAAAAACGTAAACAAACACGACTGGATAGACGAGAAAAAATTCTGCTGCCACATTGTCTATTAACTCTTAACTGACTAGTCGTTTGGTTTGGTTTTCAGGTTTTTGGGGCCCTGCAGCGGCTCTAGCAGGTCTAGGCTACATCGCTAAGGAACAAGTGACGCTTGCGGTGACGTTACTCGTCCTAGCTGTGGGCCTCAATGCCGGCGTGTACCTGGGATTCCAGGTCAGTGGTATTCTTAGGCTGGGTTTACTTATTAAAGAATTTATTACCTGAATTGTTTACTTGTAAGTTAAACATAAATAAAAACCACCTCTCCCATTTTGCCTTAACTATTCCTCTGGCTTCCAGGTGAATCATATCGACTTGTCGCCCAACTTCGCAGGCACCATGATGGGGATAACTAACGGCATCTCCAACATATTCTCCATCATTGGACCGCTTGTTGTGGGAGTCGTCGTTACTGATGAGGTAGGTTAACTGATGAGGTAGGTTACTGGTGAAGTAGGTTACTGATGAGGTAGGTTACTGATAAGGTAGGTTACTGACGAGGTAGGTTATTGGTGAGGTAGGTTACTGATGAGGTAGGTTACTGATGAGGTAGGTTACTGATAAGGTAGGTTACTGATGAGGTAGGTTATTGGTGAGGTAGGTTACTGATGAGGTAGGTTATTGGGTTACTGATGAGGTAGGTTATTGGGTTACTGATGAGGTAGGTTATTGGTGAGGTAGGTTACTGATGAGGTAGGTTACTGATGACGTAGGTTACTGATGAGGTAGGTTAATCGTCTCAAGGTTATACCAGCCACATACAATCCGTCTTGGACGGTCCCCAGACGTATCCTTCAGAGCGACCACACAATCGTGTTTGTTTACGTTTTTTTACACACAGTTTATGAGGAAACTATTGAATGTTTAAATGTTCTGAAATATAATATGTCTTTTTAACGTCATAAATTATGAGACTATGTTGTGATTTCACGATCAGTTAATTTTGGACAGTTTTTTGTTGACAAAAATCACTCGATCGTAAAATTACATCATAGCCTCATAATTTACGACCTTAAAAAGACGTATTATATCTCAGAACATTTAAATATCCAATAGTTTGCTCATAAAGTGTGCATAAAAAAACGTAAACAAACATGGTCTCACTCTTAAGTCTACTTCCTGATGTAAACAAAAAATAATTTCGGAAAGCCTGTTTTTTTTTTTAGAACAATGGGTGTCGTTACCCTCTTAAAGAGTGACGTAAACTAAAGTGGGTTGAGTGACCAATCTCCAACAAAAGACGTTATCTTGTGTACAATATCATTCTAATCATTTAAATGTTTGTTCTAGGGTTCTAGTTCGGAGTGGCGGATAGTTTTCTGGATAGCCGCCGTGGTCTACTTCGTAGGAAACATAATCTTCGTGATTCTCGGTGACGGGGTCGTCCAACCGTGGAACGACCTTGGATACTTGGACCGGAAGTCGGAAGTGGAGCAAGGAACCGGAAATGGAAGTATTCAGGCTACAGACAGTGATCGGTGATGGGTGAAACAAGGAAAACAAACGAGGCTGTGAGTTTGATATCAGTGATAACGGTAAGGTGATTTCATAATAAGGCCCCAGTCACACGGTCATTTTTTGTATTAAATATTTATGAAGAAAATAGATAGACCGGTAATTGCAACGCCATTTCTATCGTTCGATAGTCACAGCTGAATTAGTGTCCTATTTACAGGCAAGCAGACTATGTTTAGCTTTTATATCACCACTTCTTTAAAGTATACTATAGTGTCCCTATTGAACAGATTTATGTTATCGTATGTTTAGTTTATGATGCCTAAGTACCTTGCGATAGCAATCGTCATAAGATTAACATTGCGAGCGGCGATTCATTTTCAAGGTTTACCCTTGGTTGGAAAGACACAAAATTTTGCCTGTACCTAGCCCTAACAATGTTCTAGGGAGTGTTCGAAGCAGATTTCCCAATTTCTCACTGGTTTCTTTTATTGCAACTGTTTTGCAAATGCTAGCATCGCATACCTCAAGAAAAGTGCTGTATCTCGAAAACCAGTGAGAAATTGGGAAATCTGCTTCGAACGCTCCCTAGAACATTGTTAGGGCTAGGTACAGGCAAAATTTTGTGTCTTTCCAACCAAGGGTAAACCTTGAAAATGAATCGCCGCTCGCAATGTTAATCTTATGGGCGGCAAAAAATGCACCGTCAGGTACAGCGGACCCTTAAATGCAGTGTTAGTGTTATTTAAATGAACTTATTCCCATCTCCTATTATATAAATGTATTTATTAAGGCTACCAACACAATGTTGTTTTTCGTTTCTGAGAAAATTGTTCTACCTATTGATATTTAAGTTCTGGAATATAAAATATCAGAATCCAATTTCATATACTTATTGTGATGGTGAATTAATTTTTGATAATTTTTTTTGGGACTAATATTGTTGTTAAAAAACGTCAACAAGCAGAATTGTGTGTATAACCACAATTAATTCTGTACAATGTCACAAATCTGTCAGTTTATCTACGTAAGCTATACACAACGTTTTTGAGACAATAAAGGACGAGTAAGCGACCAATAAGCATGCCCCTGGGGGATTGGCCTGCCTCTTACGTCTTCGAGAGACCCTACTATGTCTACCTCACTCTTGGATGGGAGTGACGTCAGTGATATCCAGGGGTGGATAGACTACACAAATGTGAATTGTTGCTGCTAAACCCTTTTAGATCAGTCTTCTTGAGTCTACTTCTTGTTCCGAACAAAAAATAATTTTAGAAACCCTGTTTCTTTTTGAGAACAGCTAGAAGAGTAAGGTAGTAAGGTAGATTATACACTGAGCAGCCTGTGGAGTTTACTGACCTTGTCCGGGGGGAGGGGGGGGGGGGGGGTATGATATGTTTCAACTGAAAGTGAGTGAAGTGATTGGAAGTATCATGTAGAAGTGATTCATAAGGTAACATGATATCAGGCAGTATGATGGAAGAGTTTGCTATTTGATCTGTTTGTCAGGCCCTCTATTATCATGAAAGCCGGATTTCCGGAGAAAATGACACCCGAAAAAAACTTGGTCTATCCTACAGCAAGTATATGAGGAGTATTAGTTACATCTTGGTCTAGCAGTAGAAGCTTGCGAGTTCAAACTCCAGCGGGTCGAGATTTTACCTTTTAGATTTTCCATGTTAGATGCCACAGGGTGTACCTGGTAGTTCTTAGCCCACCTTAAACTGTAGGTCCCCATCAAGGGACGTTTGATAATCATAGCTTGAACACATAGCAGAGAGAACTAGTTCCTCTCGGGAGTGCTCCCCATGGATATGAAACACACACCAGGGATTGAGCTGAATAAATTCTCCCAGGGAGTGATGATGGCCATGGTGTGGAAAAACTCCAGAGGGTGTTTATATAGGTACAGTCCTGTTTGTGGATGTTTTAAAAAAAAAGATAGAAAAAAACATAAACAAACATGATTGTGTGGTCGCCCTCTACAAAAGGCTTCTGACACCATCTCCTCCCTACATTATTTTGAGGTGTCAGATTTGGTGGGATATGCTGTCAGCGGTGTAGTTGAGCGCTGCGGCTATCTCGCGCGGCACAGTATGTGATGGGCGCAGCAGTGGGTGTCTTCGAGCGATTACGCAGCGACGGGACGTGCCCCCACAAAACACAAACAGGTATAAAATTTCAACCTTATCTGTAATATAATATCACATACAAAAATTAAGAGGTTCTCGACACAATTGAGATTGAGAACGGGTTTGCCGTGCCTACCACTAAAACTAAGAAAAAACGATATACAGATACAGCCCATTGGGATGCAGGGTGGCACCCTTCGTGAGCTCTGTACACAAGGGGATGATTTGGTCAGAATCACGCCCCACCGTTGAGTTTTCCCCCCCAGTCGCACTAAATTTTTATTCACTTTCAGACGGATTGTTGGGGTGATGGGTCGGGAGGAGGCTTTCCTGAGAAAGCAGTGGGAGTGTCAGCAGGCCATCCCCACTAGAAGGCCCCTCATTCAAGGTCAGTGTTCCCCCCTATCCCCCCCCCCCCAAAAACCTCCCTGGTGCCCTTTTAGAGCCAGGAACTAGAGGGATACAGGGTCGTACCTTCTGACCTGTGTTCACTGGGGTTGATCTGGCAACAAGGTCCCCTATATAGTTAGGCCAGGTATCCATCTATAGGTTCGGTAAGGATAAAAAAATCCCTACATATCGGGAGTGGAACATGGGTCCACTTGCTTTATACGAGCTCAGAGACCCTCACTTACTTTTAGTTTTGCTGATTTTTTGCAAGTAGTAGGTACCTACGGAACTGGATAACACTGGTAATTGCACGACCACCAATGGCCGTGGCTGCTTTAAAAGCTAAACATAGTGTATGAAAGAGGTAACAAATAACTGCTAAACTATGTTTAGCTTTCACTGGAGAACGAATTCCTTCGAAAGAAAGAAGAAATGGTGGTGCAATAACCGTACTAAATACAGTAGTAGTACCTTCAGACCATTTTACATCAAATTGGAACGACAAAACCTAACCTAACCTATCTCAATGACTTTCAGATCCCCTTAAGAGGACGCTATACCTGACGATGCATTTTTTGCCGCCCATAAGATTAACATTGCGAGCGGCGATTCATTTTCAAGGTTTACCCTTGGTTGGAAAGACACAAAATTTTGCCTGTACCTAGCCCTAACAATGTTCTAGGGAGTGTTCGAAGCAGATTTCCCAATTTCTCACTGGTTTCTTTTATTGCAACTGTTTTGCAAATGCTAGCATCGCATACCTCAAGAAAAGTGCTGTATCTCGAAAACCAGTAAAAAAATGGGAAATCTGCTTCGAACACTCCCTAGAACATTGTTAGGGCTAGGTACAGGCAAAATTTTGTGTCTTTCCAACCAAGGGTAAACCTTGAAAATGAGTCGCCGCTCGCAATATTAATCTTATGGGCGGCAAAAAATGCACCGTCAGGTATAGCGGACCCTTAAGATTTTTGATTTGTTTCAGGGAGACTGGGAGAAGCATTAGATAGGTTGGACGCCCGCTGTGACGTAGTCTGGGACGGTATCATGTGTTGGCCCTCAACTCAGCCTGAGCGGACAGTCTACCAGCCGTGCCCCAGCTACATTGTCGGCTTCGATACCCATGTAAGCAGCCCTGAGCTATAAAGCAAGAGGCGCAGGGATCTATTCCCGATGTGTCTAAATTTTTTCTGGTGAATCTGGTGGGGACTGGCTGGGGGAAAACTCACGAAAGATGAGAACCTTGTCCCTCCTGGTTGGTATGGCATTCTGTATTTAGAACGGTAATTGCACCGCCATTTCTATCTTCCGAAGGAATTCGTTCTCCAGTGAAAGCTAAGCATAGTGTTCTATTTGTTTCCTCATTCGAATAGCACACTATGTTTAGCTTTTAGAGCATTATGGCTATTGGCGGTCGTGCAATTACCGGTATTATTCAGTTCCTTTTGTTTACAGGCGAATGCGAGCAAACTGTGCACTACTGAGGGTTGGTGGATACATCCAACTCACAAGACAACATGGACAAACTACACAGATTGCTCCAAAGGTGGATTTGTGACATTGGCGCCATTCACTGAAGCAGTTCCCCTTCAGTTTGATTGGGTGCCGTGGGTCAAAGTCACGTCCAGGATTGGCTACCTAGTCTCTCTAGTCTCCTTAATTCTAGCGTGTTCCATTTTACTGTGCAACAGGTAAGTAATGCAATAACTAAGAGCGACCACACAATCGTGTTTGTTTACGTTTTTTTCTGCACACTTTATGAGGAAACTATTGGATATTTAAATATTCTGAAGTATAATATGTCTTTTTAACAACTTTTTCAACTGCCTCGACAGACGAGAGGTCTTTGGATGAACACTGAGGCTGGATTTAGTTATTTTGGAATTTTTTCACCCGAAGTGTTTACTTAAATTAAACATGGGTGCCACATTGGCTCTATGAATTCCAGTTGGAATTTTATTTCCCTAGCAACGTAATGTTAAGGTCGACTACACGTACTTGGTTCGCAATGCTACGTACTTCAAGCCCTACTCCGAAGTTACAGGGCGAGTGAAAGGTGTTTATTGGGGGATGTAAACCTGAGACTCTTGGTCGTGAGGTAGTGTTGTATTTTTGCATAAAATGGAGTAATAAGCCCACAGGAGCGGTTTTAAACAGTCAACTACCAGTCCACATGTTTTTTTGACAGATCGCGAAAACACTACCTCAGGCGGAATATTTTTTTGAAAATTTTTGGACTAAAAAATGTATGATTTTATCGTCACATTCAGTAGAAAAGCTTGATGAATGTTTGTACTATTTACCGTAGCCATGTTACATTTTGGCAATTTTTATTTCACTTACGGAAGTGGGTAATTTTAACAGCATTTCTCTACTTTTTTTTTCCTGTAAAAGCTAAACATAGTGTCCTACTTTCACTCGTTCGTTTCGCGTTCAAATAGCACACTATGTTTAGCTTTTAGAGTAGACACAACCAATACGATATTGCAATTACCAGTCTCCGGCTGTACTTATATGTAAACATTAGTTTTGTCCAATAGGTATTTACTTTCGCACTGTGGTTTTGGTGGAGTTCGTCGAGAATGTATATACAGCCTTAAGTCTGTGCTATTTGTTGGCGTTTTGTAATGGCACTATCCTGAGGATATTTTATTGACAGATACCTTTATTTATTTTATTAATTTATTTATTAGGAAATTGCGGTGCCCCCGGAACGTGATCCACCTGCACCTGTTCGTGTCCTTCCTCATGCGAATCTGCATGGCCCTCCTCAAGGACAACCTTTTTGTGGAAGGGGTAGGATTTTCTGAAAATATCCTCCACTTTAACGACAACATCAGCTATACAGAGTCCTCACATGTAAGTACCCACCGAGCGAACATAGCCTGTTAATTTTGGCCGTTAAAAAGATATTATATTTCAGAACATTTAAATATCCAGTACCTAGTATCCTCATAAAATGCGCTGAAAAAAACGTAAACGGTTCCAGAGTTGGAACTCCGCTGGGCCGAGATTTTTTCCCATAGATTTTATTCTAGGTAGGGGAACAATGATCCACTTTCAACTGTAGGTCCCCCATCAACGTTTGATAACCGCAGCTTGAACACGTAACCAAGATAAATAGTTCTTGATGTTAAAAATACATTATATTTCAGAATAAGTCCGACCGTGCGCCTCGGACCAAGTGCAGCAAATGAAAAACGCGATATATAAGTTAAGCAGGGTGGTTGCTCCGTAATTTGCATGAATAAAACAGGCTGAGGTATATGGAGGGTCAGTGCCAAGGTTAAACTGAGATTAATTCCAAATTCGAAAACACGCGACCACAAGGCAGTTACTCATTCTATCACCTCCCTAGCACTTTCTTTTTGTACGCTAGATCCCACTAAACTCAGTCAAAAGTTAAACGCCCGTTAATTTTCACATCCCGAATTTAGCGGAGACATTTAATCGAGTGTTGTCACGCCCAGAAGTCGATTTTTTCCCCTGCCTGTGACAGTCACCAGAAAAAATCTTGACGACTCGTGAATAGAACCTGGGTATCCTCACTTCAGTCTATACTTATTATTTTCGTCCTAGCTGTGGTGCTTTGCCTTTACTTCCTTCGAAATAACCACTACATTCTGGCAGTTGGTAACCTTGTACAACTAACCTTGGTAGAGGTTTGACAACCTAACTTTTAGGTCGTGATTCTGACCATTTTCCTTTCTTTTTCTAGGACTGGCAATGCAAAGTGTTTACAACCTTCTGGCAGTACTTCATCTTGGCCAACTACTCCTGGATTTTAGTTGAAGGAGTCTACCTTCACAACCTGATCTTCATGGCGTTATTCTCGGATACAAGCTCCATCTTCTTATATGTCCTGCTGGGCTGGTGCCTCCCTGCACTGTTCGTCATCCCCTGGGCTGTAGCTCGGGTATTCTTGGAAGACACACTTTGCTGGACTACACATAGCGACCGCAGGGTCTTTTTACTCATCCAGATTCCTACTGTTGCTTCTATTGTGGTAAGTGCGCATTGTGTGCGTTCAGGAATGGAGGGCTGGAATGGCAACTCAGGGATGGCGGGTATCCTTAAAAAAAACTGCTACCCCTCCCCACTTAAGGTGGCCTCATGCGATGCGTTTTGGACGGCGTCCTGGCGAGGATGCATCCCTGGACGCCTCGAAGTGGGGAGGGATGGACAGTTTTGAAGGGATGCCGTCCCGATCTTGGAATTCCAACTTAACCGAATTCCACGCATCCCAGGTGGGCGTCCAGTTGTTAAAGATATACCCTTTTTGTATTAATTCGTTATAGCGACTACTTTATCGATAATTGTTCTGAATTTTTTTGCAAATTTATTTATTGAAATATTATCAAGAGAGACGAAACACTGTGATTATCACAATAAAATCAAGGTCTCATCAATTTCTACCAATCGAAAGACAAATCACAGGGATGCGGGTCTGGAAGTATCGTGTGTGGGCACCAGCCATCCCTGAGGTCACATCCCAAACCCCGCATCCCAGCCAGGGAGCCAGGACGCCGTCCAAAACGCAATGTGGCAATAAACGTGGATACATTTTTCAGTCTGATGGTGGTCTGGCTAGATAGTCTAGTTTTCTTTTACTTACTGGAAGAAACCAGTGGTCTTTTTACCCGTGGGTTAGATTTTTCTAGAAAAATAAGTACGTGAAAAGTCCCCTAAGTTAGGACCTAGGTACTCTCCGCATTGAAAATGACTGACTGATTGATTGATTTGTTTCAGGTGAACTTGATATTATTCCTTAATATTACCCGAGTACTTCTAGTCAAACTGAAGAGATCTTCGTCGTATCTATTGGATCGCAGAATATCTCGATACAGGTACTGTGATTTAGAAAAATATGTGCCAAGATTTTACCGTCAAGTACTTACCTAAGTAATTTCGAATAAATTTTTTTTTTGACAAAAATCACTTGATCGTAAATTCACAACATAGCCAGTTAAAATGCATCTAAATATCCAAAAGCTTCCTCAAAAAATCGTCGGAAACAAACAGGATTCTGTGGCGACCCTTTTCCGTCCATTTTCTGGGCAACTGTTTGATTATTACAAGTTCTGAAATATAATATGTGTTTTTATAGTCTGAAACTTGTTTAATAATGTTGTGATTGTATGGTCAAATTATTTTATTACCTACTTACAATTATTTCGTTTCATTTTCAGGAAGTGGGCAAAATCGACTCTGGTCCTAATGCCGCTGTACGGAGTTCATTACGCTCTGTTCCTTGGCCTGTCCTACAGCACCAACCCTGTCGTGGAGGTTACCTGGCTATTCTGCGACCAGTTATTTGCCTCTTCTCAGGTATACATACCTAGAGGTAGAAAAAACGTGGCACCATAATAGTTTTTTCTTTTCTTTTCTTGAGAAAACGGTTGGATATTTGTACCTGTTCTGAAATATAGTATGTCTTTTTAACTTCTGAAACTACTCACCCTCCGCCCTGCTAGCGTTGGCTAGCATTAAGGGTCCGCTATACCTGACGGTGCATTTTTTGCCGCCCATAAGATTAACATTGCGAGCGGCGATTCATTTTCAAGGTTTACCCTTGGTTGGAAAGACACAAAATTTTGCCTGTACCTAGCCCTAACAATGTTCTAGGGAGTGTTCGAAGCAGATTTCCCATTTTTTTTTACTGGTTTTCGAGATACAGCACTTTTCTTGAGGTATGCGATGCTAGCATTTGCAAAACAGTTGCAATAAAAGAAACCGGTGAGAAATTGGGAAATCTGCTTCAAACACGACCTAGAACATTGTTAGGGCTAGGTACTTACAGGCAAAATTTTGTGTCTTTCCAACCAAGGGTAAACCTTGAAAATGAATCACCGCTCGCAATGTTAATTTTATGGGCGGCAAAAAATGCACCGTCAGGTATAGCGTCCTCTTAACCGATAACCGAGTATGGTGGGACGCAGCCAATTTTCTATAGCAATTTTTTTACTACTGCGCCGACTAGTTTCTGACTTTAAAAAGAAATATCATATTTCAGACCTGAGTTTTGGTAGGTTATGTAAGGTTAAGTTAGGTTAGGTATTGGTACATGCCTTCTAAAAACGAGAAAGTTGAGTGTGACCATTGTCACACCCTTAATTTCTTCTTCTTTCAGGGGCTGTTTGTATCCATCCTGTACTGCATAATTAACGGAGAAGTGGTGCAAGTCATGAAAAATAACTGGAGAGCTCTGAAAAGCCGATGTTACCCGCCAGATGAAGCTTTCGATATGTGGCGAAAATGCGAGGTGGGACCAATTGAGAAAGATCTCGAATCTACTACAAACCATATGTAGTCCTTGGAAAGGTCTATATACTTAGGCTGGATTTAGTTATTCTGGAATTGTTTTACCCGAGAGTGTTTACTTACCTGTAAGTTAAGTATGGTTGTCATGTATTGCTAGCGATATAAAATTCCAACTAGAATTCATAGAGCCAATGTTTAATTTATAAGTAGGTAAACACCTCGCGTAAAAAAATCCAGAGTGATTAAATCCATCCTTACCCATATTTGACGTTAACAGTCACTACACAGTCGTGTTTGTTTATGTTTTTTTTTTCGACAATTTTTTGAGGAATTTAATTGTTCTGAAATATAATATGGCTTTTTAACGTCAGAGATTAACTGGCTGTGTTCTGATATTACGAGCGAGTAATTCGGACAAAAATCACTCGATCGTAAAACCACAACATCGGCAGTTCAATCTTAAGGGCCACCATACATTCTCGACGAACTCCGCCAAAACCACTGTGCGAAAGTAAATATTCGACAAAAGTAATGTTTACATTTTAGTACCACCGGAGACTGGTAATTGCAATATCGTATCGGTTGTGTCTACTCTAAAAGCTAAACATAGTGTGCTATTTGAACGCGAAACGAACGAGTGAAAGTAGGACACTATGTTTAGCTTTTACAGGTGAAAAAGTAGAGAAATGGTGTTGCAATTACGAACTTCCGTAAGTGAAATAAAAATTGTCAACATGTAACATGGCGGCGGTAAATATTACAAACATTTATCAAGCTTTTCTACTAAATGTGACGATAAAATCATACTGTTTTAATCCGAAACGTTACAAAAAAATATTTCGCGTGAGGTAGTGTTGTGTTTTCGCGATCTGTCAAAAAAACATGTGGACTGGTAGTTGACTGTTTAAAATCGCTCCTGTGGGCTTATTACTCCATTTCATGCAAAAATACAACACTACCTCACGACAAAGAGTCTCAGGTTTACATCCCCCTATAAACACTTTTCACTCGCCCTGTAACTTCGGAATAGGGTGTGAAGTACTTAGCATTGCGAATCAAATGGGTGTATTTCCCCTTAAGGAGAGACAAGGTAACGAAATTAAAAAGAAAAAAATCTGACGTTAAAACATAAATAATATTTCAGAACGTATACTTAATTAATATCCAATAATGCCCTTAAAAATTGGACGAAAAAAACGTAAACAAATAGCAAATGTATATTCCGTCATAATGTGATTTATTATAATCCAGAAGAAAGGAAAAAAAATCCTCAGACAATTTATTTCAAATTTTCCTTGGACTGCTTCCTTTCAATAGGCATAAGAGGAGCAAATTTCTTTGGGATTAAATTTTTCTGAGATCCGGTTTGTTTTGGGGCCATTTCCGGTACCGGATTGACCTTGACTGCCGGTGTAGCCAATCGTGGGGACTTCTTCTCTACTCCACCCAAAACATTTGAATTTCTTTTGTCGAGGCCCAGAGTCTTGATTGAATTTTTTCGCTGGGCGGTATAGACTAGGTCCGAGTCCTGCTTGTAGAGAGGGTCGTGTCGGAGGTCGCTACCCCAGTGGGGCTGCGTGGTTGGGTGGGAGATGTTGGCCTCCTGGTCCAGACAGGGGGTGACGCGGATCCCGGGCTTGACGTCAGTCCCGTCTTGCGTTGGTTCGAAGTCTTCGTACTGCGGCCGGTGCCATCGCGGTATCGGACTCCCTAATCTTCCGTCGAGTGTCTGAAATCGAAGGTAGTTAGCTTTTGGCAATACAAAATTTGCGAAAAAATTATTCGATGGTTCTTAAAAGGGAGACCATACAATCTGTTTGTTTACGTTTTTTACTTTCTCGCCCGTGGGCTGAGAAAGTTATGTCATCGTGCAAAATTTCAATTTTTAGATTTTGGGTTTTTCGTGATCCTGGACGTCCCCCGAGTCCAAAAAAGTGGGTTTTAAAAAATTTCCGTCCGTCCGTGATACGGTAACGATTAATAACATGTTGGCAGTGCATTAATTAATTAATAATTTTGATTAATTAAATTACATTTTAATTTTGTGTGTGTTCTGGTTCGGAAGATTTACCTTAAAAAAAAAATACGTCAATTAAAAGAAGGTTGGGGACCACTGGTTTACATAAAGGATGAAATAATAAGATTCATAATAGAACTGCGCGCGGCGAAAGCGCGGGAAGCTTCCCCGGGCCGCGCAGCCGGGCGATCGATACTCCCCTCACCCCTCACTCCCCTCACCCCTCACTCCCCTCAGTCAGCCGCGCTCGCGCTCCGGGGGTGGACGTTCTTTGCAGTCAGTGCGTTTTCGTTGTGTGTGTGTGTGCTGCTCATGCTTTCTTTCCTTCCCCTTCATCAATATAAGGTATTTTATACCATTATTTATATTTTACTGTGTCGTTCGTGTTTTTTGACAGTACGGAAGGGCTGGAGGCTATGTATATCAAGTTGGAACCTTGAAAATATGCAGAAGTGTTTGAGTCTTTTACAACCATTTGGAGGTGGGCCAATGACTTGGTTGCGAGAAAGTCAGGTGCGACCATTGTCGGACCCTTTATTTCTGGGCACTTTATGAGGAAACTATTGGATATTGAAATGTTCTGAAATATAATACGTCTTTTTAACGTCACAAATTAACTAGCTTTGTTGTGATCAGACGAATCTTTTGTTGAAAAAAAAATCACTCGATCGTAAAGTTAGAACATAGCCAGTTACTTTCTGACGTCTAACTAAAAGATATATTAAATATTATATTTCAGGTTCAGGACATTTAAATATCCAACAGTTTCTTCAAAAATGGGAAGAAAAAACCCCATTCTGGTGCCACGTTCTTTTAGCCCTTAAGCTTCTTACCAGAGTGGGTGGCTTGAGAGGATCCATAGGATTTAGAGTGAGCTTACTGCTGTTGGGCAGTGTGAGGGGCGGAAGTAAATGTGGCCGTTTCCTGTTATGCCGACCAGCCTTCTTCATTTACCGGTAGATATTCTAGAAAGAAAAGGGCCGGATTAGCAAGAGAACCTTCGTTCTATTCCTGTCTTGTCGAAATTTTTTTTTGTTGAATCTTGCTGGGTCTACCCAGCCCTTTTGAGTACCAGCTCTATTATTATCTCGGGCGTTAAGGGTCCGCTATACCTGACGGTGCATTTTTTGCCGCCCATAAGATTAACATTGCGAGCGGCAATTCATTTTCAAGGTTTACCCTTGGTTGGAAAGACACAAAATTTTGCCTGTACCTAGCCCTAACAATGTTCTAGGTCGTGTTCGAAGCAGATTTCCCAATTTCTCACTGGTTTCTTTTATTGCAACTGTTTTGCAAATGCTAGCATCGCATACCTCAAGAAAAGTGCTGTATCTCGAAAACCAGTAAAAAAATGGGAAATCTGCTTCGAACACTCCCTAGAACATTGTAAGGGCTAGGTACAGGCAAAATTTTGTGCCTTTCCAAACAAGGGTAAACCTTGAAAATGAATCGCCGCTCGCAATGTTAATCTTATGGGCGGCAAAAAATGCTCCGTCAGGTATAGCAGACCCTTAAGCTCCTAATGCTAAAACATAGTAGGTAAAACTACACGTCGTTATCAAAGTCGTTAACTTGGCGTTGATAGATCCGTAATAGACCTGCTGGTCTTCACTGCCTGGGGGAAACTCGACTTTCGACTGGCTTGTACACTTGTCTGGTTCTGTTTATATTTCTAGTCTAGTCGTGTTTGTTTACGTTTTTTTTCTGCACACTTTATGATGAAGCTATAGGTATTTGATTTTTAAATGTTCTGAAATATAATAATAGGTATATGTCTTTTTAACGGGCGAAATGAACAGGTGATTATATTTCAGAACATTTAAATATCCAATAGTATTCTCATAAAGTGTGCAGAAAAAACGTGAACAAATAGCGAATCTTAATAGGATCTACTGCGACGGTAATTTTGTTGCACTATAAGTGATTCTATCATTCTTTCTAAGTGAGCAGCCTTAGTAGTGCTAGAGGGCTATTTTGTCTGAATCACGCTTGCTGAGTTTTCCCCTGCTGCTGAAGAAGCTCAGCTTTCTATGCTGAATAGGCATTGAAAAGCAGGTCTGAGAATGTAAAAGAAAATTTAGTTGACCCAATGCTATTTTTCATTATCAACCTATTTATTTCTACCTATCCCTAGGTATAGCTATTTACCCTGCACCCTGTCATGAAATAATGGAATAAGTCATGTCAATGAAAGAGAAATACACTGTGGGGGGAGGGGGTTGAAAAACAAACACTGTAATTATTCCTCCCATGTCCTGTTAACCCCTTCCCCCTCCCTGACGGAGGGAAAGAACCTAAATAACTTCCGACGCCCCAACATGAATTTTGAATGGATTGTTCATTCAAAGGGCCACGCAACACAAATAACCTGCCACTGTACATTCGTACCTGACTTCTTACCTTTGACAGACTGACAGGTGTCAGACATTCAGACACATGTCAGATACTCTTCCCACTTTCCGTGGGCTTTTTCCTATTCCCAATATTTCATTGTGTGGCATTGCCGTGAGGTTTCAGGGACAACCTATATTGAGCTATGAAGCGAGAGAACACGGAATCTAGTCCCGGCTTGCCAAGACTTTTTTCTGATGGGTATACCTCTGACCTTCACTGGCTGGGGGAAATCTCGACTGTCACCACCTTGTATTACAGAGGTCACGAAAAGTGTCCCCGGCAGCCTGGGGCCCCTCAAGCACCCCGGCCCTCTGGGCCCCCCGGCAGCCTGGGGCCCCTCAAGCCCCCCGGCCCTCTGGGCCCCCCGGCAGCCTGGGGCTCCTCAAGCCCCCCGGCCCTCTGGGCCCCCCGGCAGCCTGGGGCCCCTCAAGCCCCCCGGCCCTCTGGGCCCCCCGGCAGCCTGGGGCCCCTCAAGCCCCCCGGCCCTCTGGGCCCCCCGGCAGCCTGGGGCCCCTCAAGCCCCCCGGCCCTCTGGGCCCCCCGGCAGCCTGGGGCTCCTCAAGCCCCCCGGCCCTCTGGGCCCCCCGGCCGCCTGGGGCCCCTCAAGCCCCCCGGCCCTCTGAGCCCCCGGCCGCCTGGGGCCTCTCCCCAAATTACGCTGCAGCTACTTTCTTATGGTAAATTTACTCCTATATCGTTATGAAGGCTTTTTTATAGTTACTTTTTTTTAAACTTTCTGGGGGGTGCACAGTCAACTCCTGGGGCCCCCCTTCCGCCGCCAATGCTGAAGGGGCCTACAAATGTAGGCCTCAACGTAAAAACAATTAGGAAATATGGAGATAAGTGAAATTTTCGGCTCGCTTGCTTCGCTCGCTCGAAAATAGGTTCCTTTTTTGTCTTTTTCCCCCACATTCTGCTTCGCTTGGCACTAAATGACAAAAATAATAAAATAAAAGGGCCTAGAAATCGATTCTAGAGGAACCCCTCGGTAGAATCTTCTGGACATACAAGGGAGAACCTCATCATACTCACCAGATTGGTGAAGAGTTCCTTTCTGCTGGCAATCTACCGTCTTACTGAAGAAGCCCTACAGGCAGAACCACTCTGTTGGGGGTAAACGCCGTAACCACAGCAACCAGGGGACGCGGCGCTTTCGTGTGTAGGGTTGCGGGTAGGTGGGACATTCTGTTTCCGGGCACTACAATTATTGTTTTCTTTTTCCTAATGGAAAAGTGACGTCTGTGTAGGTATAGATTGAGAACCTTAATTAGGTACGTCTTTATATTTTTATGTTACCTACCCCTCATCTAACGAGCTAGGTATAATGTCTGTTCCATTATAAACTCATCATCATCTTCCAGTCACCAAATACTTACACCCTACATTGGATAGGTACCTACAGATCCCTCTTGTCTGTGGTCTGTACCTACTATATACCTAGGAATAATCTTATCGGTAGGTGCATGCCTACTGATAAGCCTGTTATGTCTCGCAGAGTGGAGAGAACTCTCTACCCAACGTAATCTTTAGCAGTTAATTGATTATGACACGCATGGACATATGAACAATCATAGCAGCCACGTGATATGATTGAATCTAAGCATGTATGTACCTATCGATCCATATTTCTTATTATGGTTCACCAATGTCAAGGTGCTTCACCCTTTCTTGTCCACCCCCCCCCCCCCCCCAAAATAGCCTCGAAAGTCAACTGATGATTAGATGATTGATGATAGAGGAACACCGGTTCAATCCCGATCGGATCAAAGTTTTTCAAGTATTGGCTTTCACCTGTGACATGTCTCAAATTTGATAAGTATATATTTCGAGGCTGTGGTGGTTTGGAGCCTAAGTACCTAAAACTGTAGGTCCCCTCGTCGACGGCAGGGGAGCTGGTAGGTGCTTGGAAGAACAACAAAAGTATAGATATTACCTACTTCTTACCAGCTAAGCACGATGGATAATTTTTGAACTAGTTTTGGAGACAAATTTTTTCAAGATTCAAAATATTATTTTAATTTATAATATTTATTATAAAAAAAAAATTAATTTAGGTACCTATACAAAGAAAAGTGTACTAAAATAAAAATAAAAACCACAAAAGTTCGGCAGTTTTTGAAAAAGAGCGCGAAAGTTGTTGGTTTCTGAACGCACTTGGCGCGACGCGCCGACGCCATGCATGTGCTTTAACAGGGACGCTATGAGGGTTCGTATTTTAAATGATTTTTCTTGGTTTTATAAATGGTTTTTAGAGCTTTAACCGGTTTTAAACGCTAAAACGCAAAATGACGGACGCCATGTCCGGCTATCGCCGAGTAAATTACTACGAGTTGTGCAGGCTGTGCACGTCTAGCGTGGGAACAAAGATGCACATCTTCCGCGAGGAAGGACGCAGGCGATCGTTACCCAACAAAATTCAGACTTGTTTACCCTTGACGGTAAGTTTTTGGTAAATTTTTAGTACTTAAGACGTTTTTAATTTGGTAAATCGAAGGATTTTTGGGTAATGCCTTCAGTTTCTCCCAGTTCAGCCCAAAATACTGGTTCAAGTTCCGAACGGTCGGACAAACAACGCAATTCCAGTTAGGCTTTGCGTTGTTAGCATCAAATGTTAATAATAACCACAGTACAACTAAACATAGTATACCCATGCGCATGTGTCATGGCGGCCGTGACGTCATCAACCACACATTGAGCTTCCTGCCATAGGGTTCGTGTGTTAAAAACGTGTTTTTACTAATTTTTTTTAAAGCATTTATAATTACAATTTGAAGCTGTTACTGCATTCATAGCAAGAAGATAACTCATAGTCTAGGTTAAGTTCGTAAAATGGGGAAATTGGACAAAGGGGGTAGAAATGGGGAGGGTTCTTGGAAACAATACAATTTGGCCATTACCCCCTTAATATTGAAAATAGTGAAATTATTATTCTTTCCTGAGTTGTCTAACAGTGTTTCCTACAACTTTTGTCTAAAACGTTTTTTGATCGCACCCTTAGGGGGTTGAAAAACCCGAGGTTAGTGAAAAAAAATTCATAACGTCGTTAGTAGGAATGAGATTAAGTTATTTCTTTTTGCTATGAATATGATTTTATATCACCTACAACTTTTGTATAAAAATGTTTATCGGCCGACGTACCGTTCAGGCAGGGGGTGGGATGATAAATATTTAAAACGCCATAACTCACTTATTTGGTAAGCTATCAAGTTTTTTCTTTTTGCTTTGAGTTTTTATTAATATTTCCTACAATTTTTGTCTGAAAAACTTTTTTCTAAAATCACTTTCATTTCACCCCGTGAAAAAAGCCTTTTGCCATTTTTCCAATATTTTTGGAGTTTTGGGACATTTTTGGCACCTCAGCCCCCTAGCCCGTAAATTCCTGTTTCACGCTGAACACCTTGCAATCTCGCACAAAGGCATAAGTACAAGAACCGAATGGAAAAAGGTAAAAAACTCGGCATCCCCAACCAGACCCGTAAGCTCAGTATATAGCCAGCCCCGGCCGCGTGTGGTTGCTGACGTCATGCGCGAAGCAGACGAATCTGGGCCGCGGCTTGGGTATACTATGTTTAGTTGTACTGTGATAATAACCTGTGCACCTCTCTTCCTACTGGCTACCTTCACCCCTTACCTCCTCCTAGGTACCTAAAGTGCAGTTATTTAAGTTTCCAAAGAATCTTGGAATTCCAACTTGACAGAATTCCACGCATCCCTGGTGGGCTTCCAGTTGTTGAAGATATTAGGCCGTTTTTGCATTAAATTCGTTATTTTCTTGTGCATTTCTTTCAAACTGGACTCAAAATTCTTTTGAGTGTATTTATTGAAAAATATTAAGAGACAGACGAAACACTGTGATTATCACAATAAAATCAAGGTTTCTTCAATTTCTGGTTAGCAAAAGACAAATCACAGGGATGCGGGGCTGGATGTATCGTGTGTGGGCACCAGCCATCCCTGAGTTCACATCCCAAACCCCGCATCCCTGCCCGGCAGCCTGGACGCCGCCGTCCAAGCTGCATCGTATCTGGCCACCAGCCACATACAGTGCGTATCAAACGGCGTCCTGGCTCCCTGGCTGGGATGCGGGGTTTGGGATGTTAACCCAGGGATGGCTGGTGCCCACACACGATACATCCAGCCTCGCATCCATCTTTTGTTTGGCAGAAATTGATGAGACCTTGATTTTATTGTGAAAATCGCAGTGTTTCGTCTGTCTAGTTTCAATAAATACACTCAAATTGGTTCTATCAGACGCAAATTTGAAAAAAAATTTATAAGAAAAATAAAGAACAATTATTATCGATAAAGTGTCGATATAACGAATTAAGGTCGACTACACGTACCTACTTGGTTCGCAATGCTACGTACTTCAAGCCCTACTCCGAAGTTACAGGGCGAGTGAAAAGTGTTTATAGGGGGATGTAAACCTGAGACTCTTTGTCGTGAGGTAGTGTTGTATTTTTGCATGAAATGGAGTGATAAGCCCACAGGAGCGGTTTTAAACAGTCAACTACCAGTCCACATGTTTTTTTGACAGATCGCGAAAACACAACACTACCTCATGCGGGATATTTTTACTTTACCTGTATACGGAGTATACGTAAGGTAAAGTATTGTATTCGTGCGGGCCAATTTTCGGCAAACGTCAACTTTGAACCGTCATTGCTCCCAGACCTCACAACCGATTGGAACTTGCATATACATTTCGGAAACGTCCATGCCTTCGGAATATGAAAACCAACTCACTTTTTTCATCCGATGAAAAGTTTGCCCCCAGGTATTTTTAGAAGAGGTCAGGTACGCCGTGTTAGTACGTATGTATGTATGTATGTATGTGGCATTGACCTGGACGGCACACTTTTCAACCGATTTTCTTCAAAATCGGTAGTGACCTTTCTAAAATTGGAAGAAATAAAAATCCAGAAGCCCAGTTTCCCCCCTTTAAAATTAAGGGGGGTTACCCCCCTAAAACACCCCCAAAAAGTAGAAAAAAAATATTTGCTCAAAATCGGCTCTAACGATTTCGATCAAATTTAAGGCGATTATAGAACAAATAATTACAAATCCAATGATACTACCCACTACCCCCGCATAACTCCCTGGCCGCTAAAAAGAGGGGGGAAGTCCCCCCTGGACCTGTAATAAAAGGGCGAAATCAGTGGATTCAGTTGTTTGTGGTATATGAGTAGTTCTGGATATGACACGTGACAACCACCATACTCGTCACAAATGGTATATGGCTTATTTCGAGCCTCCCCCCCAGGGGGGGGGGGGGGGGGGGCAATTTTGAGTGACTTTTAAAGTGCGGCTTATGGGGTCTCAAACTGTTCGGGCGAACGTTGTGAAGCAATTTTTTGTATCAAAAAGTTTTTCTGATCGTATCCAAGCACCCCACCCCCTGAGGGGGGTAGATTTGAGTGGTTTGCGAAATATGGGTTGTGGGGGCTCAAAATGATCGGGAGATCGTTCTGAGGCAATTTATATGGTCAAAATGATTTTTCGCCACACCCCCCCCCCCCCCCCCCCTATGGGGGGAGTTTTGTATACTTTCCAAAGTACGTTGTATGGGGTATCAAAATGCTCAGGGAAACGTTCTGAGGCAATTTATTTTGTCAAAACGTTTTTCCGAGCTTCCCCATCCACCTCACCTCCTTTTAGGGGGTACTTTTGGGTGGTTGCCGAAGTATGTCGTGTGGGGTCTCGAAGTACTCGGGGGAACATTCTGGGGCCATTCCTTTCGTCAAAAAGTTTTTCCGTCTCCAATCATTTAACCAAGGGTTTATTTCTATAAGCAAATAAGCAGGTAAAGTTATGTCCGACCGTGTCGTACCGCTTGTTTTGTAACGTTTCGGACTAAAAAATGTATGATTTTATCGTCACATTTAGTAGAAAAGCTTGATAAATGTTGGTACTATTTACCGTAGCCATGTTACATTTTGACAATTTTTATTTCACTTACGGAAGTGGGTAATTTCAACAGCATTTCTCTACTTTTTCTCCTGTAAAAGCTAAACATAGTGCCCTACTTTCACTCGTTTTCGCGTTCACATAGCACACTATGTTTAGCTTTTAGAGTAGACACAACCAATACGATATTGCAATTACCAGTCTCCGGCAGTACTATTTACTATTAGAATATTTACTTTCGCACAGTGGTTTTGGTGGAGTTCGTCGAGAATGTATATACAGCCTTAATGCAAAAAGGTCATATCAAGTCATGAAATTCGGTCAAGTTGGAATTCCACGGCATCCCCTCAAAATTGTCCATCGCTCCCCGCTTCGAGGCGTCCAGGGATGCATCCTCGCCAGGACGCCGTCCAAAACGCGTCATATGTGGCCACAATGCCTCCTGGACGGCCGTTCTGGAGAGTTGGCATCCTTGGACGTACCGTTAGTGGGATGCCTGCTTTATTGTGGGTACCCGCCATCCCTTAGTTGCCATTCCAAGCCCGCCACGCCAGGAAGCATCGAATGTGACCAGATAGGAGCACTTCCCCGCTGCCAGAGTTTGACCCCTAGTACTACCCTTCATGGTTGCTTTCTAAAGCTGGCCTCAAAATCAAATTCATTCTTTGCTTCAGGTACAAGAAGAAGACTCGTTACCAAAGATAATCTGCAGTGTTTGCGTGGAGAAGCTTGAAGGCTTCTTCGAGTTTCGGGAGTCGTGTATCAATGCAGAGGCGATGTTGGAATCATACTTCACATCGCTCAGATACTCCGAAGATCTCTCTCGGGAAGGGAAAGTATCGGTAAGTACTATGGTTAAGGGGAAATATACATACTTGGTTTGCAATACTACGTACCTCTAGTTCAAAGTAAACAAACATGACTGCGTAGACGCCCTTTAAAGTCGCACTGGAGACGGGAGTTTGCGAGTTCGAACTCTGGCTGCCTGAGATTTTTCCTCTTAGTTTTCCATTTAATGGAACAGTGAGTATCTGGTGGTTCAGAGTCCACCTTAAACTGTAGGTCCCCATCAAACCCTGTCTGGGTCGGTTGATAACCATAGCTTGAACACATACTAGGTTGAGTTGAGTAGACAGTAGTCTCTCTATAACGTGCACCATGTTCACTATAACGAGCCTTTCAGGAACGTTTGATAACCTTAGCTTAAACACATACCAGATACTTGGTTCTTCTCCGGAGTGCTCCCCATGGCTATACAACACACCAGGATTGAGTAGAATAAATTCTCCCAGGGAGTGATCATGACCATGGTATGGAAGAAACAGAGGCATTGGCTTGTTCGGCCTGTACAACTTGTCTCTTATATTTTCAGGTATACGTCAAAGAAGATTCAAACAAAAAGAAAGAAGGCGGTAAGAATAAACCACAGCAGATAATGCAATCTCTGCCGGTGAGCGGTTGTAACGTTGCGTCAAGCAGTGGAGCCACTTTGACGCAGAATGTCGCCAATCAAACGTCGCACACTGGCGACAATCTCAATGTACCTTCCACAATTCAGATTCTCACAGACCAGGATGGGAATCGACTGGCTCAGTACAAAGTACAGGTTCGTGATATTTATTTATTTATTTATTTTTTTAACGCGCGACGTTCAGAGAACATATGCCCCGATGAGTTGGTTTGTTAGATGTTTTTGGCCGAAGACGAATATGAGTGGGCCGAAGCCAGTTTAGGAGTGGGCCGAAGCCAATACATCCATGTCGGAAGCGAAAAATATTTCCGTTCCGTGGGGGTTCGAACCCGGACCTCTCAGGATCCCTTGACCACTCGGCCACTGAGAGGCATTATATTTCACCCTGTTGTCACCTTGGCACAATGTGTTGTCATTAAATTACGGAACTGGGTAACACTGGTAATTAGAGCCGCCAATGGCCGTGACTGCTCTAAAAGCAAAACATAGTGTGCCATTCGAACGAGGAAACAAATCTTTCAGCAGGTGTATTCCCTTTCTCGAAAGCCAGCAAACCCACCCAACTAACACCTTCACAATTTATTGTAAGAAGAACTGTTCTCCGTATATTGCATCATGGCGTGCCTTATCTTCTTACAATAAATTTTGAAGGTGTTAGTTGGGTGGGTTTTCTGACGTTCGAGAAAGGGAATACACCTCCAGGTACCCATGATTCCCCTTGTGTTCCTCAGGTACAAGGGGGTGTACCATCCCTGGTGCCAGCATTCTCCCCAGTCCAGGTACCCATAATGAAGGAGATGCAGGTCTCGCATGACGGCACGCAGACCACACAGACTGAGCACGTGGTTCCCACACCTCTGGTCGCAGCCGTTGCCGTCACAGGGCAACATGACCAACACCAAGAGGTGTTCACATTCAATACCAAAGATACGTAAGTTATAAAATATGGAACAATGTTTTCAGAAATTGGAAAATCGGCGTCTACCTCAGCAGGTGTATTCCCTTTCTTGAACGCCAGCAAACCCACCCAACTAACACCTTCAAAATTTATTGTAAGAAAATAAGGCACGCCATGATGCAATATACGGAGAACAGTTCTTCTTACAATAAATTTTGAAGGTGTTAGTTGGGTGGATTTGCTGGCGTTCGAGAAAGGGAATACACCTGCTGATATGTTCAGCATCTCCCTTGAAATGTCTGTCGAGGCTGTTTTTGTTCGGAACACACCTGAAATATAGGTCCCCATAATGTACTAAAGCGGTGGCTGAGGAGCTGCAGCAGGTGTATTCCCTTTCTCGAACGCCAGCAAACCCACCCAACTAACACCTTCAAAATTTATTGTAAGAAGAACTGTTCTCAGTATATTGCATCATGGCGTGTCTTATCTTCTTACAATAAATTTTGAAGGTGTTAGTTGGGTGGGTTTGCTGGCGTTCTACTGCTGGTATTGCTGCCAGCTGAGCACGATAGATAATTCTTAAAATGGTCTAGTTGCTGGGCCCCCCACTATATTCATTCATTTATTTATTATTTTTAGCCGTTTCGGGAGGGCGCCGCTGACGCACATACCGGATGTGATGAAGATGAAGAACATATCTATAGTGGATGCCTCTGGTATGGAACCTGGGCTCGCACAAATACGATTGGATCCCGAACAGCTGAGTCAGTTGATGGCGGGGTCAGGACTTCAGCTCAGCCTCAGCCAGATCAGCAAAGTCAAGCATGAAGAGCCGAAAGAGCAAGGTGCGTAGTGGAACTTCAGCAAGCTACGGTAGTCTAAGTAGACGCTTTGTGAAGGCAGCGCACGGGAAGCCATGAGTTTTCTAAGGCTGCGCTAAAACCTCCATGGTAAGAAATTTGCGAGGAATTAACCACTTGTTGGGAATCTCGTTGGGAATCATTGCAAATCTTTATGAAATCTCAGGGAATCTTGGAATTTTTTGGAGTGGTTACCCCTTCGGGGTTCATCTTTCTTTGAATATCGTTAGGAATCTTTGGAAATCTTTACGGAATCTCAGTGGAATCTCAAGGAATCTCTGGAGTGGTTACCCCCTCGGAAATTTGCGTCGTGGTGTCCACCAAAGCCACCCCTTTAGGCTACTTACGTATGGTTTCTAGCTCTCTCTTTAAATATGAAAAATTTGGAAACTTTTCCTCGGGATGATGCCAATTAAAACAATTCTTGGTGTCACGTTTTTTATCAAAGATGGTTCCATTGCAGAAATTTGTACAAAATTAGATGAGAATGAAGCCCAAGGTGTAGAAGTAGAAGAAGAAGTCTCCGATGGGGGAGGTGGCGACCCGCTGGCTGGCGACAACGGTGACGAGTCTTCGAATTTGGAGTGTGAAGTGTGCGACAGAACTTTTAAGCGGAAGGAGCATCTACTGCAGCACAAAAAGTCCCACACGGGACAACGGCCGTTCGGCTGCGCGTTCTGCGGGAAAGCGTTCAGTAGAAAAGAACATCTGATACGTCACAAAGTAAGTTTGTTTACGTTTTTTTGTGGAAATTTTATGAGGATACTATTGGATATTTAATTATTCTGAAATATAATATGTATTTTTAACTGCCGAAATTAACAAGTTGTGTTGTGGTTTTACTATCGGTTAATTTTGGACAAATTTTTTGTTGAAAAAATCTAACGTCGCAGCATAGCCAACTGGGTTTCTATCGTTAAATAGACATTTTTTATTTCATAACTCAGAACTCCCTTCTACACGTTTTCTTCTAATGTTATTTGGTCTGTTTCAGGTGTCTCATACCGGTCAAAAGCAATTCCCTTGCGACATTTGCCAGAAAAACTTCAGTCGGAAAGATAATCTTCATAAACATAGGAAGACGCATGGGATCAATGGGCCGCACGTCTGTGAGGTAACTTCTTACGTTGTAGATTCTGTCCAGTTTCGAGGAAACTATTGGATATTTATTGACTATAAAATATTATATACGATGTCTTTTTAGCTTCAGAAACTTGTTGAACAAGTTGTCATTGAACTGTCTAACCGGCTGGGGGAAACTCGACTGTCCGGCGTGATTCTAACTTCTAACGAAATCAAATTGAAACTTGTGCCACTTTTCAACTAATTGTAGTCCTCCTGAATTATTCTAATGTTTTGGTTTTCGTATTTTAGATATGCGGAAAGAGCTTCGTTGTGAAGCATTACTATGCTATACACAAAGCCACACACGAGAAAGAAAAAAATGGCCAGTCCAATGTGAGACACGGGTGTGAGATTTGCCTAAAAGCGTTCTCCTCCCGGCCTTCTTTGGAGGCGCACCGGCTCAGGCACAGAGTGAAGGAAAAACAAACGCACACAGAGCAGCAGGTATGTACGAACTCCCTGTAAGGTGTCCGGCACACTCAGTCAGAGCATCATGTATGCACTTAAGGGTCCGCTACACCTGACGATGCATTTTTTGCCGCCCACAAGATTAACATTGCGAGCGGCGATTCATTTTCAAGGTTTACCCTTGGTTGGAAAGACACAAAATTTACCCTGTACCTAGCCCTAACAATGTTCTAGGGAGTGTTCGAAGCAGATTTCCCATTTTTTTTACTGGTTTTCGAGATACAGCACTTTTCTTGAGGTATGCGATGCTAGCATTTGCAAAACAGTTGCAATAAAAGAAACCAGTGAGAAATTGGGAAATCTGCTTCAAACACGACCTAGAACATTGTTAGGGCTAGGTACAGGCAAAATTTTGTGTCTTTCCAACCAAGGGTAAACCTTGAAAATGAATCGCCGCTCGCAATGTTAATCTTATGGGCGGCAAAAAATGCACCGTCAGGTATAGCGTCCTCTTAATGGACTGGTGATAGGAGTAGCCGAGTTCGAACTCCACTGGGCCGAGATTTTTCATTTATTCTAGGTAGTGGATAACGGCGCAGTGTGTGTACCTGGTGGTTGGAGCCCGCCTTAAACTGTAGGTCCCCACCAGAGATAACTAATTCCTCTCGGGAGTGCTCCCCATGGCTATTGAACACACACCAGGGATTGAGCTGAATAAATTCTCCTAGGGAGTGATGATGACCATGGTGTTGAAAAACTGAAAAGGGCTTGGTTTCTTCGGGAGTGATCTGCTGGGGTAGTCTCTCTCTATAGCGATGTACAACGGGCTTTGTAAATTATCTCGTAAAAGAGGGTTTGTTCAAGGAAACCTCTAAAGCCTACCACACACGAGCCTAGAAAAAGTGACTAGAAGTAGTGGACTAGCGGGGCTAGGTGACTAGATCTAGTGTGAGGCCACACACGCTCAACTCCCCGCGCTTGAAAAAGTCACCTGAATTCCAAGAAATGAGCGTGAATAATATGTAGCTGACTCCGTTTAATTCGGTTCTTTGGCATTAAAATTGCTTCAGTTTGCAAGAAGTACAGGTATTTACCACGAAATTGGTTGGAACTGGCTATCTGACGTTTTTTCCCTCGTAAATAGGAAGATGTCAATAGGGCTTCACCGTTCACCGAACACTTCCCTATAGCTTCTCAGTGCATTTATATCATCCATATGAAAATCATTGGCAATTTTAATCAAAATCATAACTGCCCTGCCTCATTTCTTCAGCATTTCCTGTACATAAGGTAAGCAGTCGCAAGGCGAGAAACACAAAATGCCTTTAAAATGATTTAACCTTACGTTCTGAATCGCCGTTTCCTTTCCAAACCACTCGTATACAATTTTCCTTCAACTACAACCTTTAAAAACAACTTAAAACACTCTATTTTAGTTAAAATGTTGATTGAAAGCAAGAAATATGAACGAAAGGACGCCATGTTTATTTAGTGACTAAATCAAGTGCGAATTAGAACAAAACCTATTCCAGCCTAGATCTAGTGGCTAGATCAGCGCAGATGCCTGCTTTTCGCGGTCTGCGCACACTCACTAGATTAAGTGCACTTTTTCTAGGCTCGTGTGTGGTAGGTTTAACGGTGGCGTTTATTTTTTCCAGACTCAGTCAACGCAACAAGAAGAACAGCAGCAGCAACACGAACAACAACAACAACAGCAGCAAGAACAGCAGCAGCAGCAACAACAACAGATTCAACAACAACCTACCATCCTCACCAGTTTCCCAATCAACACCGGGCTGGCGACCATCAATTCTCACGCTCTTATAGCTCCCAACATCGTCCACTCTTCCGGTAACATGGTGCAAATCGGCAACACAAGCTACGTCTGCACAACCGAACTTCTTGACCAGTACCGAAGACTGCATAGCTAACCCTCCGTGCTCCCTTCGTAATTATCAGCACAGCGTCGGTAAGTCTTCTTAGAGCCCTGGTACACGCTCATTTTTTCTTTCTATTTTTTTTCTGTTATATTGTTATGAAAATTGACAATAAATGTCTATGTTCAGTCATTTTTTGAAGAAACCGTTGGATATTTAAAATTTATAAGACATTTAAATAAACGGTTTTCTCCTAGCATCCTCTTGCTATTGGTTGGCTATCGAACTATAGTTACGTAACGGAATATTTTTATTTTACTTGACTTCAAAATGTGAACATTTTCATACAATTTTTATTGATAACATATTTAACGTAAAATATGAGCGTGTGGTTGGGCCATTAGCTTTAACTTTTCCGCTGATCTGATGTAGAATTTTCAGTACTTTCATTGAAAGTAGATGTTGTTTTTGTTGTGGTCGCACTGTAAAAAGAGATGGGGGCTGCGGATTTTTTTAAATTTCACTGCCAGCTAAGCCGTCGACACAAAGCTGTGTGTTGACGCTTAAGAGCATACTTTATGAGGAAACTATTGGAGATTTAAATGTTCTGAAATATAATGTGTCTTTTTAGCGTCATAAATTATGAGGCTATGTGATTTTACGATCGAGTAATTTTTGTCAACAAAAAAAGTTGTCCAAAATTAACCGATCGTGCAATCACAACATAGTTTCTTAAACATATGACGTTAAAAAGACCTATTATATTTCAGATCTTTGCTATTTTTTTTTGACTACTAATTTGTAACCAATTTTTTACTGATAAAAATCACTGTCGTAATGAAGCTAGGATTTTCAGTGATTTAGTGAAAGCGAAAATTTAACAAATGTTTTGATCTGGGAAATCCGCATCCCCATTCCTTTCTTATACCTTTTCACACAGATCCATATGGTTTCTATGGATAGTGTGAAACAGGGCTTAGGTACTGCAATGTTACCTATATTGGTAATTGCAGCAATGTCTTTCTGTGTTTTTTTTCTGGTGCTTTATTATTGGATACGGATACGGAAACGCTTAGGTAGAGACTCAGGTATTGGGTTCTCTCCAAAATATTTCACGTATGGTACAGGTACTAGTCGAAATTCATCCCACCTGTATGTGTATATTTTGCCAGGGCAAGCCGTAGTGCAAGTTTTCTTGCCTACCCGGTACCAAAAAGTCAACGGTATGTAGGGGGAAATTTTTTAGGGGCTCAGATTTGATTCTAGCTTACAAGCCATGCTGCCGTCCCTCAAGACCAACATCAGGTAAGTGATACTGGGGTTTTTCTTCATTTATGCCAAAACATTGCCAGCCTAACATTGTATCTCGTATCGTGTCCATCTTGTGGTGCCTTCGGGAAAAGTGCTTGCCATGCGCAGCCTTTTCCTGGTAGCTGTTAGCCGTTTCCGATGCTGCTCCTCCGATAGGTCTATGGATTATCGTAGATTTCATTGTTTATAACTTTCATCTCTTCTGCTGCTACGAAATCCCGCCAAAATTTGAAACTCTAGCCAATGAACGGGTTCGACATTGGTGGCATAGAGCAGTCTCGTATTTAGGCCTAGAAGGAAGGTTCGCATGGTACCTACCTTCCTACCCCGCTCGTACTCGTCTTGGTCCACAGAACAATCTGCAGCTGAAACAGTTTGAGATTCAATTAGGTTGCTGGATGTCCCTGTGATGACGCTCTTACTTCGTAGGGGCATTCAGTGACTACAAGTCTAGTGTGTCAGGAGAGTCAGGATACAAGTCACGGTCCCAGCTTCCAACAAATTTATTTTGAGATAATTCCTGAAGTAAGCTTTGCTTAACGAACAAGGAAATTTATAAGATTCTCAAAGCAAAAAAGTCAATCTTGGATTGTCGTGAACATGAAACTAAGCTTAACCGGCGTTAACTACATACTGCCACTAGTCTGTTTTTTGATTTATCAGTCTTCTGATATCTATCTAGTCTTATAATTAAAGTCCTTACCTATGTGTGGGATACGGTCGGGCAAAATGTAAACAATGCACTGATACTAACACCTGTGACTACTTGCACCGTGACGAATTCGTCCCATGATACACCGCTGTCTTAAGTGTCCACTAATACGGTACACAAAACAAGCGAAAAAACTTAACCCATTCTAACCGGGTTATTTGTTTTCTTTCTGAACGTGACGATTTACCAGTGGTCAGTCTAAGGACCGTATATAACACGGGAAAAATCCGAATATTTTTTTCACATCTAGCATTACTGAAAAATAGAGCTGGCTAGATCTAGGAGGCTAGCCGTATATGGGATCAAATATAGGAATTGAGGCAAAACAAAGTTTTATTGATCAGAACAAAGTAAGTTAGAGAAAATAAATTACAGATTCAAGTGTGCTTTGTGCGAAAGCACAGTGAAACACGGCAATACTCTTGTAGCGATATAGCGATCAGCAACTTACGCTACCACCTCCATCACAAGTCCCACACTCTACACGGCCATCTTACGTTACTTAGACGGGGAGAGTACATAGTACCTACTGTTTGACTATTTTGTTGACTGTGGAACTCTCCAACCCTTTGTCCTTTACATTTCTGACAGCATTCACTGCAAAGACTGCTGCCATGGTCGCGTCTGAGGTTCTGAGAATATGCCCCCCCACTCCCCCGATTGATGAGGATGACATAGTAATGAGCAGCTCTGGCACACTCATGTTGATTCCTGCTGCAATTCTTTCCAGATCATCTTTGGAAAAGCATCCACCAACCAGAGACGTCATTATGATCTTTGCTTGGACTGGACCATTCAGTAGGCCAGGGGGATTACTAGTTCCAGTACCCTAGGTTTTGGAATTAGGAAAGCCTACCTACCTAACCCTATATTTTTATAACCTATTGATGTAGCAGGGAGCAGTTTATATGTCGAGTTGAGAACGCATCACTTCACAAGAGAGACTTAAAGGGCTCAAGTGACTCCTAATGGGGTTACAGTGTCTGATCGCCTCTAGGGCCTAGGTTTGAACCCAAGGCGGTGGGAGCGTCTTTCACACGTCCGACCAGTGACTTCGACTAGTGTTGGGCGATACACTTAAATATATCGATACGGCCTATATCGGAATGATTCATATCGATACGTATCGGTATCGGCCAGACCTGTATCGATACACGATATATCGGAATACGATACAGTTACCTCCAAAAGTGTGTATCATTCTCACTTTAATTGGTCAACACTGCCCAAGTTCATTGCGATTACGTCCAAGGTCCAAGGACCATGCGTGAGGCTGACAAATTAAATTGAGATATGAGACAAAATGGCTTAAGATTAATATTTTTATATGCATATTCTATAACTAGCACCTGCTCGACTGAGGTGGGGTCATTTTATTCTATAATAATCAAAAAAATAACATCTGATGTTTACAATTCAGTGATATAATCAGAATGGAGTAAAAATTAACATACTGATTTTTTTAAAAAAATCACTTTTTTTAGTCAATACGTAGGTACATTCATTTCCAGTATTTTTCATTTACCGATTGAAGGAAAAGAAGTCGGCTGAGTCTTTCAGGCTTCAAATTGTTTCTTAGACCTGTCATGACCAAATTAGCCTTGGAAAAAAGGCGTTCTGAAGGCACGCTCGTCGCCACACTACTTAAATACCTAGTAGCTACTGGGCATAGTGGTGACATCTTTTGTTGTGCCCAGTAGTGAATAGGATCACTTTTTATATCTGTCGTGTCATGGGCCAAATAGTGCTTAAGGTCCAATGGCATGGAGTCCTTGAAACTGCTAGCAGCAGAAGCCATTTTTTCCCGATTTTTTCGTTTCAGTTCCTGATGTATTCCCGAGATGCTGTCAGTTTCTGTATCTGACTCTTCAGACGCTGTAGATACGTAATCAGCCAGCGAGTGGTCGAAGTCTTCGACCACTCGCTGGCTGCTTCATCTACCGTCAAATTCGGGTTGCCGGCCGTCCTCACGGCGTTTTCTGACGAGGTGGAGTCGGGAAGCTCTTTCGACCCCAACCGTCGAGGAGCAGCGGGGACTCTTCCTACCCTCGGAGGCCTCTCCTTCTTTTTGACCCCTAGCACCCGCCAGTGGAACTTCTTTAAGGCACCGTACTGCGTTAAAAACAGTCCTGACGGCTTGCTAATCCGTCCTGAGGGGGGTGAGGAGGGTATATAGGCCGTACTTGTTTATGTTACGAAACGCTGCGTGTTTCTGCAATAACTATTGTTTCTCTTTACTGAGTTAAATTTGTAAGGTACGCACCACAACACAAAAGATTTTACATAGAACTTAACATACTGCGGTGTCTTCCTCCTCTGGACCGGACATGACTGCCGATGACTTTGGGGGTTTATCAGGGTTCCTCCTCTTTTCTCCTGGCTTCTGGTTTCCACTTCGTACAATTTAGTATTTTTGGTTTACTCCGGATTCTGGTTTTCGTTTCTGGTTCCTCATGCCCCCCTTAGCGACAGCGTCGCTGGGGCCACCACCACCGACTCTCCTTCCGCTCTTCTGCTTCCATGAAGGAGATGTGATCCTATAAAAACATTAATTGTTTTGTAACCCACAAGCTCAGCTAGGAAGGTCAGCAGTCGAAAATATCCATTCTGTTCAGATCTGTTCCAAATTCCTAGTTGGGCCAACAATGACTCTCCTTTCGTTCTTCCTCCTCCATGAAGGAGACGAGATCCTATAACAACATTAATATTGCTTTGTAACGCTTGTGTTCCGGCATAAATCACAACAGCTAGGGAGTTCAGCAGTCGAAAATATCCATTCTGTTCAAACCTGTTCCAAATTCCTAGTTGGGGGGAGGGGAGACTGACTGCTATCCCTCGTTCAGCCCGCCATTTCAAGGATGGGACAACAGTTCATAAATCTAAACCATGAAAAACGTTTATTATGTCACATGCAGTAAACGGTATTTTGTCAGTATCGGAACCGAAGTACTTCCTTACGTCTTTTTAGTCGTCAACTACGCAGACGATGAATTGCTGTTGCGTCTCCCCCTTGGCCAGGGAGGCAAGACTCTGTGAAACTGTGGCCTTCTCCCCACCTTCGGATGTGACGTGTGTGACAAAGCTATCGAGAATTTCTTTACGACTAGGACGATACCTATTTTTTTAAGGAAGCTAAGGGAATGACATGAGTGCTCCCAGATTTTAAATATCTTCCGATCCTGAAAAGATGAAAAAAAAAAATGAAAATTCCTGCTGAGAAGAATATTTACTCTAAGAACAAGTACAATATAAGTAGTAGATGTGTACCAAAATTTGACGGATTCACGTATATCTCCATTGATTTTTCAAGGTAGAGTCGACTTCTATACTCCTATAAATCACAATGACAAGATGACTCATACAGAAGAACGCCCTTTCTCGTGTAAGGAGTATGGAAAGGCCTTTACTATGGGGTGTATTTTTGAATGATGTCGTGTGACTATTCACTGTCATCGTCCGATTCAACAAAGCCTCTACCAGAAGCGCTGTCTTCTGACTTATTCTCTTGTACTAATGTCAGTTCCTCCAGTGTTCCTCGTTCCATAGAGTGGAAAGTCCTGTCTCGGTCATATGCCAGCCAAACCTTTGCGTCGTATTCCGATGCTTCTTACCGACAGTTTGTTTTCCACTGCTACTTTTGCTTTTTGAGTTTTCCATGAATTCCACTCTTACCCAAAATTATGGTACTTGCGTAACTAAGTACATAACATTAAGGTAAATCCTGCACTCACTGTATGGTAAATGCGTGTAGGGTAGAAGTGGCCAAGGTAAGGTTGGGCCAACAATAGTAAGCAATTAAGTGCATGTTCGACATTGAACTCAAGTGCACATTTAGCCATTGGCTTGGGTAAACTGCACCGTCAAGAAGATGCTGTTGATCGTGGTATGACGGCTGAGGTCGCAAATGGGTTTTAATGAATCTCGACCGCAAACTTTGTGAAGGACTGATGGGGCGGAAATAGGGATGGTCCCCTGATGGACTTGTATTCATAGAGCGAGCCATTGGCTTGGGGAAATTGCACCGTCAAGAAGATGTACCTTGAGTGTACTGTCTACCATCATTACCGTGGTCCTTGAATTGCACTCTTGAGATGTTGTTGATCGTGGTATGACGGCTGAGGTAGAGGTAGGTGGGTTTTTATGAATCTCGACCGCAAACTTTGTGAAGGACTGATGGGGCAGAAATAGGGATGGTCCCCTAATGGACTTGTATTCATTGAGCAATTTCATCAATGAAATCCTCTTCTGTTAACTCCAGGGCATTTTCCCATGTACTGGGATGTTTTCTTTTGCTGTTTTAGTAACAACCACGTCGTGATAGAGTGAAAGACTGATCCTAAGAGCTTGAAGCTCCATCAAAAAACCTCATACAAAGAGTATCCATTTACACATGTCTCTATTGTCATTTTCAGAAGTTTGAAGGCCCCAAAAATCATCATGAGTCCTGCGCCAGCGCTTCCAATCGACGAAAGATGGTCCCATGCCGACTTGTACCACTTTTGAGCAATAGACTTAAGGTAGTCTTCGGGAGCAAATGCCTCATACTTCAGATCGAATTTGTTGACACCATACCCGACTGCGAGATTGACAAGATTCTCTTTGACCGCTTCACGAGTTCTTTGAAATAACAATGTGTCAGACCATCTTGCTATATCAGTATCAGTATACAGCCCTTGGGATCCAATGTTTTCCATAAAGTCGTAGTTCCACGGTTGATCGTAATTAGGATCAAAAACAGATGGAGACGGGACTTCGGTAAGTGATGTTCCAGGTGTATACCAGGTCTCGCCTATCAAATACTTGGAGGAAAAGATCGGATGACAGGGTATCTCATATGAGATATTTGTCAGAGTGTGGGTTTGAGCTGTGATAAACTGAGTTTTGTTTCTATAGACCACCGGTAAATCTCGGAAGCAGGATGCTGTTGATCTGAAATGCACTTGGATCTTTTTGCACTCGAGGATGTACACAACGTCTCCCACGGATACCGAAGTATAACCCAACTGACCTGTCACTGCTTTAGCAAAGAGTTCAGGAGCTTGGTTTGCTGTGATTACCAGCGTCTCCAAACTTTGCTTCCTGGCAAGGCAGGCCTGATGCGCAAGATTGTCATAGAGAAGTTCGAGTTGTTCCTTCTCATGCCCTTCGAGGTAGAGAAGCTTAGTGTTGATGTACGCAATTAAATCAACACTCTTGACAGGGCTACTCGTAGGGGGAAACTTGTGTTGTCCTGTGAGACTTATCGAAATATAAATATTAGGTTGGTCAGTTTTGAAGACTGCTTCTCCACAGATATATGTCCCTTCTTGCACCACCAAAGAGAAAAGGTAAGGATTCTGCTTGACCGTGATGACTCTGTTGTTGTAGTAAACCTCTTGCCCTACTCCAGTGTACAGAACCTCTATTGTTTTGTCGCCGCATTCTTTAAAGTCTTTTTTTTTTTTTTTTTTTTTTTTTTTTTTTAATTGAAATTACATGGCGCTAGCTACAGGGCTATATCGCCTTTACACAGTCTAGGTGTATTTAGGTGAGGAAGTACCTATATCGCTCCTTGAAAACAAAACAGTTGCATCTGCAAAAAGGTGATTTCGCAGGAGAGCGTTTCAAAGTTTTTGGATGTGTTTTTTATTTAATTACGACTTTGGTATGGAATATCTTAAAGATTTTTTTTTACCGAAAAAAAGCTTTTTTCTTTTTCATTAATTCAGTCTGACTAACTAGTCCAAGAAAGTCAATATTTATCAACAATTTAATTTTTTAAAAAACTTGTAACGGTTTTACCTTCAAAAAGGCCTCGCGTGCATCGGCCCAAATGCCAATACAACACTTCTACTTTCTGTGCATTGAGGCCTGGAGGGTAGAAAATAATACGGAATTATTCACTGGTATCAATTTTTGTAATACAAAGTAACGGTGAAATTAGAAACCACAGTATAAAATAACCAATAGGCACTTAGAAAATAAGTAAAACGTAAAAAAAGAAGTCTAATCGGCTTCTGTTTTCTTATAGATAGATAAACTATTGCCGCCCATAACATTGACTCTGTGAGTAGTGAATTATTTTAAACAGAAAAAATCAATAAGTCGAATATAAATTTACTGCTGTCAGTGTTAATCTTATGGGCGGCGAAAAGGTAGGTAGGTATCTATATAGGTCCGCACTCTTCAAGGCTTTGGTTTTTCTCTTCGTCATTCAGAATAGGTACCTACTCTAGATAGCGTCTGTGCTCATATCGGCATTGTCGTATGTTCGCTGCCTTTTTACTAGTTTTAAAATAAGCTCCGTCCGACGTTTCATTTTCTGAAAACATAAATTATTATCAATATTATTAGTTATAACAATGATCAGCCCTTAATAGCATGCAGCAAAACTATCACTAAAAACACAGATTGACAGTCTAAGAGTTGTATCTATCAATACAACATTTTTTTCATGCTGGCATGGGGCCGGGAATTGAAAGTTAAAAAGTTGCATCTACCAATATAACACTTATTACAATATACTATGGGAGGTCTCAGGAGCACAGAATTTACGGTAAAGAGTTATATTAGCCTACAAAACAGAACATCCGATGATACAACAGTTTACTCACCAAAAATTGTGACGTTTCCCTCTGGTTGTTACGAGGCAACTGATCCAACGGCGGATGCAACTGTCTTTTGCTTCAGCCGGCCTAATTTTCGCGCTAAATTCAAAGAGTTGCAATGCTACCAAGCGGTAAATATCCGACTTACAGATATAACACTTCTACCAAAAAAAAGAGAAAAAAAAATAAAAATTTTTGGTGTAATAAAAAAAAAATCGATTTTTTGCAGATATAACTGTTTTGTTTTCAAGGAGCGATATAGTATCATACAATTTGACGTCCAGGAGAAAGGTTATGATCGCTGCTATGGTGATTTTCGTAGTGTATAGCTGTGAGAAGTCATCGGGGATGTTGTGACGGCGGCGTTGGGGGGTATAAGTAGGGCAGTAGGAGAGAAGATGACGGATAGTTAGGGGTTCTTGGCATGCACTGCAGGTAGGTGGAGGCGTGTGTTCTAGTAGATAGCCATGCGTTAGTCTGGAATATCCAAGTCGGACTCTTGTCAGCACCACGGAGTCTCGCCTGCTCCAGGGCCAGGGAATGAGGGAGTTGTGACCTGAGGTTGGAACACTCGTAGTTGTGCTGCTGATCTAATCCATTCCTGTTGCCATGCTTGTGTCAGCCATACTTTTGTCTTCGATTTCATGTCAAGTGATGTGGAGAAGCAGCCATCCGTCAGAAGGTGTGCGGTTGCAGTTCGGGCTAAAGTGTCAACTATTTCGTTTCCTGGTATTCCAACATGACCAGGAGTCCAGGCAAGGGTGACGTGCCGTCCTGCTGTTGACAGCTTATGACAGAGGCAGAGGATGCGGTACCCAAGGTCGTGAGACGTAAACAAATCTTGTAGGGTGGAGATGGAGCTAAGAGAGTCAGTACAGATAAGAGCGTGGCGGTAGGACGTCTGGTTGGTGAATTCTGTGACGCTTTGCCAAATGGCGTACAGCTCGGCCGTGAAAATGCTTTTTTTTTTTTTTTTTTTTTTTTTCTCTAAAAACCACTAGGCCATTCACGTTTCTGATCACGGAGCCAGAGGCGCTTGGATTGGAGGCGCGACAGGAAGAAGCCCATTGGCATGCGCCATCTCGTTGTATCGGGCGAGAATTCCGGGAACAGGTAACCCGTTCGCTTCTGCAAACACTCGGAGATCTTCATAAGTAGCGCCAGATCGCAAGTCCACCAATGCGAAGGGTCTGTACTTCGGTTCCCCCTTCTCCACGACCCCCGCATAATTGGCAAAACCAGTGCCTTGAGGGACGCCCTGCTGTTTCACGAATATAGCCAGGGCGGCGCACTCCCGGTACTCAGATTGCGCCGGCAACGCGACCCCGAAAGCACCGGGCCACCCGCGCTGGAGGATATTGGTCGGAGCTCCGGCGGGTCCTTGGTACACATTTCTTGCCGCTCTCAACACGTCTATCTCTGTTCTGATGGGGGGCAAAAGGTGTGCTAGAGTGAGCATGTCCAGGGCAAACAACGAGGCGTATCGAAACGTGTTTATGTCAGCATAGCGCGTTAGCTCCATAGTGAGTCCTAAGGCTGAGTTCGCTGGAGGAGCCAGAGTGAAAAATGTTCTCGCAAAAGTGTCTTTTAGCTGGCGACGGGTCTCTCCCACGACCCCACTGCGGATTATCACCCTTGTTGTGTAAGGGAAAAGATCTGGCGCCTGGAGTACCTCTACATATGCACCTGGAGCCGCTGCGGGGAGGGCCCTGTCGCCGAACTGAGCTTTAGCAGCTCTAAGTCGGCGGTGGAGGCTGGCATCTGGCTGCCGAGGGTTGCCTTTGAACAGATAGTAGGCCAACAAGTGCCTCAAGACGTCAGCTTCAGTCTGCGTTATGCCGATCGTGTGAGGTCCGACCTCCCCGTTTCCTAGGGCTAGAGCACACTCGGCACCAACGTCGTAATACGAGAGCAGGGATACTATTTCTTCCTGCAATTTTGTAATCCAACTTTCCTCTTGCTCACAAATCATCCAGATCGCGAAGCACAATGGGACCGGATCCTCGTACACCAAAGGATGAAAGGCTCTCCCTCGAAGGCGGTGTGCCAGATAGATCGATGCCTGAGCTCGAGACAATGGGAAAGGAGGTTTTCCCTCATTGTCAACTGGAGTCAGCTCTGGTACATCTTGATGAGGGACCTCTTGGGCGTAGCGGAGAATTGTCACAAGAGCAGGGCTCCGATTGGCTACTGCCACCAAACCCGAGATTGCCAAGGCTGCTCTAGCACCTGCGTTGGTCAGGCTAATATGCTGGACCTCACCCTCACCATTCATTATCGACGAAACGAGGATAATCAATCCAGGGGCTCCGGGCCGATTATCAGTTGTACGGGGGAGGTGAAGAAGTATGAAGCTTTCAACTGCTCCGGGATTGGCCGCCCGGTAGTGGTCGTAGGCTGCGATGGTTGTTAGAGTTTCGAGGTAAGCGAGGGAGTCCTCGCGGGATGCAAGGGACGGCATCTTGTGTTCTGAGTGATAATATCTTTATCTTTATCTCCCACAAGTCTTTCCTGTCCCAGGTTACTGTCCCCAACTCCGCATCATAAGCTCCATCATCGTCCACAGCGTTGAAGGACACCCCTCTATACAGGACAATTTTGCGTTCTACGTCATACATCATCTCAGCAGCGGACAGGAAAAACTCGTAGTCATAGGAGACCACCACATACTCATAATCTTTACCTAGATCAACATAGGTCCCATATGTGCAGTGTCCTCTCTTAGACGTCACACTCCCTGCAACGTCTAACGTCCCTCTTGAGAGACCCCGGGGAACTGAGACTCTTAATGACGGCTTATAGGGATAGTTCAGGAATTTTGACCGGAATATTTCCTTGCACTCGCTGGCACTGAATTCATGGGTAAATGCCCGAGTGCCTGAGGTAATGATGGACGAGTGTGATTCCATGCCACAATAGAACATCACTTGTCGGATGTTAAGACGGCACACTATTCCGTCTGTACGGATTTGCTTAGCACGCTGAGTGACCTGGACTTTGATGTCAGTGGAGTTCTTAATCTGTGTATGGATAGGGTCACAACTTTTTACCTTGGTCAGAGAAAATGCGCTTTTCATTGTAGGGTTCTCCGTACAGTCATAGGCCAGAAACCCGACTGCTTGATGAGACAAGCATACAGATCCACAGACCTTGTAGTCATAGATCGTAGAATCATTGATCTTGTAGTCATAGAGTGTAGATCCATTGACTTTGTAGTCATAGAGCGTAGATCCATTGATCTTGTATTCATAGAGCGTAGATCATTGGATCCTGTATTCATAAAGCGTGGATTCATGGATCGTGTATTCATAGAGGGACGATTGTCTTTGCCCGCTCTCGTATGAGTTCTTTACTGGTAATTTGAAGTTTTAGAAGAAAAAAAAACGAAAAAATAGAGGGTCACTTAGGAGACTGGACCTTGACATAGATACAAAAATGAGATGAAAAGTTCCTTTGCATTTTTAATAGGTAATTCACGTTACCGTTTTGCACACTCAGATTTTTTCCCCGAAATGTCTGATTACCCGAATGGCCCCCGCGCGAACTTTTTTTATTTTGGACTATGTATTTCGGCTTTAGTGAGTAGCCCTCTCTGCCGCATCATCGTATCCCTATCCAAGCTGGATTTCCGATGTTTTTCTTCAGCATTCATTTGGATCGTGTGCTTTGTGCTAATAAATCTGACGTATCTCTTGTCTCTCGAAGTTCCAACGACCACGCCTTCGATTATGTATGGTCAACATTGTATCGATACAATTATCGATACTCGATATATGGATACGTATCGCCCAACAATACTTCCAGGTAAGCTCTTTTACTGAATATCACAATTTTTGTTCACACTTCAGTGAATACTTACTTGAGCAATTAATACAAAATACAATATAAACAAAAATACAAAATAAAAAAAAGCAACCTTACGGTAGATTTCACCACTTCTTAATGTACACTAAATTGACTCCTATTGAAAAGATTTATCTTTATGTTTTAGCTGATGGCAAGTGCTATCGCAAGGTTGCTTTAGCACTTGTCACAGGCTAAACATAGGATAAGACAAAACTGTTTGCTAGGTATCGCTATCGTGTACTATAAGAAGTGGTGAAATCCATCTTTAGGATGGATTTCATTAGGATGGATTTCATTACGTCTTAAAGTACACTTTAGTGACTCCTATCGAATAGATTTATCTTATCGTATAATTAGCTACTGACAAATGCTATTGCAAGGTTGCTTTAGCATTTGACAGACGCTAAACATACGATAAGGTAAACTGTTCGTTAGGAGACACTACAGTATACTTTAATAGGTGAAAGCCACCCTAACCCTCCTATTTGTGAGACAATAAATTATACCTATCTTATCTTAGCCTATAAACCCCCTTCAATTCTTTTTCTATAATTTTCCTCTCTTTCGCCACCCTCATTTTGACTCCGTGTCGGGTAATGTCTTTTATTTTAAGACGGTATTTTATTATATCTTCCACCGTCCAATATGGTACTCTGATAGTGCATTGTTTTAAGATGACGGGAGACTCTGAAACAAAAGAAAAAGGATTGGTAAAAACATAAGTATTGTGAAACACACACAAAAATACCTGGTGACTGCTGACTTCATGCCCCTAGCTATCGATACACGATATATCGGAATACGATACTGTTTTTCCCTGTAACTTTCAACTTACACTAGAGAGACGAGCCATTGTACTCGTATATATAAGTTCCCGGATGCTGGTGCCAGGCTTGGGGGCTTCTTTTTGCTTTCGTTCGTAGTGGATTTTTAAATTTGTCGTATTTCCACTTGTTTTCACAAAAACTGTACATCATTTACATACACCCGCATTCTTTTCCTTTCTTAAATACTTGATCTTGGAATTAAGAAATATAAATAGTATTGTATAAAAAACGATACGATACAGGTGAAAAATCCGATACATCGATAATGTATCGTCAACATTGTATCGATACAATTATCGATACTCGATAAATGGAATGGATACGTATTGCCCAACACTACTTCCAGGTAAGCTCTGTTACTGCTTCACTGAAAGGTCTCTCGCCAGCTGGCATAGCTACCAAGAGCGCAAGCAATTGTCGCCTCGCGCTCTGTAACGTCCAACGTGCAGCGCCCATGTTTTTCCGCGTGGACTCTGTAACTAACCTTCGCTGCACATGCATCAACTCTTGGGATTCCGTATCCGAGTTCTTGATCAACCGCGTTTCTTTCATTAACCGCGGCCTTCTTTTAAAGCGGCTGGGTACATTCTCCTTAAGCCTGTCCCCACTCGCCAAGGCAAGTGCAGGGTGCCTCTCACCCCCCCCCCCCCCCCCCCCCCCGTAGTCGATGTTGGAGATGTTACTATTGTAACGGAATCTCAGGTACCACCTCTTTAAAGGGAAAGGTTTATCTTCATTGTGAATCACGATTCAGTTATCAGAGATTCAACGTTTCAGCATAGGTGTTACCAAAAATATGCAACGATTTGCCTAGTTGCTTAGTGAGTGAGGAAGCCATCTCACTACAACAGACCTTCCACTTGACAGCAAAGATGGGACCTTAGTGCATCCGAATGGTTTTAAAAAGTTGACCTTCCGCGTTGGAGGAAATTCAAGAATTCGCCTTGACGAGAGTTACGTTTGGCATGGTTCCAAGTGGGTACCTAGCCCAAAGAACAATCCATCAGTTAGTAGGGGAGAAGTGGGATAGTTGATCCCCCTTTTGGGAATTTGCCATAACTTCAGACCTTTTTTGGGTTTCCACACTTTAGGTAGATACACAGTTCAAGTAGGTAGTACAACTATTCAAGAATCATTAAATGATTCACAAATATTGTGGTGAAAAGGATTGTACACATGTACGTGGGTACCTGTCTACTCTATAGGTATTTACCTACATCCTACGTGTCTTCCCCATTTACTACTTACTGGCCACTGTTCAATAAACGTGTTTTTTAGAAGAATCATTGATCTTGTAGTCATAGAGTGTAGATCCATTGACTTTGTAGTCATAGAGCGTAGATCCATTGATCTTGTATTCATAGAGCGTAGATCAATGGATCCTGTATTCATAAAGCGTGGATTCATGGATCGTGTATTCATAGAGGGACGATTGTCTTTGCCCGCTCTCGTGTGAGTTCTTTACTGGTAATTTGAAGTTTTAGAAGAAAAAAAAAACGAAAAAATAGAGGGTCACTTAGGAGACTGGACCTTGACATAGATACAAAAATGAGATGAAACGTTCCTTTGCATTTTTAATAGGTAATTCACGTTACCGTGACAATACCTGGTGACTGCTGACTTCTTGCCCCTAGCTATTTCAAATCACTTTCTGAACATCACAGTTGTATTTAAAAGTTTTTTTCCTCTGCAGTTTTTCCACACCATGGCCATGATCACCCCGTATTAGTTATCTCTGGTACCTATGTGTTGAAGCTGTAGGTATGAAACGTCCCAGACAGACTTTTATCGGGATCTACAGTTTAAGGTGAGCTCCGAACAACCAGGTACACACAGCTCCAATATCTACAACCTAAGATAACTGAAAACTCTAAGAGGAATAATCCTGTCGTTTCAAGCTCGCAAACTCTCGTTACCACTACCTAGGCCTTCACTGGAATAAAATAATTTTCACAGTCTAGTCAGTCAATATTCCAACAGCGAGATAATTCCGTTTTCGGGGTTAGAGATATTGAGGTATAACTCTTTGAAATGAAAACGCACCAAATTACGCGTGAAATTCACAAGAATTGCATTCAGTGCCACTTACTAGGATTGGTTCCCTGTTTGCAGATTTTGCGCAAAGCCTGTACGGCGTCGTCAAGCGTGATATCCTGAAAAAATCAACAAAAAAAGAATAATCATTAAACTTTCTCATGCATGACTATGAGACAAGACTCATAATATAAGGGAGGTACTATACTTTCGTTAAAGGATATTATAAGAAATGGTTTTTTTCATGCTAATACTTGTACCATAAGACACTTTGGGATTTCAATTTGTTTTCGAACTGCTTTGCAACATCAAAAGAGATCATCAAAATCATTCAACTTTAAAATTATACGGTATTATATAGTTATGTACATTTTTTATTTACTAATGCAAGTAGTATGACAGGTAGACTTCGCTATTGTTTTTCAAACTTTTACTCTGGGGCTCTTGAGTTGTACAATACTTCGACTGGGAAATTCTTGAAAATTACTTCGAAGATGTCGATTTGCATTGACACCCATGCTAGGAATCTAGTAGTACCTACTAGAAGTCGACTCTACCTAGTGTATAGAAATTCTCCGTGGGGGGGGGGGGGGGGGGGGGGAGAGAGAGTTTGAAACACCCCCAAATTTTCCCTTAGTAGAGGGGTGGGGGACAAGCCCAGTATTTAGACCATGCCGCTACAGCTCAGCCGTCAAGTTAATTCCGAACCTCTGAGTGCCGATCAGAAAAAACTTTGATATAGATCTGGATCGACCCGGCTCTCCTCTAAGTCTAAACTAAAAGTATCTAAAAGTATACCTAGGTATGAATAAATGGGGAAATTTATTTCTGTAACCAGCCAATGGGGAAATTTTCAAAAACCATAAAAAGATTTACACGGTTCTTGCATTGTCTCTCGAGGTGGCCGCTTCGAGTGAGCCGAAAGAATAGTAGGTGCTTAGGTATTAGGTACTTCAAAAAGCTGAATGAGGAAATTTTCAAATAAATATGAAATTAAAAAAAATTGAAAACCATTCTTACCTGTTCTTCTTCCTTATTTTCATCGATCAGCAAATCGTCCTGTGGTTGCAAAAGAAAAAGTTAGGTAAGAAAACAAAAAACTATAAAAGAGATAAGAAGGAAGCCTCCTCTTCACCACTGTCTTGTAGGGGTACTGGGCAGCTCTCTACCAAATAATAGTAGACATAAACCGGGTTGAATAAAGCAGGAATGGCGCTGGACGGAGTTGTGTCCCAGCTTCCACCTGCAGGGGCTGGTGCACTGAGTGTTACTTTGATTCCTTCCACTATCTAAATCCCCCTGGTAAATTGATCCGAAAATAAGTTTGTCAGGACCCCCCTTGTTAACAGAGACAGCTGCCATGACTTGCAATTTGCGCGGAAACCCAAAACTCAGGAACACAATAAATACCTAGTAAAGATACCCAGAGTTATGCAGTATAATAATTAAATGTTGACCAGAGTTGCACTCGGTGATGAATTCCTACTGGACGGGATGGCCTTACATTCATGCTGGAGAATGTGCTGACGCCACTCATCACTGAACCAGATTTTTTCGACTGCTTGCAAGTCACCTAGTAGAAAGTGGCTTTCATTGACGATTTGACTCGAAATGTGTAGCATACCACCCCGCCGCTGTTTCTGTCAGAAATATCTATGACGTGCCCACATGACACGTAGGTTTTCCCACGACGCAGAGCCTTATCTGTGATAGCTCCCAGAGCCTCCTCTTCGTTTCTAAATTCTTTTTTTCTAAACTTGGTAATTAAACTAATTATTTCAGCCTCATAGTGCGCCATTTCGCTGGATTCGGGAGGTGCGTTGATGTATTGACAAATCTTGAACCCCACTTCTTTTGATAACTCCCTGTCCCAATTTTCCATCATGCAGTCGCTTGAAATATGTACACCCACATTGGATCCAGATTCTTTTTCAGGTTCAACAGGTACGATAGACATCCGGTTCAGTTTATTACACATCATACTTGTTGACTCTGCTTCCCTAAATGTCTGTATGACAATCCCGATATACTCCTTGTCCATTTCACCTTTTTCGTCTTGCAATATAGCTGCTGCCAGAGCATGGAGTATTGGATGAGGAAATTGCGGTGCAAGCCTGCTTTTAATGTACACGTTGACTGTTTTAATACAAGGGATTTTAGTACCAATATCACTAAGGAATATGTCGACCAAATCTGGATTGCTCGAAGCTTTCATTTTGACTCCCTCCTGTTTCAGGTGGAGCCTTTTTGCAATTTCATCAATTAAATCCTCTTCTGTTAACTCCTGGCCATTTTCCCATTTTTGGCTGGTGAATACGCTGGACTAAAATCTAGACGTATGCCCTTTTTCTGGACCCAGTCTTTTAGTACGACGTACTCACCACCATTATCGGATTTCATAGTATTGACCTTTTGGCCATGAAAGTTTTCAATACGGTTTACAAAGTTTCTCACAATTTCAGCTGATTCGGACTTAGCAGTCATTGCATATACTTCGCAATAGTGATTGTAGTCATCTAATAGGGTAATAAAGTAACGTTTGTTGGTACGTGAGAATGTATCAGTAGCACAGGTAGCGCCAACGATAGTAAGCCAAACACTGAATTAACCCACGTGGGGGTTCAAATTCAGTACAAGTGTAATTAACTGCATGTTCGACATTGAACTCAAGTGCACATTTAGCCGTTGGCTCGGGTAAACTGTACCGTCAAAAAGATGCACCAGGAGTGTACTGTCTACCATTATTACGATGGTCCTTGAATTCCACTCTCGAGATGCTATTGATCATGTTATGACGGCTGAGGTCGCAAATGGGTTTTAATGAATCTCGACCGCAAACTTCGTGAAGGACTGATGGGGCGGAAATAGGGATGGTCCCCTGATGGACTTGTATTCATAGAGCGAGCCATTGGCTTGGGTAAACTGCACCGTCAAGAAGATGCACCATTAGTGTACTGTCTACCTTCATTACGGTGGTCCTTGAATTGCACTCTCGAGATGTTGATCGTGGTATGACGGCTGAGGTGGTAGGTGTGTTTTTATGAACCTCGACCGCAAACTTTGTGAAGGACTGATGGGGCGGAAATAGGGATGGTCCCCTGATGGACTTGTATTCATAGAGCGAGCCATTGGCGTGGGTAAACTGCACCGTCAAGAAGATGCACCATTAGTGTACTGTCTACCTTCATTACGGTGGTCCTTGAATTGCACTTTCGAGATGTTGATCGTGGTATGACGGCTGAGGTGGTAGGTGTGTTTTTATGAACCTCGACCGCAAACTTTGTGAAGGACTGATGGGGCGGAAATAGGGATGGTCCCCTGATGGACTTGTATTCATAGAGCGAGCCATTGGCTTGGGTAAACTGCACCGTCAAGAAGATACTGTGTACTGTCTACCATCATTACGATGGTCCTTGAATTCCACTCTCGAGATGTTGTTTTTTCGTAAGTTTCAGGCATCGACCTTGTAGTCATAGAGAGTAGATCCATTGACCTTGTAGTCATAGATCTCAGAATCATTGATCTTGTAGTCATAGAGCGTAGATCCATTGACCTTGTAGTCATAGATCGTAGAATCGTTGATCTTGTAGTCATAGACCGTAGATCATGGATCCTGTATTCATAGAGCGTCGATTGTCTTTGCCCGCTCTCGTATGAGATCTTTACTGGTAATTTGATGTTTTAGAAAAAAAAACGAAAAAATAGAGGGTTACATAGGAGACTGGACCTTGACATAGATACAAAAATGAGATGAAAAGTTCCTTTGTATTTTTAAGAGGTAATTCACGTTACCGTTTTGCACACTCAGATTTTTTCCCCGAAATGTCTGATTACCCGAATGTCCCCCGCGCGGACTTTTTGTATTTCGGCTTTAGTGAGTAGCCCTCTCTGCCGCCTCATCGTATCCCTATCCAAGCTGGATTTCCGCTGTTTTTCTTCAGTATTCATTTGGATAGTGTGCTTTGTGCTATTAAATCTGACGGATCTCTTGTCTCTCAAAGTGCCAACGACCACGCCTTCATCGTTTTTCTTGTAACGTTCGGTGTAATAGAAATATCTTCATTTTTGCTCACTGATTACATCATCTTCATTTTCCACAATGTCTATTTGTACACTCCCCCCACTCACAGAGTGCACTTGGGCAATATGTGCATTTAAATTGTCTTTCCTTTCAAATTGGGATGAACAAATAGCGCAATTATTAAACTTTTTGCAGTGGTGTCTTTGGTGCCGTTGAAATCTGGTTAGGTTCCTATACACTTAACCACATTGTATTTCTGAACTTACAAGTTTCGGGCGCCGAACACACATACTTAGATACTGTTGAATATTTGCATATAATATGTGTATCAGATTTATTTTCTCTTACTTAAACAGATCCTTAGAATATTTAGGCTATTTTCTTGGGAATAATTATAGCACGTTAATCTTGGCTTTATCGTAGCATTCCCCCCAGAAAAAATGATTTGGAGGAGAAGTCCAGTTCCCCTTACTCCCACTTAAGTCCTTGAAGTTAGCGAGTACACCAATTGTTGGAAATCTGAGTTTTTCTTGTCAAACCTTCGGAATCGTAGGGTGGTAAGAACACAGTTTGATGGGTCCAACGTGGACGTAAGCCACCAGTGGCAAGTTCCTTTGCCACTATGGCATTGTTATTGCTATTTTCCTTGAAGCCTTGAAATTCCACAAAGATAACAAATGATAACAATTTACCATTTTCACAGACCGTTTTAGAATTTAATGATGAATGGAATGGGACTGTAGACTAAAAATGGTAAAGACATCCCACTGTGACACAACAGGTGCGGCTGAAGAAGCGTTTTGCTTAAACACTAGTAGCTTAACACTGTAATCGACAGGAATGTCGCTGACACTACTGAATGCCTTCAGAGACATTTCGCCTTGCACCAACGACACGGCATAAACATATGTGTCATGTTTTTGTATCCGTTTTTTAACTGAATTTTTTTTTTATTTCTTAAAAGTAAAAGTAGTGACTAGCTTATATTAATGAAATAATATTGTAGTGATGGAGGGTGGTTACCCTTTCTAGTCGTTCCACCACACCATTAACTAAAATGCTAAAAGTGAGTGCGTATGGGTACTCTTTATTCACAAAGTGATATAAGCGGAAAAAAAATGATAGTCAGGGACGTTAATCTTGGCTTTATCGTAGCAATCCCCCCAGAAAAAATGATTTGGAGGAGAAGTCCAGTTCCCCTTACTCCCACTTAAGTCCTTGAAGTTTGCGAGTACACCAATTGTTGGAAATCTGAGTTTTTCTTGTCAAACCTTCGGAATCGTAGGGTGGTAAGAACACAGTTTGATGGGTCCAACGTGGACGTAAGCCACCAGTGGCAAGTTCCTTTGCCACTATGGCATTGTTATTGCTATTTTCCTTGAAGCCTTGAAATTCCACAAAGATAACAAATGATAACAATTTACCATTTTCACAGACCGTTTTAGAATTTAATGATGAATGGAATGGGACTGTAGACTAAAAATGGTAAAAACATCCCACTGCGACCCAAGCAGGTGCGGCTAAAGAAGCGTTTTGCTTAAACACTAGTAGCTTAACACTGTAATCGACAGGAATGTCGCTGACACTACTGAATGCCTTCAGAGACATTTCGCCTTGCACCAACGACACGGCATAAACATATGTGTCCTGTTTTTGTATCCGTTTTTTAACTGAAATTTTTTTTATTATTGAAAGTAAAAGTAGTGACTAGCTTATATTAATGAAATAATATTGTAGTGATGGAGGGTGGTTACCCTTTCTAGTCGTTCCACCACACCATTAACTAAAATGCTAAAAGTGAGTGCGAATGGGTACTCTTTATTTACAAAGTGATGTAAGCGGAAAAAAAATGATAGTCAGGGACGTTAATCTTGGCTTTATCGTAGCAATCCCCCCAGAAAAAATGATTTGGAGGAGAAGTCCAGTTCCCCTTACTCCCACTTAAGTCCTTGAAGTTTGCGAGTACACCAATTGTTGGAAATCTGAGTTTTTCTTGTCAAACCTTCGGAATCGTAGGGTGGTAAGAACATAGTTTGATGGGTCCAACGTGGACGTAAGCCACCAGTGGCAAGTTCCTTTGCCACTATGGCATTGTTATTGCTATTTTCCTTGAAGCCTTGAGATTCCACAAAGATAACAAATGATAACAACTTACCATTTTCACAGACCGTTTTAGAATTTAATGATGAATGGAATGGGACTTTAGACTAAAAATGGTAAAAACATCCCACTGTGACCCAAGCAGGTGCGGCTGAAGAAGCGTTTTGCTTAAACACTAGTAGCTTAACACTGTAATCGACAGGAATGTCGCTGACACTACTGAATGCCTTCAGAGACATTTCGCCTTGCACCAACGACACGGCATAAACATATGTGTCATGTTTTTGTATCCGTTTTTTAACTGAATTTTTTCTTATTTCTTAAAAGTAAAAGTAGTGACTAGCTTATATTAATGAAATAATATTGTAGTGATGGAGGGTGGTTACCCTTTCTAGTCGTTCCACCACACCATTAACTAAAATGCTAAAAGTGAGTGCGAATGGGTACTCTTTATTCACGAAGTGATATAAGCGGAAAAAAAAGATAGTCAGGGACGTTAATCTTGGCTTTATCGTCACAGAACGGCGATCGTTTGAACCGAACGTCGGGCGCACAGGGAGTTGGGCAGGCGGATGCACAGTGTCTGCAACCCTCTATGGTGCTCGCTAGATGGAGATGTCTCTTTTATATATATAAAATTGCTAAGTCAGTTAAATAATAACTTCAATAGTCAGTGACGCTAAGTAAGCGGTAGCACTCACATCTCTTTGTCTCTCGCGCATCTCGGTGCCTTCTTTGCGGTGTTCCACCGTGCTCAACCTCATCAACTCATACTTCTCTTCTCATTTCTGGATCGGATATACATCGCCTCATTCCAAAACTGTATGTTTTATGTCCATCCCTCACTATTATCGTTAATTTACCTATTTTTAATCCTTTAACCTCCTCCTTTCCGAGGCTCTGTTTTCGAGTTTACGCCTCCTAAACGTCAACGGTAAGTTAACTTCTTTCTCACGTGATCAGTGAGTGGTCCTTCGAACGTATCCCCCACATTTGGTCTCTTCGAACCGCGATTGAATAAGTAATTTTTGTAATTTTTTGTATGGAATCTCGGCCCATCTTGTGTTGTATGGCAAGCGCGTTATTGTATGGCAAGCCATCAGGATCGTGGCTGTCTCACGCTTATCTCTGTTATTGGCGAGGTGCCAATACCTACCATCATCATTTCTGTCTATTGTCAGTGCATGCCTAGTGCAAGTGCATGTATTTTATTCATACCTACTTAGTTTTACTTGGGGTAATTACTAAGCTCGTTCATTAATTAATTAAAAGTAATTAATTAATGCTCCTTATCTTTAATCATTATTTTCTTAAGCATGTTATTTTAAGTAACTAATCACTAATCATGTCATCGGAAAGCCGTTGTCTTGTAGAACAAAGACAAAATCTCTTGCAGAAAACTACTAAACTGCATGATCGTGTATTCAGACCTGAAATCGAGGCTTCTGAAGTCAAAGCTGCTATTGTATCAGCTAAAAAGCTCCAGGATAGATATGAGCAACTGGAGATTCAAATCATCAAATGTAATGTTTCTTTATCTAAGGCTCGTCAAGTTGACCTCGAACCTATCGCATCTCAGTTCGATGCTCTGATCAATGATATTTTAAAACTCGAATTTGAAAATTCAAATAGTGTGAATGTAAATACGCCTACTCATTATGTCCCTCAGGTAAGTGTTCCGCCTCTGGAATTACCTGTTCTCACTGATAAGAACCATGTGTTGTTCTTCGATCTGTTCGATTCGTTAATTGACTCGAACCCAAGCCTCTCAAGTTCAGTAAAATATCAGTACCTACTTAGGAGTCTTGATCCTTCTCTTGCACATTTAGTTGCTAATTTTCGGCCAATCAATAGCGATAACTATGCTTTGGCTCTTAGTGCTTTGATAGCACATTTCACTAACACTCGCGCTACTGCTAGCGAATCTGTTACTCAGTTTCTGGGTACCTCATCTCTTCCTGCTAAATGGAATTCCGGGAATCTACAAGAATTGTTGAAAGGTTTCACGGAAGGGATTTCCAAATCTCGTCGCATTTTTAAAGAAAATGATAAGGATTTCTTGGACTTCCTACTCTTTCAGTTGTTGTACAGCAAACTCGACTCAAGTTTGAGGAAATCGTTTGATTTGTCTAGGGATAATACTAAGGATATAGTTAGGTATTCTGATCTTGTAAAATTCCTTCAAGAGCGTATTACGGCTAGTCAGCTTACTAAGTTCGCGGAGTCATGTGATTCCAATCGTTCGCCTGCTGTTAAGGTTTCTGTGTCTACCTCGGTCTGCAAGGCTTCTGGTAACCATTTTCAGAAGTCAAGTAGGCCTATCTCTCTTCTGTCTGAGGACAAGGTGTCATGTCTCTTGTGTTCATCCTCGTCTCATGTATTGTGTAAATGTCCTGACTTTATCAAGTTGTCAATTGATAAAAGATGGGATTTTGTGAAGCAAAATCACTTGTGCTTTCTGGACTTTGCAAAGCATAGTCGTAAGGATTGTTTTTCGAAACATGTCTGTCGTAAGTGCAATACTACTGCACACAATGTTCTCCTTCATCGTGATAAGCCCGAGAGTGCTTCGTATGCATCGTCTCCGTCTAGTTCGCAGGGCCAGAAGTTTTCTGAAGGTTCTCCCCCTTCTTCTTCTGGTAGTTTTTCTCCTTTACCTGTGAATGAGGTCAAGGCTTTATCTTGTATGGCTGGATCTCCCAACCATTCTCTATTGGCTACTGCTGTAGTCAATGTCAAGGACGCTTCTGGTGCCGTCTGCTCGCTTCGATGTGTGATCGATAGTGGATCTCATGTCAACTTTGTTTCTGAAAATGCTGCTCAATGTCTGGGTCTCAAACGTCACCATGATAAGACTATCGTTCAAGGTCTTGGTGGTACTCTCTCTTCTAAGGGTAAAGTGTGTTTGGAAGTGTCTTCTAGGCTTGACCCTAACTTCATTCGATATCTCAGTGCCGTAGTAATTCCTCGAATTTGCGGTAGTCTCCCTGCCTCGCCACTACCTAGTAGTGTCAGCTTGGCTTCTGAAGGCCTGCGCTTGGCAGACCCCTCGTTCGCTCAGCCTGGTGAAATTCATATTTTGCTTGGTGCCTCTGTCATCTCAGAGATTCTGTCTGACAGCCTCCCCTTAATTCGTATTGGTGGTCTGGTTGCTCAGTACTCTCATCTTGGGTACCTGGTTAGTGGCTCCCTTGGGGGTGCGGCCTCGAATCCCACCTCGTTGCTCTCTGTTGATGATTCGCTCACTCAGCTTGTTAATAAATTCTTTGAAGTTGAAAGTGAGAATCACGTCGTTGTTCCTGATCCTGACGATCTGTATTGTGAACACTTTTTCAAGGAAACGACCACTCGTCTTTCTGATGGTCGTTATGTTGTTCGTCTCCCCTTTCGGGAAAGCCCTGTTGATTTGGGACCTAATAAGTTTTGCCCTGTCGCAAACTTTCTGAAAACGGAATCCCGTTTGTATCGTAAACCTGAGGTTCATGCTCAGTATGTCAAGTTCTTCGATGATTACATTTCTGAAGAAAAAATGTATTCTGCTCAAAATAGGGCGCAGTACATTTTGCCGCATCATCCTGTCTTCAAGGAATCTAATGGAACTATGAAAGTTCGTGGTGTTTTCAATGCTAGTTCTCTTGATGTCAAGGGTTCCTCTTTAAACAAGAAACTTCATATTGGACCTAAATTACAGTCTGATATCTCTAACGTTCTCGTTCGTTTTCGCCTGCATGAAATAGGTTTGATTTGTGATGTTAAAGGCATGTACAATGCCATCCTTCTGCATCCTGAGGATCGCATCTACCAGCATATTCTCTGGCGTGATGATCCTGACTCTGAACTCATTGAGTACGAAATGTCTCGTGTCACATTCGGACTCGCTCCATCGGGTTATCTAGCCCAAAGGGTCATTTCGGACCTAGTCGATGTGGAAAAGGAAAATTTCCCTTTAGCCGCAAAATCTCTCAAGACATGTACCTATGTTGACGATGTCTGTCTCAGTGCTCCTTCCGTCGAAGAAGCCATTGAAATCAAATCTCAAATGGTCAACCTCCTGGAAAAGGGTGGTTTCGAACTCAGAAAATTCGCATCGTCCAAACAAGAAGTTTTGGAAGATTTACCTCCTGATTTTCGGCAAATCAGTTTCAGTAATGATGAAGAATTCATCAAAGTTCTTGGCTTGAGTTGGTCTCCTGATAATGATTGTTTCTTTTACAATGTCAATGCCTTCTCTGGTCCGCTATCCAAAAGGAATGTGTTGAGTTTTTTAGCTCGCATATTCGATGTTTTGGGGTTTTTGTGTCCCCTTGTCTTGAAAATCAAGTTGTTTCTTCGCAAACTCTGGTAGTCTTCTCTCGATTGGGATGAACCTTTCGATGACTCACTTGCCCAAGAGTGGACAAGTTTCTGTGCTGTTCTAAATCTTGATGATTTGCGCATTCCTCGTTGTATTCCAACTGACTCGGCTGTGTCCATTCAAGTTGTTGGTTTCTGTGACGGTAGCAAAGATGGTTATGGTGCCGCTTTGTATCTTCGTTGTGTGTTCTCTACGCATGCTCGTATGTATCTTCTCAAGGCAAAGTCAAAGCCTTCTCCATCGAAACCTCTTACTATTCCTCGTACTGAGCTTCAAGCTGCAAAGATGCTAGCTTCTCTTTATGATGGTGTTCGTAAATCTCTCGAAGAGCTCAGTATTTCAGCTACTTATTTCCTGTCGGATTCTAGTATCGTTCTAGCATGGCTGCGGACTGCCCCGCATCGCCTCAAAACGTATGTCAGCAACAGAGTGGTTGCTATTTTGGAAAAAACATCTCTCGAAAATTGGAGATACATTCCTTCTGAGCTAAACTGTGCTGATATCGCATCTCGTGGTGCTTCTGCTCCTCAACTCGTCTCTTGTGATCTTTGGTGGTCAGGTCCTGAATTCTTGCAGGAAGTCTACCCTGTCTGGCCTGATCGCTCTCCACTGTCGGTCGAGCTGCCCGACGTCGTTGTGGAAAAACCCACATCTCTCCTCGCTCCTCTCGCAGAGTTTGACATTGAGGACGCTCTCATTTCTCGTTTTAGTGACTTACGAAGACTCATTCGTGTCACATCGTACTGCTTGCGTTTCATCGCTAATTGCAATCGCAAAAAGTCACAAAAGGAACTCAGTACTGGTTATCTCAGTATTTCGGAGCTCCGTCACTCGTTGGATGTTCTACTTCTTGGGGTACAAGGAAAGTACTTCTCTGACATTCTCAAGGGCAAACCTCTCAGTCGTGAGCTCTTACCTCTGTCTCCTTTCGTCGAGTCCAGCAGTTGTCTCATCAGGGTTGGAGGGCGCCTTGATAAGGCTCCTCTAAGTTTCTCTGCTAGGCATCCCTGCCTTCTTCCTCATCAGTCGGTCCTATCTCAGCTGATAGTCCGCGATGCTCATCTCAACACGCTTCATGGTGGTAATGCAGTCACCAAAGCCTATGTGGCCCAGAAATTTTGGATTCTTGGTGGTAATCGTCTTATCAAGAAGTCAATCTATCAATGTCTCCCCTGTTTTCGACTTCGTGCTCATCCCTCTGAGCCCATGATGGCTGATCTGCCAGCCTCTAGGTTTGAGCAAGTTCGTCCTTTTCTCCAAGTGTCCTCTGATTTTGCTGGACCTTTCTATGTCCACGCTGGTATTCACAGTCGTGCTAAAATTGATAAGGTTTATGTTTGTGTATTTTCTTGTCTCTCAACCCGTGCTACTCATCTGGAAGTAGTCACAAGTCTCAGTGCCGAAAGTTTTCTGGCTGCTCTCGATGCTTTCACTGCGCGTCGAGGCAAATGTATCAGTATCGTTTCTGATAACGGTACAAACTATGCTTCAGGAAGCAAGATGCTTGATGAAGTAAAGTCGTTCCTCTCTCAGCATGGTTCGGATGTTGAAAAGCTGCTTGCACAAAATCAGGTCAAGTTTTCTTTCGTAAGTCCTGCCTCTCCTTGGAAAAATGGTGTTTCCGAGTCTTTGGTTTCTGTTATGAAGAAACTTTTCGTGCGTTCCGTCGCCGATCGTCGTCTCACTCTCCCTGAATTCATCACTTTGGTTACCCGTATTGAGGGCGTGATGAACTCTCGTCCTCTTATTCCTTTGTCGTCTGTAGAACCAGGCGTTTTCTTGTGCCCTGGTCACTTCCTCATCGGAAGCCCTATGTTCTCCGTCCCTGAGGAGGACCTGACTCAGAGCAAACTCAGTCATCTAGGTCGATGGCAAGTTATGCGCGTCACCCTTCAGCTGTTTTGGAAGGCATGGCGTCAGCATTATCTAAATACGTTGATCTCTCGCTGCAAGTGGAACAAGTCCACTCCCAATCTCGAAAAGGGTGCCATTGTTCTCATCAAGTCTGAGAACACTCCCCCTCAGTCCTACCCTCTCGGTGTCGTGGAAGAAGTCCTTCCTCACTCTGACGGTGTTGTTCGTGTCGTTAGCGTTCGCACTGCTTCCGGATCTTTGATTCGTCCGGTCAACAAACTTCTTGTTTATCATGTAGACTAACGCTTTATGCATGTCTTCTCTTAGCTTAAGGTTCATATTCATGTATTCTCGGGTTTTATTGTATTTTATTGGGTATATTCTTTATGTTTGTGCTTGCTTGTACAGGTTCAAGCAAGGTCGGCCGAGAATGTCTGCAACCCTCTATGGTGCTCGCTAGATGGAGATGTCTCTTTTATATATATAAAATTGCTAAGTCAGTTAAATAATAACTTCAATAGTCAGTGACGCTAAGTAAGCGGTAGCACTCACATCTCTTTGTCTCTCGCGCATCTCGGTGCCTTCTTTGCGGTGTTCCACCGTGCTCAACCTCATCAACTCATACTTCTCTTCTCATTTCTGGATCGGATATACATCGCCTCATTCCAAAACTGTATGTTTTATGTCCATCCCTCACTATTATCGTTAATTTACCTATTTTTAATCCTTTAACCTCCTCCTTTCCGAGGCTCTGTTTTCGAGTTTACGCCTCCTAAACGTCAACGGTAAGTTAACTTCTTTCTCACGTGATCAGTGAGTGGTCCTTCGAACGTATCCCCCACACACAGGGTGTTGGGCAGGCGGATGCACCACTGGTCTGTCCTGTGGCTGATCCTGTTGATGGATTAAACCTACTCCTCCCTAAACACCCAAGATGTTAATTAAAATTAAATGAGAACAACTGCACTAGAACTCATAAGACAAACATATGATAAGGTAAATCTGTTCGTTAGGAGGCACTATACTATACGTGGTGACATCCAGCCTAAATCAAATCAACAAATCTACGTGCATCCATATTTCTTGCTTGGAAATATTTTCACTAAAATAGACAGGAATGTCGCTGACACTACTGAATGCCTTCAGAGACATTTCGCCTTGCACCAACGACACGGCATAAACACCCTGGCTGTAGTACGGGCTAAGGATAGCGGCAGTCGTGTTAGTGCAGCGGAAGGTAACGCTCAACACCTTGGAAACCGTTGCAACGGTCACGGGTGAAGAAAACAAGGGTTCAGCTTGTCCCTGAGGCTGCGAAGTATCACTGGCGCTTCATGATGGCTCATGTTATTTCCTTCATTATTATAACAATATAACAATTTTAGCACCGTCGAATATGTGTCATGTTTCTGGATCCATTTTATAACTGAATTTTTAAGTAAAAGCAATGACTAGCTTATATTAATGAAATAATATTGTAGTGATGGAGGGTGGTTACCCTTTCTAGTCGTTCCACCACACCATTAACTAAAATGCTTACCCCCCCCCCCCCCCCCCCCAAAATGATTGGGAGAAGAAGTCCAGTTCCCCTTACTCCAAAGTTAGTCCTTGAACTTTGCGAGTACACCAATTGTTGGAAATCTGAGTTTTTCTTGTCAAACCTTCGGAATCGTAGGGTGGTAAGAACACAGTTTGATGGGCATTCACACGCATGCGGAAGCGTTGGTATTGAGAAAAAATAACGAGATCCATTAGAGCTGGGATGGGGTTTGGAACGGCCGGCGAGGAAGGGGGAGAGGAAAGGAAAGTAGGAGGGGGTCGTGAGAAGTCCGGAAAGGTGAAGGGAATAGAGGTAGTGTCCGGCGGACGAAGGGGAGGAGCAGGAGAAGGAGTAGGGGAACGGACAGGGGGGGAGGAACCGGGACGCCTCCTCAGCAACAGAACATCCCAACGGGGAGACTGCTGAGAAGACGGGAGGAGACCCCCTAGGGCGGAGAGCCGGGGGGCATGGAACTGCGGTACGCAACGAAGTATCATACAGAGATACTTGAGCGACCCGGGGCCACACTTTACGAACAGTGGGGTCGTGCCTAGCAGGGTGACCAATAGTGCCGTTACATCCTTCCCTGCTACTGCTACTGATCCATTTGACTAATTCTTCTTCTTCCTTAGTGTTCAAGACAGGTGGCGGCCCACGACTGGTCTTCACGAACGTGTCGCTTAATTTGCAAAAACAAGAAGTGCGTCTAAGGCTGGATTTTACGAAAAAATCTAAATCTAAAAAGTCCCCGTTTCTTTGAAGCTTTTTTAATCTGCTCTGCAGAGTTGGTCGGTTTATTCCCAACGCCTTGCTCGCGCCACTTATTGTCATTGCCAGGGCTCGGATTAATATGAAAGAAAAGTGGCTAAAATATGCCAAAATTGTTATTAAAACTCTTTTACCTTTTGTAAAACCATTTTATTTTCCCTTTAAAAGCACATGCGTCTTCACATTTTTCAACTTCTCAGAGATACCAACAGTTCACACCATCTTTGCTTACATTTTAACTCCCAGGGCTGCCAACAGTTCGTGACATTCTCCCCACTATTTTTTTGTGAAACAAAAAATACAAAAGTAGATACCAAGTCTCAACAAGTTACAAGATACAACCATACAAACAATACCTTAAAAAAAAAAAAAAAAAAAAAAATACAAACAAACTTAAAAATTACAAACTCAGTTTCTGTGGGGTCGTATACTATGCGGCCGCTGGGACGTAGCTTTAGGCATTGACGGATTCTGTGGGGAACACGAAGAGATTCCACTTCTTCATAATCTCTTTTTCGCCCTCATTGACGTCGGTGAACTCCTCGAGCATCCTGACGGAGTGCTCTTTGAACCACTCGTTTTCATCGTCAGAGTCCTCGTACTCATGTGAGAGGTTTATCGGCTGAAGAGTGCGTGAATGGTAGTAAGTGCTGCAAATAGCATACCCATGTTTAAAAAATCGATCGGTAAAAAATGTATGAGAATATTGAAGATTGATTCTTTTGGATGCACTAAAAAATATACCTACCTCAGATTTCTCAGAAATTGTGAAAACGAAACGTCTTTGACAATTATTATTATTTTTTTTTAATCGTAAAAAATGTATGAGAATATTGAAGATCGATTCTTTCGGATGCACTAAAAAATATTCCTACCTCAGATTTCTCAGAAATTGCGAAAACGAAATTTACCACGACTATGCCGTCCGTGCAGATTGCTTCTTCCGCAGTACCCCTCCCAGTTTTTCCCATTTTGGCATCTGAGGTGAATAGTTTGCCAAATCGGTTGATCCTTCTCGTACTAGCAGCCCTGATATCCACTTTTGTCAGATGAAAGTTTAAGTGTCTTCAGTAGGTAAGGAAAGTAGATCTTAGTATGAGAACTCTTACACTAAGACTTTATATATTCACAGAACTGAACAGGTTTACTATTGAGAGCCAGCGAGTAGTGCGCCAGGCAGTCTAGCCAGCGAGTAGTGCGCCAGGCCAGGTCTCTACAACTACTGAGGATTACGGCAGTCAACACTGCTTATATAGCCACGGTGCCTGGCGGCTAACTCAGTGTTCATACTGCTCCTGCCCTCTAGCGGCGGAACCTTGAACCAACACAAGCGCTCGTGCGCTGCTTAGCGGAAGGTTCCTGGCGCTTAGCCGCTCGACCGCTAGAGAGCAGGCGGACTCTACAAAAGAATAATGAATAAGAGCTGAAGTAATTGAGTAGGGTATTATCAAACACGGACATTTGACATTTGACAAATTTGTCAGGAGAGCCCATTTACTGTGAAGGCTAGCAATAATAAGCTTTTTTCCTGGGTCGTCGCACAGGAATTCAATTGATAAGTTATCAAAGTAGGTACTCACTTACAACTGCTGATGACACACTAGCTCGGCTTCTTTTTATATTTTGGCACATTCGTTTTGACAGAGACTCCTTATGCCGCTTCATAAAAGACCACACGAATTCCTTTCCCGATAAGTTGTCCTTGAATTTTTTCACAGTTTTTTCTTTACGATCTAAGAAGTCTTTCACAATGAGTCTCAAGGTAAAAGCGTCAAGAGGATACCCCCAATCGGAGCAGACCTGCAACCGAGTCACCAATAGTTTTTCTTCTTCGGTTGTCAAACTTGTTTGTCCTCCCTGACGTTTAACACCCTTCTTCATGTGTCGGTATATTACTGCATAAGGGATGTCATATTTCCCACCAGCCTTTCGGTACGATAGGTTGTTGTTTCTGATGTCTGCCACTGCTTTCTGTATTAATCCTGGGTCATGTTTTTTGTACCTTTTCTCTGTTTTTGATTTATATTCTCGGCATTCTGCAAAAAAAAACACACATTTGTAACTTTTGTGAACCTTCTGTTGGTTACTATTGTAGGTCGATATGGTGAGAATGCCTTAATAGGCCCAGGAAGTATTAAAAACCATTTGATCTGTAAGATTAGATGCATATAACAACAGAAACTGTAGCAAAAAAGGTGATAAGAAACAGCAGGTGAAAAGAAACACAGTGTTTCTATTCACCTGCGTAATCAAATAGTCGCACATGGGTCTACAAAACCTGGAATTATGGTAAAACCAGAGCAGATACACTTTATCCGTATGTCTCCTACTTCAAATGACTAATAATTAAATAAATTTACTCAAGTACGAAAATGATAGCGATGATACTTACTTTTGGGCAGGAGAAGTTTTAAAGGTATACCAAAAACGGACGTTCCCGTCCAACACATGAACTCTTACCAAACGTAAACAAACAGAGCTGCCAACATAAATAAACCGAAAATTGCAGAATAGACTCAAAATGACTCATGTAGTAAATTAATGGAGGGGAATTTAAAAGAAACGTCGAAGATATAGCCCTTTTTTTAAAAATCGATAAGTTGTTTCTATTCACCTCGGTGTTTCTATTGTACCCGTTCTACGGTACCTCATCTAAGCCTGACTCACACATTTGATCAGGTTTTTTAATTGTATTATACTGCTGTATTGTCAACGCCTCGACTTCTCCCGGGCGACGTCGGTTGAATACTAATAGTCGAGCCAAGCAGTGTTTCGCCGCACTCAACCACTGTGTTTCCGACCAGTGATCGAAGGCCAGTAACTTTTTGAGTTCGAAAGTGAGCCAGTAGATCAATGTAGTTACAACGTGGGACTTTGGTACTTTCGTCTCTTTGTTGAATTTTAGTATTTTTTGAGTATGTTGCTGGAAATAGGGGGTCCAATGGTCCATTAATTCATCTATATACGTCGATCCTCCTGTGCTTGCCGGATCCAGAGCAAATGCCCTTGCTGTTTCTCCGGAAGACATAATCCCCCTTTCAAAAATTAGGACAGGATTTCGAGTGACCAGTCCAAGCTGGCGTGTTCTTCATTGATCCAATTGGGTGGTACTGCTTTCTTCAATAAAACGCGGAAGTCAAAAGCCAACTTGCGTATTTGAGTGTAGGTTATTCCATAATGCAATTTTGCACATTATTTAATTTCGTCTCCAAGAAGGACTTCTTCTCGATTGGAAAGCACCTGTTTGGAAGCATATTTTTCTCCTGTGATGACACTTTTGTTGCCCAAATATAAAAATTCCCCATTTCTTTGAAGCTTTTTTAATCTGCTCTCTAGAGTTTCTCGTCTGCATCAATGAAACTAATATTTATTTCATGGGGAGCGTCCCGTAAGTGGCTCGTTTGGAGGCACAAAGCCATTACATTTGTACAACTGTCTTTTGACTTATATTTTCCACACATAATAATATGGTTGGCTTTATATAAAGCTTCACCCTCGATCATTCCGCGGTGTCCCAATGGGAACATTGTAACTATGTCATGGAACGTAACGTCCATTATATTACACAAAATTATATTAAAAATTAAAACTAGACAAAAAACACAGAGTAACACAATGAAAAACTAAAAGAAAACATAATTAATAATTATCCTGAATTAACCCACGTGGGGGTTTACATTCAGTACAAGTGTAATTAAGTGCATGTTCGACATTGAACTCAAGTGCACATTTAGCCGTTGGCTCGGGTAAACTGCACCGTCAAAAGATGCACCATTAGTGTACTGTCTACCTTCATTACGGTGGTCCTTGAATTGCACTCTCGAGATGTTGATCGTGGTATGACGGCTGAGGTGGTAGGTGGGTTTTTATTAACCTCGACCGCAAACTTTGTGAAGGACTGATGGGGCGGAAATAGGGATGGTCCCCTGATGGACTTGTATTCATAGAGCGAGCCATTGGCTTGGGTAAACTGCACCGTCAAGAAGATGCACCATTAGTGTACTGTCTACCTTCATTACGGTGGTCCTTGAATTGCACTCTCGAGATGTTGATCGTGGTATGACGGCTGAGGTGGTAGGTGGGTTTTTATGAACCTCGACCGCAAACTTTGTGAAGGACTGATGGGGCGGAAATAGGGATGGTCCCCTGATGGACTTGTATTCATTGAGCGAGCCATTGGCTTGGGTAAACTGCACCGTCATGGAGATACTGTGTACTGCCTACCATCATTACGATGGTCCTTGAATTCCACTCTCGAGATGTTGTTTTTTCGTAAGTTTCAGGCATCGACCTTGTAGTCATAGAGAGTAGATCCATTGACCTTGTAGTCATAGATCTCAGAATCATTGATCTTGTAGTCATAGAGCGTAGATCCATTGACCTTGTAGTCATAGATCGTAGAATCGTTGATCTTGTAGTCATAGAGCGTAGATCATGGATCTTGTATTCATAGATTGTGGATTCATGGATCCTGTATTCATAGAGCGTCGATTGTCTTTGCCCGCTCTCGTATGAGTTCTTTACTGGTAATTTGAAGTTTTAGAAAAAAAAAACCGAAAAAAAATAGAGGGTTACTTAGGAGACTGGACCTTGACATAGATACAAAAATGAGATGAAAAGTTCCTTTGTATTTTTAAGAGGTAATTCACATTACCGTTTTGCACACTCAGATTTTCCCCCGGAAATGTCTGTTTACCCGAATGGCCCCCGTGCGAACTTTTTGTATTTCGGCTTGAGAAGCCCTCTCAGCCGCCTCATCGTATCCCTATCCAAGCTGGATTTCCGCTGTTTTTCTTCAGCATTCATTTTAATAGTGTGCTTTGTGCTAATAAATCTGACGTAGCTCTTGTCTCTCGAAGTGCCAACGACCACGCCTTCATCGTTTTTCTTATAATGTTCGGTGTAATTTAAATATCTTCATTTTTGCTCACTGATTACATCATCTTCATTTGCCACAATGTCCATTTGTACACTCCCCCCACTCACAGAGTGCACTTGGGCAATATGTGCATTTAAATTGTCTTTCCTTTCAAATTGGGATGAACAAAGAGAGCAATTATTTAACTTTTTGCAATGGTGTCTTTGGTGCCGTCGAAATGTGGTTAGGTCCCTATACACTTTACCACATTGTAGCCCTGAACTTACTGTAGCCAGTTTCGGGCGCCGAACACACATACCGGGGGTCGCCTTCCAGGTAGTGTTGGGCGATACACTGAAATATATCGATACGGCCTGTATCGTAATATCGGAATGAGTCACATCGATACGTATCGGTATCGGCCAGACCTGTATCGATACACGATATATCGGAATACGATACTGTTTTTCCCTGTAACTTCCATCTTACACTAGAGAGACGAGCCATTGTACTCGTATATATAAGTTTCCGGATGCTGGTGCCAGGCTTGGGGCATCTTTGTGCTTCCGTTCGTATTGTATTTTTAAATTTGTCGTATTTCCAATTGTTTTCACAAAAACTGCACATAATTTACATACACCCGCATTCTTTTCCTTTCTAAAATACTTGATCATGAAATTAAGAAATATAAATAGTATTGTATAAAAAACGATACGATACAAGTGAAAAATCCGATACATCGATAATGTATCGTCAACATTGTATCGATACAATTATCGATACTCGTCCCATATCATCCATACTAATATCATACTGAGAATGTATAAACATACCGGCTTGCGCCTTTATGTCACAATCCTGTACAAGATTCTTACATCTGAACAAACAACAATCCATATACCTCTTCGCGGTCGCAGCACTAATTACACCAGTTGCAACCATATTCTGACCATGAACCATAAGTTCATACATACGATCAGTTTCCCTACCAGAATCTCTATAATCTATACTACACACAACAATGTATATTTAATCTTCCAGCCCTAATATGTCTAACATAATTAGCACCAGCATCAAGCAAACAAACATCATACCCCACATACAACGGTTTAGTGTCCTTGGTTATTTTTAATTTTAAAAGAATTAAAGCTTCCGCACAATCACGAGTAGCAGCTGTAAAAGCATGAGGATGACGTATCTTATTAGAAAAAAAAACTTTTAATTCAGGGTAAGAAGATTGTATAATAGCAGATTCTGAAGCGGTCAAGACATACTGCACAACCAATTTTTCTTGCCCCTTAACTGCATTATCCAAAGAATTTTTAAAAATATGACGAAGATTAGAAGTAGAATCCTTCACCTGATCAGACAAAAAGCGACGGGACACCTCCGCTAGAGTATCATTAAAATCTAACCCACCTAACGTACATAACTTATTTAATAGACGGGGGGCTGAGGGCGTCTGTTCTTGACGAAGGGGAGGAAAAGGTTTGAGCCTGTGGAGCGATGGGGAGGCTCTGGTAGTTTCAGGAAACCTGAGTCTAAGCCCCCGATTACACCTTACAATTTCCAATCCAAATAGGATCATAAAAAAATATGATCAAGAAAAATTGTAAGGTGTAAAGTGAATTGAGTCAATTATGATACAATTTGTATCGGCCGGTACAAATTGTATCATAACTGCTGCAACTACCTTCCTCTATGCTGCGTGTGTTTGTTGTTGTTTGGTTGAAAATGGAGGCTGAGGTAAGTGGAATGGAAATGACCCGTATTTTAATAGAAAATGTGGAGGAGTACGAATTTCTTATAACGATGAATTGAAAGAATATAGCAGAAATTATTTAACCTAAAACGGTTCAAAAAAGGACCCTAAAAATCTTCGAAATTCTATTTTTTTACCATGTCAAGTTGGCGTCTTTGCTAAACATGATCCTATTTTTATTGTCAAGTGTATTGCAGTTTTTCTAAAATTTTTATGATGCTAAAAAAATAGGATCATATAAAAATAGGATCATATATTTATTGTAAGGTGTAATCGGACCCTTACTGTCCGCCGTTGGGGCTTTTGGGGGCTACAAATTTTTTAAATCGTGCAATTTTCGGAAAAATCTGTCGAACGGGAGGACGAAAAATTTCCCCTTCAGAAGATAGGGGGCATGCGCCAGTATATAAAAACCAGGAAATAAGACACTTCGGTTGGGGCTTTCTACCCTTAAGACGCAATCCAAAATCGGTGGAGACCGGAAAAATCTGTCGAACGGGAGGACGAAAAATTTCCCCTTCAGAAGATAGGGGGCATGCCCTAGTATAGAAAAATCAAAAAATAAGACTTTTTGGTTGGGGCTTTCATCCCTTATGACGGGGTTGAAAATTTCGAAAAATTCGTCAGGACGAACGAGGGGACGATAAATTTCACCTGTGAACGATAGGGGGCATACCCTAGTATATGAAAATCAAGAAATAAGGCACTTCGGTTGGGGCTTTCTACCCTTAAGACGCAATCCAAAATTTGGCAAGTACTTATCTCAAATTGTGCCGAACATCAGCCCAAAAGGTACAAACACCAATCAGAGTAAAAATTCACCGTTAAACTCCAAATCTTATAGCACAGAGGAATTATCCAACAGAGAGGCGGGTAGGGCGCATCTCCGTATCCAGCCAGAGACGGCCGGAGAGAGCCCACTTAGACGTCATGCAATAAGGGCCTCAACGCTACCAGCTGGAGTCACGTGGGCACCCTGCAGCGTTTGCTAGGGGAGCTTTGAGTTCGAGCGAGTCCACTGTCTCCAGCGGAGACTGCCACCGGCTGCCACTCAGCCCTCAGCCAGCCCTCGCTCCTTCTCTTGTTGCCTCCCATTCCATGCACTAATATTCGCGTTCGCATTATAAAACTGATCAGTTCCCTTAGGCGGATACGTCCCACCACACTCGGTTAGCAGTAAATTGTTAATTTTCTCAGTAGGAAATTGACGAGTTTTTCTTAACCGATCATTGTGCGGGACGCAGCCTTAGGGTGCGTCCCACCCATAGGCGAACCAACGGGGGAGCCCCCCCCCCCAGAAACCGTTTAGCCACCCCCAGGATTTTTCTGACATACACATAACGTCACATAAAGCCTTGCCTACCCCCAGGTGAGGAGAAGGTCTGGAGGGCTTAGCTCCCCGCAGGTTTTTGGTCCTGCTACGCCCCTGGTCCCACCATGCCGAGCACCATGCGCAGTTAAGAGAAAACTGGAGATTTTCTCCCATGTTTACCATATATAATTTCCGAGAAAATCGGCGTTTTTCTCTTAACCTAGTATGGTGGGATGCACCCTTAATAGTAATAGCTGAGGGTTGGGGGCACAAGCCCAGAAACCAGACCGCTTTCAAGAACTATCCATTGCGCTCAGCTGGCAGCACTACCAAATACCAGCTCACCAGTCATCGAGTAAACGATGGGGACCTACAGTTTTATGAGGGTTCCGAACTACAACAGCCTCGATATACATTTCACTTGACATGCTGAACATATCAGAGGTGAATGCCGAGCAATAAATCTTTTTGGTAGGACCCGGCTGACCCGGCTCTCACTGCTCCTCAAAAGTCGACTATTTCGTCCACTCGGCTATCGAGGCCTTCGGGATGCACCCTTATTAGCTTGCTAAAACTCTCTCCCTTGGGGACTTGGGTAAATTAGTGACCTCCACTGTGTAGGGGGGAGGGCTCGAAACCAATATGGGGGCAAGCAAATGTATATGCGAACCATTTCTCACTATTTTTACTTCTATGAAATTCTAAAGGAATGTAAAAGCTATTTTCTAACAAATCATTTACCTACTTGTCTTTTCTTAGATATGTGACATGTGAAAATTTTAATTACCGGCAGCTGTGCCTTTGTCAGGCTTACGTCATCTCTGATGAAATAAAGGGTCCGACAATGGTCGCACATGACTTTTTCGCTATTTTTACGCCAGCTGTATCGAAAATTTTGATTTTTTTTACGTAAATTATTTCTTTTTGGGCCAAAATTTTAACTTTTTCTAAAAAGTATTTTGCCATACACTGGACAATAATTACGTGCACCTGCATACTGAATTTCAAACATATCCGTCAAACAGTGAAGTGTCGTTCGACGCGCAAAGTACATGTTTCCTATTTTATGTCTCACGGTCTTAATTTTCAAGTAAATCAAAATCTATTGAAAACATCCTTGATGCATCTATCTGAGACCACCCTCACCAATTTTCAAGAAAATCCATCAATTAGTGTTGTGGGAAACCTGACCTAACCAATCAAAAACGTGATTTCCATTTTCGGAAAATTTTCCTACGATAATGCCAATATTGACCATAATTATTAAGTTGATTTAATATCTTTCGGTAAAACTTCAAACTAGGTTAAAGTACACCTCCCTACCAATTTTTATTGAAATCGATCGAACAGTGCCACCGCCCGTATGTAATACATGGGCTGAGAAAGTTATGTTATCGTGCGAAATTTCGATTTTGAGATTTTGGGTTTCCCATGATCCTGGAGGTCCCCAGAGTCCAATTTAACTAATTCTCGTAATAAATAAGTACTAATTCGTAGTACGTACTTCCTGCGCTGTTAGGTAGGTAACATATTCATATCACGAAAATCTAGGTGATATTTCCCTTGCACCTTGATAGGAGCAAGTTGCAAGCACATAGCTCAGAAGGGGACGAAGCGCACTATTGTTAAGCTCCTAATGCTGAAACATAAGTAAACACCACTTCGTCGTTATCAAAGTCGTTAATTTTCGAAATAATAGGTATAAATCTCGATTAAATTTGGTATAGGTAAACCTGTCTAAAATCACGGTCCAGTCAAATTGTCGGCTAGCCAAGTGCGCCGTATGTAGTGATACACGAAAATTTCTTGTCTTGCTTTTGTTCTTGCATTTCTTGCATACAAAAAAAACAAGAGTTGATTTTCGCTGCAAGAATAAGAACAGAAACTGACTTGCAAGAACAAGATTTCTTGCAAGAGTTCTCGCAAGAGTCTTGCATACACCCAGGCAGTTTTTTTCCAAAGCTTTATTCACAAGTGACCATGGATAGCAGTCCATATTTTATTGTACGAAAAACTTTGCAGACTAGCTATGGGACGATCGATTGCACTTGAAATGGCCGTTCGGTAGGCGACAAACCATATTATAATCGCGGAAAATTTCATGTGTTTGCAAGAAATTGCAAGAGCAAGAACAAGAACAAGAGCAAGAAATGATTTCTACTTTAAGAACAAGAACAAGAAAAGCCGTGCATCGTGCATCACTAGTCATATGCGTGAAATCTGGAAGTTGTGATTTTTTGCAGAGTTGTTTAGAATGTTACTTGACGCATACAATAATCCAAGTTTTCGACCTCGAGCTCCGAACGCAACCTTTCTCTAGTTTTGGTGATTTACTCGTTACTCGTATACCCTGAAAAACCGTAGTTTTTTGGCAACAACATATTAGTACTTTTTTACAGGCAACAGAATTTGCTACAATTTACAAACAAAATGGTTTGTTTTTAAATTTTTTTAATGCTATGGCTTGTCGAAGATTCGAAGAAATGCCACAAATCTTGTATACGAGATGACTAAGGAGTAAATGTTTTAATTCTAAGAATGGATAGGGGTGTCCATTTATATGATATCTCGCCAATCAATGTGTCCGGAAGTGAACGCGGCTACCGAGATAAAGGTGCGGAAGCAGGTAAATCTTCAGGTGGTACCTCATTCAGTTTCTGCATGTTACGAATTGATTTTTTTGGAAAATAGTGATGGCTTTAGAAAGGGCCTATTCAAGAATCATAGGGAAGTGTCAACTTGATCATACTCCGAGCACTAGTTCCCGCATCACGGTAACATCCTAAACAACTCTGCGAAAAATCGCAACTACCGGATTTCACGCATACGGTAATGTCTAATTTGATTGGACTATACCTATACAGTTTCGGGAAAGTTCAAACAAACTTTGCCTAAGTGAAGTTATTGACAAAATAGGGACGAAAAAAACTCCTCTCACGCGCGTCAGGTGAATCCTTCTAATGCAAAAACAATGGTCCAATGACTGACTGACTGACAGACGTACGATACGTCAGATGGACATTTTTTTTAAAACCACTTTTTTGGACTCGGGGGACCTGCAGGATTATGGAAAACCTAAAATCTTAAAATCGAAATTGCTCACCTTGACACAGGTAGGTACGATTCCTATACCTGAGCCGTGAAAAACGAATGACAATGCTTACAAAATGTTGGCACTGATAATAAATAATACCTATTTTTAATGCCAGGTTCCCTTCTCCCAAAGGTACGCCAGGTTGCTTCGAAATTCAATTGGGGGGTCGTCTAAATGATGCCAGCACGATATGGAGGGGGAGAGGGGCGAAACTGGGGGATTTTCCGGACAGTACTGGTTCACATTCACATAATAAGATTTACAGAAACAAGTGATACAAACCTAAAACATTCAAGGAGACACGTGGACAGCTATCAATAAATAAAGAAATGAGACGGTGCTGGTATTAGGTATTTTCAGCCAAACTGAGACTTTTTTTCTAAAACTACTTATGGATCGAGAATTTTTTATTAGTGATATTGAATTTCATTTTATTTTATTAGAATTTTATTAGTGATATCACTTATTACAGGGCCAAACCCTTGGCGCAAATTGAACCTGAACCTATAATACTGAAGTTACTTCGGGTTTGCGATTTTTCTGTGTGTCCAGGGGAAGATACATACATGTGCTGAGTTTCAGTTCTATCGTTATGCTGGAACATGATAATAATTTGTATAGGTGAGTCAGTCAGTCAGTCAGTCAGTCAGTGACCCTCAAAAACAGCTAAGCTTGGGATGTCACTGCTCAGGACGGTTGGACATAGAAGTTCGAAATTTAATTAAGGAGGTCCCGTGGGACGCTACTACAGGAAAAGAGTATCCACTGTTCGAGCTACGCCCCCTTGCCTCCTGTAGAGAGGCACAAAAAGGAATCATGGGATGTAGCGCACCGACTGATATCTGCAACTTAGCGCACAGCTACTTGAGCGAGAATTTTAACTTGGCAAGTGGTATTGTTCACTCATGGGTCATCATCATGTTCATCACCTACCTATTATGCTAAACACCTCGACACTTGCCAAACGACAAGTGACGACGAAAATGGACTAAAATTTACTTCTCTCGCATCATAGAATTATTAAAAAATACTTTGCTAGGGATGAAAGATACCTAGGAAGGTATCTATTTACAATTCAAAGTTTCTTTGTCAAAAATAGATTATTAAGGGTGCGTCCCACCATGCCCAGTTAAAATTAAACTGGAGATTTTGTCCTATGTTTACCATGTTAAATTTAACTTTTGAGTTCAATTTAACATGGTAAATCTCCAGCTAAATTTTAACTGGGCATGGTGGGACGCACCCTAAAAGGTTCTGAAAAAGGGAAAACAAGCCTACTAGAAAATAGCAAGTAGCAAGACTGGCCAAAAAAAGATAGGTACATTTACCTCCATACCTCTGGGTCGGAAAGGGTCGCGCTATTCTTATCGGTGCGCTATGTTTCCCGTGCGCTACATTACAGTGCGCTAGATGGATGCTAAGATCTCCAGGATTATGGGAAACCTAAAATGTCGAAATAGAAATTGTGCGCCTTGACACAGGTTCAATACCTAAACCTGACCGGTGAAAAACGAATGGCGATGTTCGCAAAGTGTTGGCACTGATGATTAACAATATGTATTTTAAATGCCAGGTTCCCTCCTCCCGAAGGTACGCCAGGTTGCTTCGAACGTCGGTGGGGGGTCATCTAAATGATGCCAGCACGATATTGTGGATGAAAAGGGCGAAATTGGGGGTTTTCCGGGGAGTACTGGACTGGATGACGTTGTACTGGAGTTATAGGCATCTATGGTAGTGTCAGTGTCCAAGGGAGTAAAGAAAGTAAGGTGCAAGGTATCCCATATACTTGAAACTCGTTTTGATAAAAAAGATTGTCTAATTCATAGTAGGTAGGGCATTTTAGTCCTCCTAACCCACATTGGTTACAACCATACACTTATACCTGTAGGTACATTTTTAACAAAGCTGCGAAGCATTACCATATTTCTTTTACCAAGAATTTGCTACTTCGGTAGAAAAAAGTGATATTTAATTATTTTTATTTTTATGTAGTATGTCACCTGTCGTTTAGTCTTGTACCTATCCTGAGGCCTGTGACCGTCACTACCCTGCCTATTTTGCCTCACAGTAACCCCGGCTGTGCTTATTCCACCAAGCAATAATATAACCGGGCACCGGATGGCAAGGAATTTCCAGACATGTTACGCGAGGGGGTTGAAGAAGTACGCTAGCGCTTGGAGCGGCTGTGGGCCAAAGCTCTCTGAGCTCTGACGGGTGTGGGCTTTCACTTGAACACAGATTATGTATTGAGCCGCCAGCCCCCGCTTATAGTAAGACACCAAGACCCCTCAAATTTTGAAATGGGCGAAAAGTTACCCCAGAACTTGCTTAGTAAGTATGATATTGAGTTTTTTCTTGTTGCTATGAATTTGTCTTAATATTATCTACAACTTTTGTCTTGTAAAGTTTTTCGTCCGAAGTAACCTTATCGCAGGGGGTGGAGGGTTGTAATTTCAAAACGCATTAATGATTCGGAAGCAAGTGACAAGGTCACGAAGAGTACTTGGCCCATAATTCTGCGGTGTTATACAAGATTAATATTTTTATATGTTTAGCTTATGGCACTAATTTATTCCCATTTATAAATGTACCACTGCCTCTGTCTGTCTGCTTCCACGCACAAAGTAAACAGATACAGTGTTTACATTTACCATTCTCTGTTTTATAGAAGGAATTTAGAAATATGCAAATGTAGATACTTACCTAATGTAGGCTCGAGAACCTCTTCCAAGAGGTTACAGAACGGCGATAGTTTGAACCTACCTACTTATGTACCTACATAATAAATATGTAGGTGATGATCAGGGGGCGGATCGACATGCACTAAAAATCGATGAAATATGCAAATGTAGATACCTAATGTAGGCTCAAGAACCTCTTCCAAGAGGTCACAGAACGGCGATTGTTTGAACCGAACGTCGGGCGCACAGGGAGTTGGGCTGGCGGATGCACAGGGTGTTGGGCAGGCGGATGCACCTCTGGTCTGTCCTGTGGCTGATCCTGTTGATGGATTAAACCTACTCCTCCCTAAACACCCAAGATGTTAATTAAAATTAAATGAGAACAACTGCACTGCAACTCATAAGACAAACATATGATAAGGTAAATCTGTTCGTTAGGAGGCACTATACTATACGTGGTGACATCCAGCCTAAATCAAATCAACAAATCTACGTGCATCCATATTTCTTGCTTGGAAATATTTTCACTAAAATAGACAGGAATGTCGCTGACACTACTGAATGCCTTCAGAGACATTTCGCCTTGCACCAACGACACGGCATAAACACCCTGGCTGTAGTACGGGCTAAGGATAGCGGCAGTCGTGTTAGTGCAGCGGAAGGTAACGCTCAACACCTTGGAAACCGTAGCAACGGTCACGGGTGAAGAAAACAAGGATTCAGCTTGTCCCTGAGGCTGCGAAGTATCAATGTCTTAAAAGTAAAAGCAATGACTAGCTTATATTAATGAAATAATATTGTAGTGATGGAGGGTGGTTACCCTTTCTAGTCGTTCCACCACACCATTAACTAAAATGCTAAAAGTGAGTGCGAATGGGTACTCTTTATTCACTATGTGATATAAGCGGAAAAAAAATGATAGTCAGGGATGTTAATCTTGGCTTTATCATAGCAATCCCCCCAGAAAAAATGATTTGGAGGAGAAGTCCAGTTCCCCTTACTCCCACTTAAGTCCTTGAAGTTTGCGAGTACACCAATTGTTGGAAATCTGAGTTTTTCTTGTCAAACCTTCGGAATCGTAGGGTGGTAAGAACACAGTTTGATGGGTCCAACGTGGACGTAAGCCACCAATGGCAAGTTCCTTTGCCACTATGGCATTGTTATTGTTATTTTCCTTGAAGCCTTGAAATTCCACAAAGATAACAAATGATAACAACTTACCATTTTCACAGACCGTTTTAGAATTTAATGATGAATGGAATGGGACTGTAGACTAAAAATGGTAAAAACATCCCACTATGACCCAAGCAGGTGCGGCTGAAGAAGCGTTTTGCTTAAACACTAGTAGCTTAACACTGTAATCGACAGGAATGTCGCTGACACTACTGAATGCCTTCAGAGACATTTCGCCTTGCACCAACGACACGGCATAAACACCCTGGCTGTAGTACAGGCTAAGGATAGCGGCAGTCGTGTTAGTGCAGCGGAAGGTAACGCTCAACACCTTGGAAACCGTTGCAACGGTCACGGGTGAAGAAAACAAGGGTTCAGCTTGTCCCTGAGGCTGCGAAGTATCACTGGCGCTTCATGATGGCTCATGTTATTTCCTTCATTATTATAACAATATAACAATTTTAGCACCGTCGAATATGTGTCATGTTTCTGGATCCATTTTATAACTGAATTTTTTTTATGTCTTAAAAGTAAAAGCAATGACTAGCTTATATTAATGAAATAATATTGTAGTGATGGAGGGTGGTTACCCTTTCTAGTCGTTCCACCACACCATTAACTAAAATGCTTACCCCCCCCCCCTCCCCCCAAAAAAATGATTGGGAGAAGAAGTCCAGTTCCCCTTACTCCAAATTTAGTCCTTGAAGTTTGCGAGTACACCAATTGTTGGAAATCTGAGTTTTTCTTGTCAAACCTTCGGAATCGTAGGGTGGTAAGAACACAGTTTGATGGGCATTCACACGCATGCGGAAGCGTTGGTATTGAGAAAAAATAACGAGATCCATTAGAGCTGGGATGGGGTTTGGAACGGCCGGCGAGGAAGGGGGAGAGGAAAGGAAAGTAGGAGGGGGTCGTGAGAAGTCCGGAAAGGTGAAGGGAATGGAGGTAGTGTCCGGCGGACGAAGGGGAGGAGCAGGAGAAGGAGTAGGGGAACGGACAGGGGGGAGGAACCGGGACGCCTCCTCAGCAACAGAACATCCCAACGGGGAGACTGCTGAGAAGACGGGAGGAGACCCCCTAGGGCGGAGAGCCGGGGGGCATGGAACTGCGGTACGCAACGAAGTATCATACAGAGATACTTGAGCGACCCGGGGCCACACTTTACGAACAGTGGGGTCGTGCCTAGCAGGGCGACCAATAGTGCCGTTACATCCTTGCCTGCTACTGCTACTGATCCATTTGCCTAATTCTTCTTCTTCCTTAGTGTTCAAGACAGGTGGCGGCCCACGACTGGTCTTCACGAACGTGTCGCTTAATTTGCAAAAACAAGAAGTGCGTCTAAGGCTGGATTTTACGAAAAAATATGGGCTAGGTAAATTTATAAGAAGAGTTTAGGCAGTAGGTACGAACCTAAATCGAAGGGTTGACCGTGGCACCACGAAGACTTGGGCAGCCTTTTTTTGACATGCCCCCTCCCCCCCTCACAGCCTTGGCCATGGCATCCTCAGTACATGGCATTTTCACTTTCCTGGTGAAGAAATCATGATACATTTAATAACTCTGTAGTCGCCACTACAGTAGTTGCCACCAGTTAGTAGCGGCCACTACAGTAGTCGCCACCAGTGGTAACTACTGTTATGCTTAGTCTTACTGAATCTGGACAAGACCAGTGCTTGTTACTAATGCACGAAGAGTGTTTCCGAGGATAAAAATTTGTAATATCTAATTGTTGCCATGGGGTGGCCACAACTGTCACAAATAGGAATTTGATGTTACAGTAGTTGCCACCACCCCCAACCGCCGAAATCTTATAAACGTTAAGAATATTTCACAATATTTCGAAAGCTCAGTTATCGCATCCAAGGAAACATCTGCAATGTAATAGGGGAAGTGTCCCACATTGTCAAATCGAGTAGATGGCCGCGGGACCATGGGCGTCCTTATTTTTGGAACGTCGTCGGTGACATCCTCAATACTTATTCTTCTCTTGACACGTCCACTATTATTTAGTTCTTCGGACAACTGCATGCGGATAGCTTTTAGCTTTGTTTTACTTGCGACCCCGTGAACTGATTTGTAGTCCCGCCGCATCAAGATCCATGAGTTATTGACGGACACATCAAGCATTTGGGAGAATATTGACAGGTACCATCTTTTGGTACGGAGGGCTGTGCGGTACATTGCGATAAACATGTCAGCAGAATCGACGCCCCCCATATGTTGATTGTAGTCTTTAACTATTTTCGGGCAAGACACATCTACCCTTCCCTTCTCTTCCTTAGAGTATCTTTGAACGGCGGACATTGGATTTTTTCCAACATAGTTAGACGTCAGAATCACTTCTTTGTTATCAGTCCATTTTACCACACACAATTTTCGTTGTTCGTCTGTTTTTTCCACTGCTGTTCCTCTCTTAACTTTAGGTGTTTTTTTTTCTTAGTGGTTTCTTCCCGAAGTCGATTTGCCCGGATGGTTCCTACACATAAAATTCCGTATTCATTTCTGAGATGGCAGACTAATTCCAACGAGGTGAAGTAGTTGTCACAATAAACCACTGTGAGTGGCTTATTTGGTACTGTCTGTACTAAAGTTAAAACAACTTTTGCACCCAAGCCGAAGTTTTCCTCTTTTTCATGAAATGTGATTCCTCGAAAAGTGGCATTTCCTCCGTAGATAAGGAAGTCGTAGACGAACCCTGACACTCCTGCCCTGACAAATATTTTATAGCCCCATTTCCGTGGCTTGTTTTTAACATATTGTTTTCTGGACCCAGCTTTTTTGCCTTTATAGGGGACCATCATTTCGTTCACCGATTGTCTCCGTTCATTTTTGATTTGATTGAAGTTTCGTCGTTAAATGTCTAGCACTGGCCGAATTTTGAAATACGGGTCATCACTGCTACTGGCGTCTGCGTTGTTCACAAAGTGAATGTTCCGTCGTATTTTTTCGTACTTTTTCAGAGACATAATGTCCGTTATTGAAGTAATTTTATACGATGATTGCCAGTAATCTTCATACGATGGCAATTTTATCAGTCCCATTTTTAGTTCAATCGCCAGAAAGTCTCGAAGATCGTCCTTTGTCATATTGATAGATTGTCCAGAAAGGGACACAGAATATTTATTAGTACGATAGTCGAGTGGAGATTCAACATCGCCGCCGTCTGGTGCTGGGAAATCATCTGGCGGGATGTCCACCGTGTGGCTAAATTCTTCATCTGTAAATACGAAAGTCCTCCTTTCGATTCCGGTTTTTTTTTTTTTAGCTTTTTTGACTTTTACCGACTTTGTTTCTGCGTTTTTCTTTACTTTTTTAGCTGTTCCCTTCATTTTTTGTTGCTTATTAGCCGTCAGAACTTCTTCTATGTCCTCAGTGCTGCCTTCTGGTTCCCTTGTAGATTCTTCCATAGCTTCAGTGCTGCCTTCTGGTTCCCTTGTGGATTCTTCCATGGCTTCAGTGCTGCCTTCTGGTTCCCTTGTGGATTCTTCCATAGCTTCAGTGCTGCCTTCTGGTTCCCTTGTGGATTCTTCCATGGCTTCAGTGCTGCCTTCTGGTTCCCTTGTGGATTCTTCCATGGCTTCAGTGCTGCCTTCTGGTTCCCTTGTGGATTCTTCCATGGCTTCAGTGCTGCCTTCTGGTTCCCTTGTGGATTCTTCCATAGCTTCAGTGCTGCCTTCTGGTTCCCTTGTGGATTCTTCCATGGCTTCAGTGCTGCCTTCTGGTTCCATCCTGGATTCTTCAACAGCCAGTAGCCAGTGTCATCGTTTCATATGAATCGATTTCTTCCAATAAATTCTCTACAGATGAAGACAAGGAAGGTGCTTCACTGGAGGAAGCATCATCGTCAACGCACGCTGTGAGTGGGCACCGTTCCTAGAAAAAATATTTACATAATTAAGAAATCATTGTGGAAAGTAATCATAGTAGGTAACTTAGTAACGTTGTTTCCTTTTTTACCTCCTCGTTATCGTCAGAAAAATCTTCATCGTCTGACCCTCCTTGAGGAACAATGGAGTTCTTGAGTGCTAAGGCCAATATTTTAGCGCCACGGGAAGAGATGTCCAGTATGTTTGAACCACCTCTTTGACCTCTTGATGTTGACGGCACGGCAAGAGTTCTCTGAAAACATGAAGTTTCTCGTTACCGAGAGCCCAGAAATGTATCTCATGGGATACGTCCTTGGAGCTCAATCGATCACTGTTTATAGTACTTTGTATCTTACAAGATACATACTTTTAACAACACCAAACCCGGCATGACCCACTTTGTATCCTATGGGATACAATCACATTGTTTCATCTCAGTGAACCCATCTGAATGTTTTAGAGGACTAAAGTTAACGAGTCCGAGTTTGATTTAAAAAAAAAAAATTTATTCCAAAAGACACGCACATTCACAATACTTGTATACTCTTAAGTCTAAACTAAAAAGAAACGATGACTACGAAATGTCAGCCCGAAGTGCCGTGGAGGCGTCGAGAAATTCCTTTTATAGGAGAGGGTGCAGTGGGTGTGGTTTCTGGAAGCGTCGGTAATAAAGTTTTTGACAAATGTCGATGGGTTGTCGAAAGATGACAGAAACAGTTGAAGGTAATGTGCCGTACGCGTGCTTTGTTTATTTAGAGACATAATTGAGTTTTATTGGGTGTGTTGATGCAGCTGTCTATGACTCTGTAGGGGTGTGCTGACGCAGCTGTCTATAACTATATAAAGCTTCACCCTCGATCATTCCGCGGTGTCCCAATAGGAACATTGTAACTATGTCATGGAACGTAACCTCCATTATATTACACAAAATTATATTAAAAATTAAAACTAGACAAAAAACGGACACGGAATCGTATGGAAAAAAACGTACCATGAGTATTATGATGTACACTTGCTCCGGACAGAGTAATTGGTAATCATAAAGATTATTCAAGTGGAGGATAAAATTTCCAAAGAGGTTTTTTCGCAGCAGGATCTTGCCCTGTTGTTCGACAAACTTTTGACACACTGAAAACATGTATTTTTTCGCCAAAAAACTGTCAACCTTACTTAATTGCTGAGGTGGAGGGCCTGCCGCACCCTCTCCTCCTGCTGTTCTGTCAGCAACGGTAGCACCTGCCGCACCGTCTCCTCTTGCTGTTCTGTCAGCAACGGTAGCACCTGCCGCACCCTCTCCTCCTGCTGTTCTGTCAGCAACGGTAGCACCTGCCGCACCGTCTCCTGCTGTTCTGTCAGCAACGGTAGCACCTGCCGCACCGTCTCCTCCTGCTGTTCTGTCAGCAACGGTAGCACCTGCCGCACCCTCTCCTCCTGCTGTTCTGTCAGCAACGGTAGCACCTGCCGCACCCTCTCCTCCTGCTGTTCTGTCAGCAACGGTAGCACCTGCCGCACCGTCTCCTCCAGCATGCCAATGAGAAAAACTTTGATAGAATCGCGATTGAACCCTTGTGGCCAGTGTCCTCCAAAGACAGCCATCTCGCTATCGAGGATGGTCGGTCACATGGTTCAGAACATGAGAAGATTCCACACGTTAACGATCTCTTTTTCACCATTATTGATCTCGGTGAAGGCGGCTCTCCGTGGCCTCCTGGTCAAACACAGGACTTGTAATCGGAGGGCCCCGGGTTCGAATCCCGATACCGCAGATTTTTTCTTGGGAGCATGGATGTCTATAGTGGGTCTCAATAACCATCCTTGGTTAATTGTTAAGATAACATATTTGATAATGGTAAATATTAAGAATCAGTGGTGTCCTAACTTCACCGGTGGGCATACTGGTCTGTTTGGAGCTGGATGTATAAGATAATCCAATAACAAAAGAAACAAAAATCTCGGTGAAGACGTACTTACCCATTTTCCAACACGAAACTTACCCATTTTCCAACACGAAGAGATTCCACATTTTCATAATCACTTTTTCGCCTTCATTGACGTCGGTGAACTCCTCGAGCATCCTGACGGAGTGCTCTTTGAACCACTCGTTTTCATCGTCAGATCCTCGTACTCATGTGAGTGGTTTATTGGCTGAAGAGTGCGTGAATGGTAGTAAGTAAACAGAACTGGCTCCGTCAGTGACACGTAGCTCAGGGCTAATGGGAGATCCGCTTTTGCTCGAGCATATGTACCAGTGGTTGACGACGAAGTCGCTGACGACATCAGGGACCCAGTTTAGCTAAAAAGAAGGAATGTCTTAGTTAAGAATATCCCTAACCTGAGTTGGATAAGAATTTATGAAAATTTGCCTTCTTGCATTCATCATCAGTTGAATCCGAAAAGTTTGTGCGTTGTGCGGCTGCACTATATCCCCCCCCCCCCCCCCCCAAATACTCACATGCAGCGGCGGACATTCCCAATGTAGGCGTCCTTGAGCCAAACGCAACCGCGCCACCCGCTTGACCCCGTCCTTCCCAGGGAAAACTTCTTCAACTCTGACCAGGGGCCATATGGTCCTCTTCAAATTTTGGCTACCTACCGTTACCACCTCCCCCACCTCTAATGCCCTAGTCACCTCTTTAGCCCTACCCACCAGCCATTTGATATAATGCTATGATATTCAGCTGTTTTACCTAAATTAACACGGTGGTTCACTATCTCATTTTTTGTTTGTTTGACATACCTACGGATTAGCTTAAAACAGAGTTAATGAAAGTCACTGTAAATAATGCAGTCTTTATTGTCAGACTTAATATTTACGTTACATTTTCCTCCGTGAAACAGGTCTTATTATTACAGAGAACATTTTTGTATGAGGAAATGCTCCTTTCGACGTCCACCGAGGTGATTGGCGCATACCTGATTATGCTCATACCTGAATATATATATATATGACGGCGAATCTGTAACCTTGGCAACAGGATCATTTTTTAAAATAGCTGCAATGTTCCTAACTTTATTTAACCCTCCATGTCCGGAATTATTATTATTATTATTATTATTTATCATACCTGTGATATGATATTCTATTGTAATTAAGCCTAAAACGGAGAAGGTTGAAAGGTTGGTTACCTTGATGGAAGATGCAGGATATCCCGGTACACCTTATATTTGAACACACTGAACACAATGTCTCTGGCTGCGAATGTGTCGGATAGCATTTCCTTGTCATCTTCCTCAGAATTCGTGTCATGATTGCTGATTTCCTCTTCATCTCCACTTGCGTCGCTGTCAAATTGGTTCAAAATGTCGTCCGCCCAATCTTGGAAACCAGGATCGGTCAAACGCATTGATGACTTGCCTTGTTGTGCCATCTTACAAAGGAACTGAAATAATAAAAAATAAAAATAAAAAATGAAATTGTGGCATGAACTGTCAGTGGGGTTTATAACACCCCAACGGAACAAGAAAAGGTTCGTACGTACCAAGAGTGCGGCGTTCGGAGCGTGACCACCCTCAAGCCAGGTGCAAGAGGCACTGGTAGGAGGGTTCCTGGACCTGGAGTCACGTGACTCTATCTCATTCCCGCGCTTTTTTTTTTTATTTGAAAGAAAAGGCCACAGCATTGCGCCATATGGCCACCCGCGCTTTTTGACAGCCTTTTGAAAATGTGCTGGGGTTCTATGAACCCCCATGACAGGCGAAGGGTTAAACTCAATGCAGGTACTACACTCATCGGTAGTAGGGGTCCCAAAACTAATGTTGTATCTGGTGGTAACTAGTTACCTGAAATAGCCGACTTTCACTTGGAGTTGTTCATCTGTGACTGAAGCATTATAAATTTGCCAAAGTTTAATAATGTTAACTTCACTGATTCTTCAGGTACGCCATACCGTCGCTAGACAATTTAGCTATTACCTCTTCTAAGCCTGACTCACACATTTGATCAGGTTTTTTGATTGTATTATACTGCTGTATTATCAACGCCTCGACTTCTCGCGGACAGTAGATATAGACTGGCTTAGACTGGCACCATTACATGGTGCGATTCAACCCCAGTGTGGACAACGCAAGTGCTCGCTACAATTTGATGCGACAAAAGCTTCCCCTAAAAAAAGGTATCCGCTGCTATGATGGAACACACCTTTGTTGTCAAGGAATTTCAGACGAATGCAATTCGTATGTATCGTTGATCGGTCTCCATGTTGGCCTCTATCTACTACAGGCTCTTGGGAAAGGGTGTCGGACTGGGATGGCTGCGAGGGTTGCGAATCCAAGAACAGGCTGTGCCCGTGAACTCGAGCTGGCAACCCCAGTGTGGACAACGCAAGTGCTCGCTACAATTTGATGCGACAAAAGCTTCCCCTAAAAAAAAGGTATCCGCTGCTATGATGGAACACACCTTTGTTGTCAAGGAATTTCAGACGAATGCAATTCGTCTTTATCGTTGATCTGTCTCCATGTTGGCCTCTATCTACTACAGGCTCTTGGGAAAGGGTGTCGGACTGGGATGGCTGCGAGGGTTGCGAATCCAAGCCCAGGCTGTGCCCGTGAACTCGAGCTGGGGAATGCTGTGTTTACCCAGTCCGTAAATGTCATTTGTCAATGGTCAAAGTTCAGGTCCGGTTGTCTCGGGTAAAGAAGCTGAGGGTGAGTGGGTCGTTGTCGGAGCAATGTCTGCCCGACGCACACTTGGACGCACACCAAGGATGATAGACGCACACATGGACGCACACCAAGGATGCTAGACGCGCACTGACTACGCAGAAGGCATAGCAGACTGTGCTGCACTAATAGGTTTACTGCGCAACTCGCATATAAGTACGAATCAGCAAAATGAATGCTTTGCTGGGGACAATTCCCAACAGCCCCTAAACCATATCACCCCTAAAATGCCACTTCACCCCTAAAATGCTGTTTCGTCCCTAAAGCCAAATCGTGCCTAAAACGCCATATGGTCCCTAAAATGCTGTTTCGTCCCTAAAATACCATATCGTCCCTAAAAATTTAAAGTGCTCATGTATGTCACTGTAGTAGGTACTATTTTACCGATTTCCCCTATAAAAATTTAAAGTGCTCATGCATGTCACTATAGTAGGTAAGGTGAACTAGGGTGAAAAGTGATATATCAACTTCAGCGAATGATAGCTGGAGACCCATATGCACTACAGAAATGATTGTAGGGTCCATCGATTCCTTGATTCATGTTCTTTCCACTAGTTCTGTTGCGTTTTAAAAAGCGTTGTAACGAAAGGACTTATTACATTTTTACTTTCTCTATTTTTATTTTACTATTACTTCACCGAAGTCCAAATCTTATTATCAAACAGAGGATAACAATGAACGAATCTAACTTAACAACTGAACACACAATGTTGAAATGCTTAGGTACTTGCAAATTTATTAATAATATTTATTAAATACTGGAAACGCACAGAGGTACGTTTCTAAACGCATACCAAAAAACGCAACAAAATCTAACGATCAATCGGTAACAGTGGCATAATCGATTATTGTTTTGGCGCACAAAATTTAAAAAGTTACAATTAATTTTTTACTTTCTCGTTTTTTTTAAATTTAATTTTTAAGTCCAGATTTACCGGCAATCTGGACTTAATTAATCAGCGAAAATTATTATTTATTTATTGCTTTACGTGATAATGAAGTTAACGCCAAATATTTGACATGATAAAAATAATTATTGTCCCCCAAATTTCCGGGGCGGGGGGGGGGGGGGAGGCCGGAATATTCCGGGCCTGCCCCCCCCCCCCAAGATGGCACCCCTGCCTAGGGTTCCTCTCCTACCAAAGAAAGGTTGAAGCTTACCTTATAGATGGAATAGACAGGCGACCCTCTGGATCCACTTGTATTTAAAGTTTACAAATTACGTTAACATGGTTAATTATGGAAAGACAGAATTACGATTTGTCACCTCGTCATTCTGGACTGTTTCATTCGAGTTCCTGAATCTTGGTGGAATGTCGTTTCTAAATTGCCTCGAGTGCGAGCCACCACCCCTTGCACGTCGAATCTGTGCAGGTGGTTTGCACGTCGAATCTGTGCAGGTGGTGAATGGTGCGTGAATGATCGTAAGTAAACAGAACTGGCTCAGGGCTAATGGGAGATCCGCTTTTGCTCGAGCATATGTACCAGTGGTTGACGACGAAGTCGCTGACGACATCAGGGACCCAGCTTAGCTAAAAAGAAGGATTGTCTTAGCCAAGAATATTCCTAACCTGAGTTGGATATGAATTTATGAAAATTTGCCTTCTTGCATTCATCATCAGTTGTATCCGAAAAGTTTGTGCGGCTGCACTAAATCCCCCCCCCCCCCCCCAAATTCTCACATGCAGTGGTGGACATCCCCAATGTAGGCGTCCTTGAGCCAATCTTAACCGCGCCACCAGCTTGACCCCGTTCTTCCCAGGGAAAACTTCTACAACTCTGATCAGGGGCCAAAGGGTCCTCTTCAAATTTTCGCTACCTACCGTTACCACCTCCCCCACCTCTATTGCCCTAGTCACCTCTTTAGGCATACCCACCAGCCATTTCATATATGCTAAGATATTCAGCTGTTTTACCTAAATTAACACGGTGGTTCACTATCTCATTTTTTGTTTGTTTGACCTACCTATGGAATAGCTTAAAACAGAGCTAATGAAAGTCACTGTAAATAATGCAGTCTTTATTGTCAGAATTAATATTTACATTAACATTTTCCTCCGTGAAACAGGTCTTATTATTACAGAGAACATTTTTGTATGAGGAAAAGCTCCTTTCGACGTCCACCGAGGTGATTGGCGCATACCTGAATATGCTCATTCCTGAATATATATATATATATATTTGGGCACAAGCGTAAACGTTTGGGACCATCAACAGAAGAAACTGCAGTTTCAGCTTCATTGCTTTCCTTGCGATTGACGAAATATATATATAGGACGGCGAATCTGTAACCTTGGCAACAGGACCATTTTTTAAAATAGCTGCAATGTTCCTAGGCCCTGTTCAGACCCTGTAGCCCTCAAATATGGCAGGGTAGGTGGCGCTGGTGGCAAGCATATTTCTATGCGGGACACACCACGACTCCTCCGCCGCTCTTCGGCTTCTCAAGATTTGGGCAGTAGGTAGCTCGCGCAGAGCCAGCGTCGATCCTATAGCCCATTCAGCGATCGACAGATTTTGCTGACGCCAAAAAACCTCATTTCTTTCCACAATAATGGAATTCCGGGCGTTGGCTTCAGCAGTGGTCTTCGGAATTGCCCATCTTCCCGCTCCTTGCACCAGTTGGGCGGTGTTGCCTTTGGCAGAGAAGTTACTTAAGTTGCGGGTCCAATTCAAGGATTGGGTATTATTACGAAGACACCAATCACTGGCTCGGGCCAAGTCAGCGCGAAAGTTGTCAAAGCCATAATCATTTGGAATGACAGTTGCTGGGTTGGTAAGCAGCAAATATTCATCACTCCAGGTTGAAGGTTGAAAGGTTGGTTACCTTCATGGAAGATGCAGGATATCCCGGTACACCGTATATTGGAAAACACTGAACACAGTGTCTGTGGCTGCGAATGTGTCGAATAGCATTTCCTTGATCCAATTGGGTGGTACTGCTTTCTTCAATAAAACGCGGAAGTCAAAAGCCAACTTGCGTATTTGAGTGTAGGTTATTCCATAATGCAATTTTGCACATTATTTAATTTCGTCTCTAAGAAGGACTTCTTCTCGATTTGAAAGCACCTGTTTGGAAGCATATTTTTCTCCTGTGATGACACTTTTGTTGCCCAAATATAAAAATTCCCCATTTCTTTGAAGCTTTTTTAATCTGCTCTCTAGAGTTTCTCGTTTGCATCAATGAAACTAATATTTATTTCATGGGGAGCGTCCCGTAAGTGGCTCGTTTGGTGGCACAAAGCCATTACATTTATGCAACTGTCTTTTGACTTATATTTTCCACACATAACAATATGGTTGGCTTTATATACAGCTTCACCCTCGATCATTCCGCGGTGTCCCAATGGGAACATTGTAACTATGTCATGGAACGTAACCTCCATTATATTACACAAAATTATATTAAAAATTAAAACTAGACAAAAAACGGACACGGAATCGTATGGAAAAGACGTACCATGAGTATTATGATTTACACTTGCTCCGGACAGAGTGATTGGTAATCATAAAGATTATTCAAGTGGAGGATAAAATTTCCAAAGGGGTTTTTTCGCAGCAGGATCTTGCCCTGTTGTTCGACAATCTTTTGACACACTGAAAACATGTATTTTTCCGCCAAAAAACTGAAAGCAAAAACCATACAATCAGCAGTTTTACCCAATTCTCAGTGTTCCTGTGAAGTCGACCATTAATACCATTCGGTTAACAGCAAGGCTGTCAACCTTAATTAAATTTCTGAGGTGAATGCCAATGAGAAAAACTTTGATAGAATCGAGATTGTACCCTTGTGGCCAGTGTCCTCCAAAGACAGCCATCTCGCTATCGAGGATGGTCATTTAAAATGACGATTAAGAAGATTTTCAGGTTATCCCGATCCATTCCCTCCAACAACGGAGATATTGAGATATTGCAACCCCCCCCCCCCCCCCCCCCCCCCCTTGTCGCCAGTGTTCTCCGAAGACAGCCATCTCGCTTTCGAGGATGGTCGGTCTCATGGTTCAGAACATGAGAAATTCCACACGTTAACGATCTCTTTTTCACCATTCTTGATCTCGGTGAAGGCGGCTCTCCGTGGCCTTGTGGTCAAACACAGGACTTGTAATCGGAGGGCCCCGGGTTCGAATCCCGATACCGCAGATTTTTTCTTGGGAGCATGGATGTCTATAGTGGGTCTCAATAACCATCCTTGGTTAATTGTTAAGATAACATATTTGATAATGGTAAATATTAAGAATCAGTGGTGTCCTACCTTCACCGGTGGGCATACTGGTCTGTTTGGAGCTGGATGTATAAGATAATTCAATAACAAAACAAACAAAAATCTCGGTGAATACGTACTTACCCATTTTCCAACACGAAGAGATTCCACATCTTCAAAATCGCTTTTTCGCCCACATTGATGTCGGTGAACTCCTCGAGCATCCTGACGGAGTGCTCTTTGAACCACTCGTTTTCATCGTCAGAGTCCTCGTACTCATGTGAGGGGTTTATTGGCTCGCTACAATTTGATGCGACAAAAGCTTCCCCTAAAAAAAGGTATCCGCTGCTATGATGGAACACACCTTTGTTGTCACGGAATTTCAGACGAATGCAATTCGTCTGTATCGTTGTTGGGTCTCCATGTTGGCCTCTATCTACTACAGGTTCTTGTGAAAGGGTGTCGGACTGGGAGGGCTGCGAGGGGTCCACATTTTCATAATCTCTTTTTCGCCCTCATTGACGTCGGTGAACTCCTCGAGCATCCTGACGGAGTGCTCTTTGAACCACTCGTTTTCATCGTCAGAGTCCTTGTACTCATGCTTCATAATCTCTTTTTCGCCCTTATTGACGTCGGTGAACTCCTTGAGCATCCTTACGGAGAGCTCTTTGAACCACTCGTTTTCATCGTCAGAGTCCTCGTACTCATGTGAGGGGTTTATCGGCTGAAGAGTGCGTGAATGGTAGTAAGTAAACAGAACTGGCTCCGTCAGTGACACGTAGCTCAGGGCTAATGGGAGATCCGCTTTTGCTCGAGCATATGTACCAGTGGTTGACGACGAAGTCGCTGACGACATCAGGGACCCAGTTTAGCTAAAAAGAAGGAATGTCTTAGCCAAGAATATTCCTAGCCTGAGTTGGATATGAATTTATGAAAATTTGCCTTCTTGCATTCATCATCAGTAGAATCCGAAAAGTTTGTGCCGCTGCACTATATCCCCCCCCCCCCCCCCCCCCAAATACTCACATGCAGCGGCGGACATCCCCAATGTAGGCGTCCTTGAGCCAAACGCAACCGCGCCACCCGCTTGACCCCGTCCTTCCCAGGGAAAACTTCTTCAACTCTGACCAGGGGCCATATGGTCCTACTCAAATTTTGGCTACCTACCGTTACCACCTCCCCCACCTCTGATGCCCTAGTCACCTCTTTAGTCCTACCCACCAGCCATTTGATAAATTAAAAGAAGAAAGAAGCAGAGCGTGGTTAATCTATCACACCTTTTCTACAGGTAAGAACTATCTTGCATCCACCGATCCACCCCAACAAAGTGGAGGATGAAATTTCCAAAGAGGTTTTTTCGCAGCAGGATCTTGCCCTACTGTTCGACAAACTTTTGACGCACTGAAAACATGTATCATGAGTATTATGATATACACTTGCTCCGGACAGAGTAATTGGTAATCATAAAGATTATTCAAGTGGAGGATGAAATTTCCAAAGAGGTTTTTTCGCAGCAGGATCTTGCCCTGTTGTTCGACATACTTTTGACGCACTGAAAACATGTATCATGAGTATTATGATGTACACTTGCTCCGGGCAGAGTAATTGGTAATCATAAAGATTATTCAAGTGGAGGATGAAATTTCCAAAGAGGTTTTTTCGCAGCAGGATCTTGCCCTGTTGTTCGACAAACTTTTGACACACTGAAAACATGTATTTTTCCGCCAAAAAACTGAAAGCAAAAACCATACTATCAGCAGTTTCACCCAACTCTCAGTGTTCCTGCGAAGACGTCCATTAATACCACTCAGTTAACAGCAAGGCTGTCAACCTTTATTAAATTGCTGAGGTGAATGCCAATAAGAAAAACTTTGATAGAATCGAGATGGAACCCTTGTGGCCAGTGTCCTCCAAAGACAGCCATCTCGCTATCGAGGATGGTCATTTAGAATGACGATTAAGAAGATTTTCAGGTTATCCCGATCCATTCCCTCCAACAACGGAGATATTGAGATATTGCAACCCCCCCCCCCCCCCCCCCCTTGTCGCCAGTGTTCTCCGAAGACAGCCATCTCGCTTTCGAGGATGGTCGGTCTCATGGTTCAGAACATGAGAAATTCCACACGTTAACGATCTCTTTTTCACCATTCTTGATCTCGGTGAAGGCGGCTCTCCGTGGCCTTGTGGTCAAACACAGGACTTGTAATCGGAGGGCCCCGGGTTCGAATCCCGATACCGCAGATTTTTTCTTGGGAGCATGGATGTCTATAGTGGGTCTCAATAACCATCCTTGGTTAATTGTTAAGATAACATATTTGATAATGGTAAATATTAAGAATCAGTGGTGTCCTACCTTCACCGGTGGGCATACTGGTCTGTTTGGAGCTGGATGTATAAGATAATTCAATAACAAAAGAAACAAAAATCTCGGTAAAGACGTACTTACCCATTTTCCAACACGAAGAGATTCCACATCTTCAAAATCGCTTTTTCGCCCTCATTGATGTCGGTGAACTCCTCGAGCATCCTGACGGAGTGCTCTTTGAACCAATCGTTTTCATCGTCAGAGTCCTCGTACTCATGTGAGGGGTTTATTGGCTCGCTACAATTTGATGCGACAAAAGCTTCCCCTAAAAAAAGGTATCCGCTGCTATGATGGAACACACCTTTGTTGTCACGGAATTTCAGACGAATGCAATTCGTCTGTATCGTTGTTGGGTCTCCATGTTGGCCTCTATCTACTACAGGTTCTTGTGAAAGGGTGTCGGACTGGGAGGGCTGCGAGGGGTCCACATTTTCATAATCTCTTTTTCGCCCTCATTGACGTCGGTGAACTCCTCGAGCATCCTGACGGAGTGCTCTTTGAACCACTCGTTTTCATCGTCAGAGTCCTTGCACTCATGCTTCATAATCTCTTTTTCGCCCTTATTGACGTCGGTGAACTCCTTGAGCATCCTTACGGAGAGCTCTTTGAACCACTCGTTTTCATCGTCAGAGTCCTCGTACTCATGTGAGGGGTTTATCGGCTGAAGAGTGCGTGAATGGTAGTAAGTAAACAGAACTGGCTCCGTCAGTGACACGTAGCTCAGGGCTAATGGGAGATCCGCTTTTGCTCGAGCATATGTACCAGTGGTTGACGACGAAGTCGCTGACGACATCAGGGACCCAGTTTAGCTAAAAAGAAGGAATGTCTTAGCCAAGAATATTCCTAGCCTGAGTTGGATATGAATTTATGAAAATTTGCCTTCTTGCATTCATCATCAGTAGAATCCGAAAAGTTTGTGCGGCTGCACTATATCCCCCCCCCCCCCCCCCCAAATACTCACATGCAGCGGCGGACATCCCCAATGTAGGCGTCCTTGAGCCAAACGCAACCGCGCCACCCGCTTGACCCCGTCCTTCCCAGGGAAAACTTCTTCAACTCTGACCAGGGGCCATATGGTCCTACTCAAATTTTGGCTACCTACCGTTACCACCTCCCCCACCTCTGATGCCCTAGTCACCTCTTTAGTCCTACCCACCAGCCATTTGATAAATTAAAAGAAGAAAGAAGCAGAGCGTGGTTAATCTAATCCACCGATCCACCCCAACAAAGTGGAGGATGAAATTTCCAAAGAGGTTTTTTCGCAGCAGGATCTTGCCCTACTGTTCGACAAACTTTTGACGCACTGAAAACATGTATCATGAGTATTATGATATACACTTGCTCCGGACAGAGTAATTGGTAATCATAAAGATTATTCAAGTGGAGGATGAAATTTCCAAAGAGGTTTTTTCGCAGCAGGATCTTGCCCTGTTGTTCGACATACTTTTGACGCACTGAAAACATGTATCATGAGTATTATGATGTACACTTGCTCCGGGCAGAGTAATTGGTAATCATAAAGATTATTCAAGTGGAGGATGAAATTTCCAAAGAGGTTTTTTCGCAGCAGGATCTTGCCCTGTTGTTCGACAAACTTTTGACACACTGAAAACATGTATTTTTCCGCCAAAAAACTGAAAGCAAAAACCATACTATCAGCAGTTTCACCCAACTCTCAGTGTTCCTGCGAAGACGTCCATTAATACCACTCAGTTAACAGCAAGGCTGTCAACCTTTATTAAATTGCTGAGGTGAATGCCAATAAGAAAAACTTTGATAGAATCGAGATGGAACCCTTGTGGCCAGTGTCGTCCAAAGACAGCCATCTCGCTATCGAGGATGGTCATTTAGAATGACGATTAAGAAGATTTTCAGGTTATCCCGATCCATTCCCTCCAACAACGGAGATATTGAGATATTGCAACCCCCCCCCCCCCCCTTGTCGCCAGTGTTCTCCGAAGACAGCCATCTCGCTTTCGAGGATGGTCGGTCTCATGGTTCAGAACATGAGAAATTCCACACGTTAACGATCTCTTTTTCACCATTCTTGATCTCGGTGAAGGCGGCTCTCCGTGGCCTTGTGGTCAAACACAGGACTTGTAATCGGAGGGCCCCGGGTTCGAATCCCGATACCGCAGATTTTTTCTTGGGAGCATGGATGTCTATAGTGGGTCTCAATAACCATCCTTGGTTAATTGTTAAGATAACATATTTGATAATGGTAAATATTAAGAATCAGTGGTGTCCTACCTTCACCGGTGGGCATACTGGTCTGTTTGGAGCTGGATGTATAAGATAATTCAATAACAAAACAAACAAAAATCTCGGTGAAGACGTACTTACCCATTTTCCAACACGAAGAGATTCCACATCTTCAAAATCGCTTTTTCGCCCTCATTGACGTCGGTGAACTCCTCGAGCATCCTGACGGAGTGCTCTTTGAACCACTCGTTTTCATCGTCAGAGTCCTCGTACTCATGTGAGGGGTTTATTGGCTCGCTACAATTTGATGCGACAAAAGCTTCCCCTAAAAAAAGGTATCCGCTGCTATGATGGAACACACCTTTGTTGTCACGGAATTTCAGACGAATGCAATTCGTCTGTATCGTTGTTGGGTCTCCATGTTGGCCTCTATCTACTACAGGTTCTTGTGAAAGGGTGTCGGACTGGGAGGGCTGCGAGGGGTCCACATTTTCATAATCTCTTTTTCGCCCTCATTGACGTCGGTGAACTCCTCGAGCATCCTGACGGAGTGCTCTTTGAACCACTCGTTTTCATCGTCAGAGTCCTTGTACTCATGCTTCATAATCTCTTTTTCGCCCTTATTGACGTCGGTGAACTCCTTGAGCATCCTTACGGAGAGCTCTTTGAACCACTCGTTTTCATCGTCAGAGTCCTCGTACTCATGTGAGGGGTTTATCGGCTGAAGAGTGCGTGAATGGTAGTAAGTAAACAGAACTGGCTCCGTCAGTGACACGTAGCTCAGGGCTAATGGGAGATCCGCTTTTGCTCGAGCATATGTACCAGTGGTTGACGACGAAGTCGCTGACGACATCAGGGACCCAGTTTAGCTAAAAAGAAGGAATGTCTTAGCCAAGAATATTCCTAGCCTGAGTTGGATATGAATTTATGAAAATTTGCCTTCTTGCATTCATCATCAGTAGAATCCGAAAAGTTTGTGCGGCTGCACTATATCCCCCCCCCCCCCCCCCAAATACTCACATGCAGCGGCAAACATCCCCAATGTAGGCGTCCTTGAGCCAAACGCAACCGCGCCACCCGCTTGACCCCGTCCTTCCCAGGGAAAACTTCTTCAACTCTGACCAGGGGCCATATGGTCCTACTCAAATTTTGGCTACCTACCGTTACCACCTCCCCCACCTCTGATGCCCTAGTCACCTCTTTAGTCCTACCCACCAGCCATTTGATAAATTAAAAAAAGAAAGAAGCAGAGCGTGGTTAATCTAATCCACCGATCCACCCCAACAAAGTGGAGGATGAAATTTCCAAAGAGGTTTTTTCGCAGCAGGATCTTGCCCTACTGTTCGACAAACTTTTGACGCACTGAAAACATGTATCATGAGTATTATGATATACACTTGCTCCGGACAGAGTAATTGGTAATCATAAAGATTATTCAAGTGGAGGATGAAATTTCCAAAGAGGTTTTTTCGCAGCAGGATCTTGCCCTGTTGTTCGACATACTTTTGACGCACTGAAAACATGTATCATGAGTATTATGATGTACACTTGCTCCGGGCAGAGTAATTGGTAATCATAAAGATTATTCAAGTGGAGGATGAAATTTCCAAAGAGGTTTTTTCGCAGCAGGATCTTGCCCTGTTGTTCGACAAACTTTTGACACACTGAAAACATGTATTTTTCCGCCAAAAAACTGAAAGCAAAAACCATACTATCAGCAGTTTCACCCAACTCTCAGTGTTCCTGCGAAGACGTCCATTAATACCACTCAGTTAACAGCAAGGCTGTCAACCTTTATTAAATTGCTGAGGTGAATGCCAATAAGAAAAACTTTGATAGAATCGAGATGGAACCCTTGTGGCCAGTGTCGTCCAAAGACAGCCATCTCGCTATCGAGGATGGTCATTTAGAATGACGATTAAGAAGATTTTCAGGTTATCCCGATCCATTCCCTCCAACAACGGAGATATTGAGATATTGCAACCCCCCCCCCCCCCCCCCCCCCCTTGTCGCCAGTGTTCTCCGAAGACAGCCATCTCGCTTTCGAGGATGGTCGGTCTCATGGTTCAGAACATGAGAAATTCCACACGTTAACGATCTCTTTTTCACCATTCTTGATCTCGGTGAAGGCGGCTCTCCGTGGCCTTGTGGTCAAACACAGGACTTGTAATCGGAGGGCCCCGGGTTCGAATCCCGATACCGCAGATTTTTTCTTGGGAGCATGGATGTCTATAGTGGGTCTCAATAACCATCCTTGGTTAATTGTTAAGATAACATATTTGATAATGGTAAATATTAAGAATCAGTGGTGTCCTACCTTCACCGGTGGGCATACTGGTCTGTTTGGAGCTGGATGTATAAGATAATTCAATAACAAAACAAACAAAAATCTCGGTGAAGACGTACTTACCCATTTTCCAACACGAAGAGATTCCACATCTTCAAAATCGCTTTTTCGCCCTCATTGACGTCGGTGAACTCCTCGAGCATCCTGACGGAGTGCTCTTTGAACCACTCGTTTTCATCGTCAGAGTCCTCGTACTCATGTGAGGGGTTTATTGGCTCGCTACAATTTGATGCGACAAAAGCTTCCCCTAAAAAAAGGTATCCGCTGCTATGATGGAACACACCTTTGTTGTCACGGAATTTCAGACGAATGCAATTCGTCTGTATCGTTGTTGGGTCTCCATGTTGGCCTCTATCTACTACAGGTTCTTGTGAAAGGGTGTCGGACTGGGAGGGCTGCGAGGGGTCCACATTTTCATAATCTCTTTTTCGCCCTCATTGACGTCGGTGAACTCCTCGAGCATCCTGACGGAGTGCTCTTTGAACCACTCGTTTTCATCGTCAGAGTCCTTGTACTCATGCTTCATAATCTCTTTTTCGCCCTTATTGACGTCGGTGAACTCCTTGAGCATCCTTACGGAGAGCTCTTTGAACCACTCGTTTTCATCGTCAGAGTCCTCGTACTCATGTGAGGGGTTTATCGGCTGAAGAGTGCGTGAATGGTAGTAAGTAAACAGAACTGGCTCCGTCAGTGACACGTAGCTCAGGGCTAATGGGAGATCCGCTTTTGCTCGAGCATATGTACCAGTGGTTGACGACGAAGTCGCTGACGACATCAGGGACCCAGTTTAGCTAAAAAGAAGGAATGTCTTAGCCAAGAATATTCCTAGCCTGAGTTGGATATGAATTTATGAAAATTTGCCTTCTTGCATTCATCATCAGTAGAATCCGAAAAGTTTGTGCGGCTGCACTATATCCCCCCCCCCCCCCCCAAATACTCACATGCAGCGGCAAACATCCCCAATGTAGGCGTCCTTGAGCCAAACGCAACCGCGCCACCCGCTTGACCCCGTCCTTCCCAGGGAAAACTTCTTCAACTCTGACCAGGGGCCATATGGTCCTACTCAAATTTTGGCTACCTACCGTTACCACCTCCCCCACCTCTGATGCCCTAGTCACCTCTTTAGTCCTACCCACCAGCCATTTGATAAATTAAAAAAAGAAAGAAGCAGAGCGTGGTTAATCTAATCCACCGATCCACCCCAACAAAGTGGAGGATGAAATTTCCAAAGAGGTTTTTTCGCAGCAGGATCTTGCCCTACTGTTCGACAAACTTTTGACGCACTGAAAACATGTATCATGAGTATTATGATATACACTTGCTCCGGACAGAGTAATTGGTAATCATAAAGATTATTCAAGTGGAGGATGAAATTTCCAAAGAGGTTTTTTCGCAGCAGGATCTTGCCCTGTTGTTCGACAAACTTTTGACACACTGAAAACATGTATTTTTCCGCCAAAAAACTGAAAGCAAAAACCATACTATCAGCAGTTTCACCCAACTCTCAGTGTTCCTGCGAAGACGTCCATTAATACCACTCAGTTAACAGCAAGGCTGTCAACCTTTATTAAATTGCTGAGGTGAATGCCAATAAGAAAAACTTTGATAGAATCGAGATGGAACCCTTGTGGCCAGTGTCCTCCAAAGACAGCCATCTCGCTATCGAGGATGGTCATTTAGAATGACGATTAAGAAGATTTTCAGGTTATCCCGATCCATTCCCTCCAACAACGGAGATATTGAGATATTGCAACCCCCCCCCTTGTCGCCAGTGTCCTCCGAAGACAGCCATCTCGCTTTCGAGGATGGTCGGTCTCATGGTTCAGAACATGAGAAATTCCACACGTTAACGATCTCTTTTTCACCATTCTTGATCTCGGTGAAGGCGGCTCTCCGTGGCCTTGTGGTCAAACACAGGACTTGTAATCGGAGGGCCCCGGGTTCGAATCCCGATACCGCAGATTTTTTCTTGGGAGCATGGATGTCTATAGTGGGTCTCAATAACCATCCTTGGTTAATTGTTAAGATAACATATTTGATAATGGTAAATATTAAGAATCAGTGGTGTCCTACCTTCACCGGTGGGCATACTGGTCTGTTTGGAGCTGGATGTATAAGATAATTCAATAACAAAACAAACAAAAATCTCGGTGAAGACGTACTTACCCATTTTCCAACACGAAGAGATTCCACATCTTCAAAATCGCTTTTTCGCCCTCATTGACGTCGGTGAACTCCTCGAGCATCCTGACGGAGTGCTCTTTGAACCACTCGTTTTCATCGTCAGAGTCCTCGTACTCATGTGAGGGGTTTATTGGCTCGCTACAATTTGATGCGACAAAAGCTTCCCCTAAAAAAAGGTATCCGCTGCTATGATGGAACACACCTTTGTTGTCACGGAATTTCAGACGAATGCAATTCGTCTGTATCGTTGTTGGGTCTCCATGTTGGCCTCTATCTACTACAGGTTCTTGTGAAAGGGTGTCGGACTGGGAGGGCTGCGAGGGGTCCACATTTTCATAATCTCTTTTTCGCCCTCATTGACGTCGGTGAACTCCTCGAGCATCCTGACGGAGTGCTCTTTGAACCACTCGTTTTCATCGTCAGAGTCCTTGTACTCATGCTTCATAATCTCTTTTTCGCCCTTATTGACGTCGGTGAACTCCTTGAGCATCCTTACGGAGAGCTCTTTGAACCACTCGTTTTCATCGTCAGAGTCCTCGTACTCATGTGAGGGGTTTATCGGCTGAAGAGTGCGTGAATGGTAGTAAGTAAACAGAACTGGCTCCGTCAGTGACACGTAGCTCAGGGCTAATGGGAGATCCGCTTTTGCTCGAGCATATGTACCAGTGGTTGACGACGAAGTTGCTGACGACATCAGGGACCCAGTTTAGCTAAAAAGAAGGAATGTCTTAGCCAAGAATATTCCTAACCTGAGTTGGATATGAATTTATGAAAATTTGCCTTCTTGCATTCATCATCAGGAGAATCCGAAAAGTTTGTGCGGCTGCACTATATCCCCCCCCCCCCCCCCCCCCAAATACTCACATGCAGCGGCGGACATCCCCAATGTAGGCGTCCTTGAGCCAAACGCAACCGCGCCACCCGCTTGACCCCGTCCTTCCCAGGGAAAACTTCTTCGACTCTGACCAGGGGTCATATGGTCCTCTTCAAATTTTGGCTACCTACCGTTACCACCTCCCCCACCTCTGATGCCCTAGTCACCTCTTTAGCCCTACCCACCAGCCATTTGATAAATTAAAAGAAGAAAGAAACAGATCGTGGTTAATCTATCACACCTTTTCTACAGGTAAGAACTATCTTGCATCCACCGATCCACCCCAACAAAGTGGCCAGTGGCCAGTGTCCTCCAAAGACAGCCATCTCGCTATCGAGGATGGTCATTTAGAATGACGATTAAGAAGATTTTCAGGTTATCCCGATCCATTCCCTCCAACAACGGAGATATTGAGATATGAGATATTGCAACCCCCCCCCCCCCCCCCCCCCCTGTCGCCAGTGTCCTCCGAAGACAGCCATCTCGCTTTCGAGCTGGGGAATGCTGTGTTTACCCAGTCCGTTAATGTCATTTGTCAATGGTCAAAGTTCAGGTCCGGTTGTCTCGGGTAAAGAAGATAGTGGACTGTATGATGAGATTGATGAGGGTGAGTGGGTCGTTGTCGGAGCAATGTCTGCCCGACGCACACTTGGACGCACACCAAGGATGATAGACGCACACATGGACGCACACCAAGGATGATAGACGCACACATGGACGCACACCAAGGATGCTAGACGCGCACTGACTACGCAGAAGGCATAGCAGACTGTGCTGCACTAATAGGTTTACCGCGCAACTCGCATATAAGTACGAATCAGCAAAATGAATGCTTTGCTGGGGACAATTCCCAACAGCCCCTAAACCATATCACCCCTAAAATGCCACTTCACCCCTAAAATGCTGTTTCGTCCCTAAAGCCATATCGTGCCTAAAACGCCATATGGTCCCTAAAATGCTGTTTCGTCCCTAAAGCCAAATCGTGCCTAAAACGCCATATGGTCCCTAAAATGCTGTTTCGTCCCTAAAATACCATATCGTCCCAAAAAATTTAAAGTGCTCATGTATGTCACTGTAGTAGGTACTATTTTACCGATTTCCCCTATAAAAATTTAAAGTGCTCATGCATGTCACTATAGTAGGTAAGGTGAACTAGGGTGAAAAGTGATATATCAACTTCAGCGAATGATAGCTGGAGACCCATATGCACTACAGAAATGATTGTAGGGTCCATCGATTCCTTGATTCATGTTCTTTCCACTAGTTCTGTTGCGTTTTAAAAAGCGTTGTAACGGAAGGACTTATTACATTTTTTTGTTTGAGGAAGTGTCAATCACGCACTTACCCAGGGCAGTGGGGTAAATGCGTTTCGGACCCATACCTCCTACAGACATCGCAAATGAGTGATTTTAGTGTAAGTGCGTGATTGTACTACCGAACGGCTCACAGATTTTCTAAAAATCTTAATTTGGATTTCACAAGTTTCGAAGCTACAGACTTGCAAAGGCTCTGATCGCGGAAGATGGGCCAAAGGTGATGATTTCACACATCCAAAAAAATACATTTTACGGTGTGAAACAGCACCACCAATGGAAACACTAAGTATGCAAGGGCAAAACACAAAAGCCAAAATAGTTTTTTAAAGAAAATTTTATATTTATAAACTAAAAAATGAGAGTAAACTAAAAATACTCAAAGATTATTTCGACGTCTCGCCGTCCTGGTCCTCCCGCTGAGGATTATATCGAGCGGGCCTTTTGATTTTGCGCGTTCTTGTCGTGGCGGCTTGAAATCTTTCTTCTTTTTGGTCTGACAAGAAATCTTCACCCCCGGAAGAGCTGCCTAAGGAAGGCAGTGTCCCCTCACTGTCGGAAGATGCGGTTTCTTCGGTTTCTTTCTTCTTTTCGTTCTTCTTTCTTCGTTTTGTTGGTTTCTTCGTCTTGTTAGTTTCGGTTTCTTCGGTTTCTTTCATCTTTTCGTTCTTCTTTATTCGTTTTGTTGATTTTTTTGCATGATTCTTCTTTCCTCTTCAGAAGCCTTTGAAAGGCCTCAGGTGAAGTTATTACTTCAGATCCTTCGGCTATTCTTTTTTTTTAACTTGGTTCCTAGGTTCTTTTCCTGCCTGTAGGATTTCAGTAAGCAGGGAAGCAAAAGTCGTCTTCGCAGATTGGTCTTCATCTGACAGTATGCCTCTAGAGTGCTCGCTAATTGGAGTGTGGGCTGAGGATCCAGAAATTCCTGCGACTGATGATGGACCAGGCACAGCAGCGTCGAATGACTGGCTAGGCACATCAACGTGGAATGACTGGTCAGACACAACAACGTCACAAGAGTGGCCTGGCACAGCAGCTTCGGTAGAAGGTTGTGGTTCGACAGGGTGGGCACTTAGTGGTGTATGAACTGGTTGAGTGGTTGGCGAACTCGAACTTGCTGTGGAGGGTTTCAGCGATGCCTTGTATCGCGCAAGGGCTTCCTTATCATAGGCTTCGTCTGCTATTACGCTGTCGCTGTAAGGATATATGCCAGCTTTCCTGAACCCATTTTTCATTGCGTCAGTCTGAGCTTGTGTCCAAACTTCGCCCAACAGCCTCGAAAACGTTCCTTTTGAGATCTTCCGGCCAGGGTTGCATCTCTGCCATTTTACCACTTTCAGATCCCAGGCGTCCTTAACCGATTTGAAGACGGCCAGGTCTAGGGGCTGGAGCAAGTGACTTGAGTGGGGTGGCAGCTTGAGTATTGTGATATTTTCAGATATTGCATAGCGGACTAGTTCAATGTCGAGGTGGGTCTTATGACCGTCAAAAATTACAAGAACGGGCCTCTCGGGACCGATATTTTTCACGAATGTTTTTTCGAAGTAATTTCTGAAAACAGATGACTCAATCCAGCCATTTGCGGTTGCTGCGTAAGCAGTGTCTTTTAACATGCTATCTTTGGCCTTCCAACTGTCCCAGACAAATTTTCCTTTAAATACTATCAAGGGTGGTAGTTTTTTCCCATCCGCACTACATGCCGCTAGTACAGTCGTATTATCCCTACCTGGCCCTGAAGTCGTTCTGATGGCTACATCACCTACCACTACAACAACTTTAGTTTTCACCGGATCACTACAGAAACTGGTCTCGTCCATATTGTATATTTGGCCAGGCTTGTCGAGTAGATTCAACTCAGTGAGGGTTTTCTTCAAAATCTCAAAGTATTCTTTAATTTTAAATGGATCCAAGGCCTTTTTTCTGGAAATTTCTACAGCTTGCGGTTTTTTAAGACTCAAATTGTGTCTTTTACGAAAACTCGTGAACCAATCATGGCCTGGCCTGTTATTCTTGAATCTTGTTTTTAACAAAGACCAAAAGTGACTTACCTTGTTTTGGTTCTCAACTATTTTAGTTGGTGGTACTGAACATATTCTGACTTCAGTCTGCTACTATCCGTGCTACAGTACACATCTAAAATGTCTCTAAATATCGAAAAGATTTTCTGCGATGTGCGTAAAAACCTGATACTTGAAATAGGCATTCGGGAATTTGAAGAAGGAATTCGCTTTGAAGTGAAAGAAGTCAGGCAGATACAAACCAAGTAAGTTGGCGCATTTATGAGCTTATTCTTATCTAACTACCTATTCTATCTACATAATAAACTATTTAAATTCTTTTTCATAGGATTGGGCTGTCCACCAAGCTCCGTGTAATGTACCATCAAAATTTGGTAGAAACGTTCCTACCAATGGATTACAGTGCTAAATTCGATGCTGACGTGTGCCGCCATATCAACTGCAGTCCTGAACCATATTTTTTGACGGTCATCTCACGGAAAGGATGGTACCGTCACTGGATATCTCAAAATAAACAAGTAAGTTTTTATTCTAATGTAATGACAACAATTGTTTTAACGCTTTGTATAAACTGTGGTGTGTCACACGAGCGGACAGGTGAGGGCGAGAGACGGGATGGTGAGGGTGAGAAAGGCGGTGAGGATGAGAGAGGGGGTGAGGGTGAGGGAGGGGGTGAGGGTGAGTCGATGGACATCGAGTGATGTCCATACTCGAAGATCTGAGTCGGCGGTGGGTGCAGGCGTTGTATTCTCAATTCGTCTTCTACAGCTCGTAAATAACGAGGGACGTCTTGAAAGAATCCTTCTGGGGTCATCAACTTCGATTGATACATCCCAATAAACTCGCAGAGTCTGTAGAATCGTTCTTCAATTCTGAAAAAATAAAATACCAACATTAGAAATTTTAGTACGATTTTCTATTTACGTCACTGACTGGTTATAGTAGGATCCGACCCTGCTTGCGGATAAAAGCTTTATTCGGTAGTGACTGACTATAGTAGGATCCGACCCTGCTTGCGGATAAAAGCTTTATTCAGTACTGACTGCCTATAGTTGGATCCGACCCTGCTTGCACATAAAGGCTTTATTCGGTACTGGCTGGCTATAGTCTTTTCTTATTGGGAACTACCTACGTCACTAACAATAAACTTTTACTTCCAGAAATATGAAAAATAACTTACAGAGTCATGGCGGTGGTGGTTTGGCGGCGGGTGCTGTAGCTGCTAGTGCTTCACTCGGAGAATAAGACAAGAATGAAATTTACCGAATAAACTGCATAAAGGCACACATGTTATGACGACAACACATGTTTCTAGTGTGAGAACTCTTGTAAAAAATGAATTTGCACACTAGCGGCGTGACAAAAAACCCCCCTAGCTCTCATTCAATACAGCGTTTGAAATATCCAGTAGTCTTATTACTCTCGTTTGCATCTCCGCTCTTTTAGGTACACAAGATACCTGTAGCTTAAGTAGCCATTTAAAAGCTAGTAGGAAATAGCATTGGTAAAATAGTACCTACTATAGTGACATACATGAGCACTTAAAATTTTTAGAGGTGAAATCGGTAAAATAGTACCTACTATAGTGACATACATGAGCACTTTAAATTTTTAGGGACGATATGACATTTTAGGGACCATATGGCATTTTAGGGACCATATGGCTTTAGGGATGAAACAGCATTTTAGGGATGATATGGCATTTTAGGGATGATATGGCTTTTAGGTCTGCGCAGCTCAGTATATATCTACTCATAGAGAGTAGATCCATTGACCTTGTATTCATAGAGCGTAGATCCATGGATCTTGTATTCATAGAGCGTGGATTCATGGATCCTGTATTCATAGAGCGTCGATTGTCTTTGCCCGCTCTCGTATGAGTTCTTTACTGGTAATTTGAAGTTTTAGAAAAAAAACGAAAAAATAGAGGGTTACTTAGGAGACTGGACCTTGACATAGATACAAAAATGAGATGAAAAGTTCCTTCGTATTTTTAAGAGGTAATTCACGTTACCGTTTTGCACACTCAGATTTTTTTCCCGAAATGTCTGATTACCCGAATGTCCCCCGCGCGGACTTTTTGTATTTCGGCTTAAGTGAGAAGCCCTCTCTGCCGCCTCATCGTATCCCTATCCCAGCTGGATTTCCGCTGTTTTTCTTCAGCATTCATTTGGATAGTGTGCTTTGTGCTATTAAATCTGACGGATCTCTTGTCTCTCGAAGTGCCAACGACCACGCCTTCATCGTTTTTCTTGTAATGTTCGGTGTAATTTAAATATCTTCATTTTTGCTCACTGATGACATCATCTTCATTTTCCACAATGTCCATTTGTACACTCCCCCCACTCACAGAGTGCACTTGGGCAATATGTGCATTTAAATTGTCTTTCCTTTCAAATTGGGATGAACAAAGAGAGCAATTATTAAACTTTTTGCAGTGGTGTCTTTGGTGCCGTTGAAATCTGGTTAGGTCCCTATACACTAACCACATTGTAGCCCTGAACTTACTGTAGCCAGTTTCGGGCGCCGAACACACATACTTAGATACTGTTGCATATTTGCATATAATATGTGTATCAGATTTATTTTCTCTCAAACAGATCCTTAGAATATTTAGGCTATTTTCTTGGGAATAATTATAGCACCTTAATCATGGGAGAAAATCACCATACTAGTTTAAGGTAAAGGGTCCCTTTCCATGGCTCGCCATATCAGTTCACCCCGAGTCATCCGCATGCTATTGGTCCCAATCATGTACGATACAATCGCTTCATCTTCCTCCGACTCGAGGCCGCCCTCAGAGTCTGGTGACCGCCCACATGACCCCCCTACGACGGTAAGAAAATAAAGAAATACTAGTAGACTACTCGACGAAAGTTGAAAAATTAGATGTTAATATGAAATTGTAGGGGCAAGAGTACTGCAGATTGTATCAGTGGAAACAACTTTAAAGAAAAATTACCATAGTCATGTATCCAAAAATCCTTAAGTCGACTAAAGCTCCAGATACTTCTAACAGTATCCCAAAAAACACGCGACATAGTGCAACACGACACATGCGACCGAAGCGACAGTTTTTTCGCCACTTTCTTCCTTTCTTTCAACAGTTGTCACGGCACTAGGATCGTGTCCATTAGATATAACTAAGACGGCTCTTTTGTCCTTCCATAAGGTAACAGACACCCCGTTGGTTTTGGCCTTCCAGTTGGAGTCTCCCCGCTTCATCTTTTTTAGGCAGATTTCGAAGAAAAATCTACCTATTGTAGTCATACCAGTAGTCTCACTTTTGAAAAATTTCTTCACAGTTCTTCCCCTGGATCCCAAAACTTTCCTTCACCTCCTCATTTGTGATGTTTATGTCCACCTCATGTGTGGTGCGGTGCTTCATCTCAGCAAAAACTGACGCTTTGACGTATGTTCCACAGACCTAAAAACCAAATTATAATTAAATTATTTTGGAAGTTGACACATTTCCATGGCCCACTGGAACGTCAATATTCCCTCAGTGCGTAGGAATAGGTAGATACAGTGCGAAATCCATCCCTTTATGTATCATCCAGTAGGTAGGTACCTAATTAGTCATTAACACAAAGGGCCAAAGGTTATATAGGCTACATAAGGCAATGTGAATCAGAGCAACTCACCTGAATGTAATCAAGGTACTCATTTTCGTATAACAAAATAGACTTTTTTCTAATCTTTTCATCCTGCCGACTCAAAAATTCTTCGCAGTTGATGGTCAGCAATTTTGGCAGCCGATGATGCTCCCCGATTTCATGGTACTGCGTTTTCGCTGGGCACAACATTGTTTTTGGTTCAAATGGCCTCAGGTCGACTTCTTCCGGCTTCTTATTTCTTATATAAAATTGTAACCGCTCCACCAATTCACATTTTCTTCTACTCAATTTGGCATTGAACTTCTTCAGTTCCTTTTTTAATTCTATTAAACTTAATTTGTTAACTTCCATGTTGAAAAATATTAAATTGAAAATTTTAAATAAAATCCTTTGTGGCAAATAACATGCATAATCCGCCATTTGAAAAATGCCTGGCTCTTCAGGACACCCAGTGCCGCCTACAATTTTCCCGCCTAATTTACCTCATTGTAGCCACCAAACCGCCACGGCAAAAAATTATTTTCCAAGTGGCTACAGTTGTGACCACGGCTACTCAAAGGGTTAAAGAAGCGGTAAAATCCACCCTAAGACAGTAAATGTGTAGGAATTGCTCTGAAGAGATTTTTTTATTAAGGGATTCCAAGATACCACTCCTGTGCCTTCCTCTCACTACAAACTGAAAATAATTCAGAAGTTTGAAGATACATTAAGTAGGGGTCGTGGCAAACAACGGAGAGAAGTCGGTATTCCTTCCAGCAGCTTCAGATGAAATAATACAGACTTCCTCGGTTATTTGTTTTGACGTACAAAATGTACTGAGAGCTTCAGCCCTGCATGGTATTTTTGACTCTTACCTCTCGGGCGGTGAGCAGCAGCCTCGCCACCCGCCGGACGTGCTCCCGCACGTATCCCATTCGTACATTGAAATTAGTCCCATCGTCAACCTCCTTCTCAAAATATTGCCGGGAAAACGTTAGAAAAATTTCGTCCTTTGCTAAAATATCGTGAATTCTGGAATCTCGTAATTTTGTAATGCAGTCCAAAAATGATTTACTTGGCTCTGACGGTGGGTCCGGGAGAGAGCATTTTTTGATGTGCCTCGAGAAGTTCTTCTTCGAAATTAAACAATGGCATCTCGAGCATATCTTCCCGTTTTTTGGTGCCTTGCGCCTTGTACCTACTCAGCTCCGTGGTTTTAGCGGGGTCTTGTGTGTCCCACTCTCGCACTACATCTTTAAGCTGCCTCCCCGCCTCTAAAATGTCGGGGTGCAGTTTCCCGACATGTCGGTCTATTCTTGAAAAGACTCTTGCAAATATCCCACAATAATATGGCAAATGTCTGCAATGAAAAACAGTCCAGATTATTTTCTTCGCTCTAAAAGACCAGACCATGGTTAGCTCCGAAGTGACACACCGAGTACTGGTTTATAGCATTTTCGCTCTTATAAACCAGATCACCGACAGGGCGTTATCACATGTAGGTACTTACCTTGTCGGTGGACATTTCACAGTAATTTAATTTGAAATAAAAAATGTAGGATTTGAAAACAAAACCAGAAAGTAAAAAAGTAACAAATGACAGTGACTGTTATCAAATGGGTGTTCCACACTTTAGGTAGATACACAGTACAAGTAGTACAACTATTCAAGAATCATGAAATAATTCACAAATATTGTGGTGAAAAGCATTGTACCTATGTACGTGGGTACCTGTCTACTCTATAGGTATTTACCTACATCCTACGTGTCTTCCCCATTTACTACCTACTGGCCACTGTTCAATAAACATGCTTTTAACGTAGGCACCTACTTACCCTTTTTTTTTTTCAAGGAAACCAGTTTTGAGGCTGAACTGCCTTTGCCGTCACGTTCACCCCGCCTTTAACGTTTAAAATTTCAACAATTTTCTTCTGCGCCTCCATGCGTTTTTCGCGATTACTACACTCTTTTAATTTACCGTTATATAACGATTCATTCTGCTCCACATTTTCAATTAAAATACGGGTCATTTCCATTGTCCATTTAATATCAGGAGCCATTTTCAACGGACTGACCAAACAACACCAAACACATCGCGGAACATAGAGGAAGGTAGTCGCAGCAGTCATGTTACAATTTCTATCGGCACCGTACAATTTTTCTTGATCATATTAGGATTGGAAATTGTAAGGTGTAATCGGGGCTTATCCCAAACACCCACACCTGCTGTCTCTGGTGCGCCAGTAACCGCCCGCTATGGCTCTTTCTCCTGATCATAGTTTCATCGAACCCAACTAGGTTGCCTGCCCCCCCCCCCCCCCCCCCCCAACAACTCAGGAAGCGACTCGTGCTCCACTACGCTCCTCATCACATTTCGGAAATACCGATACCAAAACATGACTATGTCATGATTGAGCTCAAGTTTGCTCATGACAGAACTTTTGGGGGGACCCTCAGAAGAAATAGTATGCCGTTGCGGTTACTTTGCCGAAACCCATATCAGCCATTCTGGCACAATAAAAAAATGGTTCGGAAGTACCTGGAACATAGTACCTACAAGTATTGTATCCAGCCCGTTGTAAATTTTTATTTTTATTATTGTTATTAGTTAAACCCTTTCGCTGCCAAATTAGGACCCAATGGTCAGAAAAAATTTGTTGTGCGGAAATTATAGTATTTGAGGTTGAATTATTACTGCCTATTTTTTCTGTAATTTTCCGTCAACTCCTTATAAGTTTTTCAGGTATGCGTCCTGAGGTACGCATTGGTGATTAAAAGGAAAAAATGTATGCTAGTAGTGATCAGTGATTATTATTGATGAAAAATGTAAAAACAGTTCTTTTTTGGAGTGAAGCACAAATTGACTTGGCATTTGATACATTTGACTTGAGTTTGACTCTTCTGGCAAACTTTACACCGTAGTCGTTTCGAAAATTCGGGCCAGTGGCCCACCCCGTCCCGTCTGACTTCCATAATCGGGAGACGTTTTCTGGCTGCACATTTCTTCTTTGGGGGCGGTGTCACCACAGGCCTTCCTCGGTTCCTCGACGGTGTGAGGTACGCACTTGCTGTAAGCGCCTCCGCACAACGGCACTGAAATTTCAGCAAGTCAATTTTCTTGCCACTCTCACTTTTCTTGTACAGAAGCCATCCGTTGATAATCGACACTCCAATGCACCACCACACGATTCTCATATACCATTTTCTACTTTTTTGGTCAATGCGGTACAGTTCCAGTAGTATGTCGGCTAAATCGACACCCCCCATGCAGGTGTTGTACTCTCCTATAACGTTAAGTCTCGTGACATCAACATGCTTCTTTTCAGACCCATTCCACCTCTTGTAGGTAGAAGTTGGTTTTACTGTAGTATATGTAGAAATCAGATTTATGGTTTTTTTGTCCATCCAGCGAACAAGACTGACACCATTCTTCATTTCTGTCCGGCTATCCACTGAGCCCCTACCCTCTTTCTTTAGTTCTCTTTCTGTCTTCATGGGGCCACTTTGCCGAAACCCATATTAGCCATTCTGGCGCAATACAGAAACGTTTCGGAAGTACCTGGAACATAGTACAAGTATTGTATCCAGCCCGTTGTGAATATAAAAAAAGTGAATTTTTGCCCTTTTCTGGTTTCGAACAATACTTAATCTTAGTTTAAGGCTTTCTGAGTTTTGTTTCTGAGTCTTTTAAATTTATATAACGTTGTTCGAATTCTTTTTGCACTAAGGATGATAACCTTCCACCGCGTGGCACCGGTGCAACATGATTTGTTTTCCTCATAGAGCATTGCCAATAAATGATTACAACTTGCCATTTTCACAAACCGTTTTAGAATTTAATGATGAATGGAATGGGACTGTAGACAAAAAATGGTAAAAACATCCCACTATGACCGAAACAGCAGGTGCGGCTGAAGAAGCGTTGTTTCCACAGCTTGTCCATGAGGCTGCGAAGTATCACTGGCGCTTCATGATGGCTATAAAGCTAGGCTGGGCATGTATCACCGGTAATACTTCTGGGTCTCAACGTAATTAAGGTCATGTTATTTCCTTCATTATTATAACAATGGTGGCTCAAGTCTACTGAGTTCGGTGTTAACAAAGTTCGCGATTGTTATTTTAATAGTGATATTTCGCTACTTTACAAGGGATCGCGCCAACACGGAAAAACTTCTTTATTATCTTAATCTTATCTTCTGATATATAATCTTATATAATATATATAATCTATATAATCTTAAAAGATTTTTCTCAGTGTCCATGTTACCTGCTTGGATCACAGGATAATGATCATGACGGACCTTCCTTACATAAACCAAATAGTCTGCTATCAGTGCTAGAATATTGAAGGCTCTTGAACATGATCAAAATTAAAATCAGGATGGAAGTGTTCTTTCCGCGGGCTTTGCCCTCGTATTTATTGCTGACCTCATAGCCTTAGTAAATGGTTCTATAAATAAGTTATACATAGGTTCGACCATTGAGGTTCTTTGTTTCTCCAATTACTTCCTTAAATTTAGCGGCTTTGCCCACTTAAAATAATGAAATGTGTATGCACCGATAAGTGCAGTACGGGGCCTGCAATTGCCATGGCAATATCGTTGACAAGTGATGATAAGTGAACATTGGTCAGTGGTACTTGGTGCACTGGTCTAACAATTTAGGCTTCTACGAGGGGCTCCAACAGGAACAGGTACTCAAAATTTATTAGTGAGAGACTCACAGTATTCCAAGTGATGTAAACATTTCAAGACTGATCACGACTGTTTATTGAGGTCAGAACCATAAGTTGGGCAACAAAAAGTCTTTCACAAAGAGTAGGCAGCTTGTGGAACAATATAGTGTATAATTTAGGATCTTTCATTTCCTTATTTGGTAGTGGCGGGGCACCACCGTGCCTTCTTGTCCTCTACTCCATAACTTCACTTTTACTTCCCATCCGAAATAAATCAGAAAAAATTTAAAAGAATCATCTTTCTAACACCAACATCAAACTCCCTCCCAAGCATCCAAAACAACAACAACACACACCACCACTCCCGAATTCTTAGAACAAACTAGAGTAGCGTCAGATACCTACCTAATTTATGGATTACTCCATTAATGAATTGAAAACATTTTTATGATTTAAAAAAGAAATGTCCCAAGCATTTCTATGTTGGCCCCGAGGGCAACCCCTGCGCACATCATTACGAATTGGATATTTTGAGGTGTGGAATAATCCAATAGCGCCCCCATAGTTGCGCCCCAGCATAGTTCCCCGTCCTAGCCACAGAAAAGCGGCATACCGTACAGGGCGCTCTCGCCGAGCCGCAAGGGTTATTTAAGACTGTTCCCAACAACCCTGTGCATCAGTCCACTTGATGCCTGCGGCGCCTATGCCTCACCGAAGTTTATGGGGTATCATTTCGAAGTAAAAAATAAAAAATAAATTGTTCACTCTCGACCTGAAGGTTTGAAAATGGTTACATTGATCAGGTTTTATTTATTTTTCCCTTACCCGTGAAGCAGTTATTCGGCCGTAGCGCATTTCGTGCCAAAGTTTGCTTTCGCTCTGGTTTCTTGTCTTTTCTTCAACATGGCCACATGCGCCGTCCATCCTATCAGATGCGTATAATAGAAAGTCTTCGGCTGTCCCATCGCCATCGTACTCCTCAGCCAATAAATGAATTGAGCAGTCATGGCCCCGAGGTTCTAACGCCATAGTGACGTGGCATTTTACTTCGTTGGTCCGCAACTGCCCTGTCACTTTCGTAAAAAACGCTGCTACGTCTATCCCTGTGCGACAACGTTGAGTTGGCCTGCTTAGGTCACTTGCTTTCAGCAATGCTCGGCGAGCAACCTGCGGAAGCTTCGGCTTCTTTCAGTAACTAACCTAGAAGAAAAGTGGTACTTAGAACAAACAAACTGGGACTCCCCCGGTCGGGAAGCAGTTCCCTTTTCAAAAACTCTCATTTTGCCTGTTTTTTTTTTTATACATGAGGTGTCAAAGAAATCACAAAGCCCCTTGTACATTTTTTAGAACATTTCCAATAAAAAATTATACCACTAAAGTAACCTAGGTATACTTAGAACGTCAAATACCGTTTAGATTGTTCCTAAAGCTCTTTGTATTCCTAAACCTAAATATGTCTACTTCCGAACAAGTATTTCCAGCTACACTCAGGGCATATACAGGGGCTCTCTCAGAAATGTTGGTCCTCGCAAATGGAACATAGAAAGCATCGCCATTTCGAAGTGAAGTGACTCGAAACTGCAGCTTGTTGATCATGGTCGAGTTGTTCTCCTGACCATGGAGAAGCTTGTGAAGATATATGACTTTGGCACGTCTTCTCCTATCTTCAAGGGTGGACATGCCAAATCTATCTAAAATCACACCATATTCCAGGCCAGAAGATTCCTCATTCCTGATTTTTGAATATATATACTTAACAAATTTTTTCTGAACTCGCTCAATCTGATTAACTTGATTTGTGTATATGGGATCCCAAATAATTGCTGCGTACTCAAGCTTAGATCGTACAAATGAGTTATATAGTCTCAAGATCGTGCTTTCTCTTCTGAAATATCGACACATTCTTTTAATGAAACCCAACATTCTGAAAGAACTACTGACCATCTTATTCACATGTGAGACAAATGATAACTTACTGTCAAAAATAACTCCTTAATCTCTAACTTCCGTATGCCTTGCGAGAGCAATGTTGCCCATCGTGTAGCTGAAGATAATCGTATTCCTATTTAAACTATAACTTACAATAGCGCACTTACTCAAGTTAAAATTCAAACGATTCACAACACTCCATTCAACAATAGCATCTAAATCACATTGCAATAATTCACAATTCGCCAATTCCGTGACCTCAATACTGAGTTTTAGGTCATCGGCAAAGAGAGAGGGGGTGCTGTACTTAACTACATCAGAAATATCATTAATCATAATAAGAAACATAAGCGGTCCCAACTTTGAGCCTTGCCCAACACCAGAGTTTACACTGAATGGGAGAGAGTGGACACCGTTGAACTTCACATATTGCGTGCGGCCATATAGGTAAGAACATAAGAATTTGAGCAGTTCAGGAGACAGGCCAAACTCCCTGAGTTTTTTAATGAGAACAGGAAATTCAACTGAGTCAAAAGCTTTTTGAAAATCTGTATAGACTACATCTAACTGGGATCCATTATTGACCGTGTTCGAAACCATGACCATGTTCGAAACAGACAAGTTCGAGTTGAATTTCAGCATTATTTTGTAAGGCAGGTGGAAGCTTGTCCTAAAAATGACGTATGTACGGTCGAGCACAATTGAGAAGGTAGTATTTTGGTAAATACTCGAGGTCTTTGCGAGAGAGCTCACCAAATTGACACGATACCACGGCATCGGACAATTTCGCAATTGCCCTGTTCACTTTTTCCAAAACTTTAGATGTATCCATTAGGAAAACACTGAGACGACTGGATGGACAACTGTTCAAACTGTGGAGGGGGCTCCGCTCTCACCACTCCAACGACAACTTGGACAGTCCCGACGAGGTAGAAATAGAGGGGGTTGGGCATCGTCCCATTCGTGGCCTTCACAATATAGGCATGACTGCACCTCTCCATCAGCTTGGAGATGAGCTGGCAGTAACCACCACACGACAGGGATCACATACCGAAAAAGCCGAACAAAGTCACTTGGGTTTATCCAAGTTAAGTCGGACACATGCACATGCTCACAATTTTGTAGTTGAACTTGTAGAGACTCCAACTGCTCACGATAATAGTTTTCTCGTTCCACACGTCCCAACTCTTTATCAAGACTCATAGTATACTCCAAATTGTCCATCATTTCACAAATTGCCTGCTCCTCCTCCGCAGTCATCACAACCCAACCGTGATTCGATTCCAAAGTGTCCAAAATTTCACACATACCTTGCTCCTCCTGCACAGACAACTCAACCCAACCTTGATTCGCCATGACTGCCACGAGAGAACTACTGCTGATGACAGAACGCGTAGGCACTATGCTAACTCAGTATAGTGCACCCATAGCAAGTTTGATGAGCTCTTCCTCGTAGATGATTACAATTTCTCTTAGGATACGATCACCCTCCATCTTGTACTTGTTTAACGTTTCACAGACTCTTTGCTTTACGTTATTACTTGGTCCCTCCAATCCATCCAACATGACATCTTTCGAAATAGTTGGAAGTTCCTTTGCTGCTAGTGGAAGTTTCTTTTCAAGTTTTCGAATGTATTTGCAAACAAGGGGAGAAATAGAGTTAATTTTTTTTAAATGCTCGATAAACAGGCGCACAGTGTTCCATGTACTTTTAGATTTCAAAACCAGTTCACGTGTAGATTGGTCGACAAGCATCATGAAATTTGGGATCTCACACTCCAACGCATCCGTTTGCCCCATCAAATAGGCAGTAGTGGACTCTTTGAGAGAACACAGTTTGTTCCACTCCTGAAGGGTAAGGACAACTTCCTCAAAACTAACATTTCCGACTACAATTTCCACATACTTAGTCTTCCGCTCGCAACGCAGGCACAACACTAACATTCGCACCCAGCCAGTAGTAAGACGCCAAGATAGCCTTCATTGTTGGACCGTTACCGACAAACTAACTTGCCTCAGTGCTGAATAGTGGAGTGGGAGGGTTTGAATATAGGGTTTTTTTCGCTATTAAATGAGTAGGGGGCCCAACTCAAAGGCCCCCTTTTTTTCTGTATTAAATGGAGGGGGACCCAAGGACCCCCTTTTTAGGACCCCCTATGTATAGGGGGCCCACCTCTTGGATGGGCCCCCTTTTTTATCTATTAAATGGATAAGGGGCCCATACTCATTGGGCCCCCTTTTCTCTTTATAGGATACATACCACCAATAGTGATGAAGGATGAAGGTCAGATGTTTCACCGGTACAGTCTAATGGCAGGAGGCCACTGATTGTAATGAGGGATATCTGACTACGAAATTGCAGTGTATATAGTGTAGGGGGGGGGGGGGGGTGGAGGGCAGGGCCCCCCTTTTTCTCTATTAAATTAAATATACAAATAATAAAATAATACGAAATATAAAATAAATATAAATTAAAAATAATAATAAATAAGTATAAGGGGCCCCAACTCATTGGGCCCCCCTTTTCTCTCTATAGGATACATACCACTAATAGTCATGATGGTAGTAGTCAGATGTTTCACCGGTCTAATGGCAGGAGGCCACTGATTGTAATGTAATGAGGGATATCTGACTACGAAATCGCAGTGTATATAGTGTAGGGGGGCACAGGGGCCCCCTTTTTCTATTAAATGGATAAGGGGCCCCAACTCATTGGACCCCCCTTTTCTCTCTAAATTGATAGGGGGACCAAACTTAGGTAAGTGGGTCCCCCTTTTCTCTCTATGTATGTGTACCTACTAGGTACTGGTGGTCTAGGTACTTTTTGTTTGTTTGAAGTTTTGCTTATGTAGTTGTAAATAGAAAAGGAAGATGAATTGAAGGCTATGGTACTATTGCGAGACAGCTCCAGGCTTGTTTATGTTCAGCACACTACCTCCAGGAAACGGTACAGTTCTGTGGAGAAGGAGACAATCTCCTACTATAAGTGGAATGGATTTCCGAAGGTAATTTTCTCTCTATATGGATAGGGGCCCAAGGCCCCCCCCCCTTTTCTCGTTATGTATGTGTACCTACTAGGTACTGGTGGTCTAGGTACTTTTTTTGTTTGAAGTTTTGCTTATGTAGTTGTAAGGAAAGGAAAGGTTGTACGTAAGTTGGAGTATTTGGACCGAGATGGTTTGAACAACGTTTCAAAATGTTTTTTGAGTTGCTGACGTTGTGGTAGATCACAAGGGAAAAGTGTTGCGTAAGGTAAGGGGGGGGGGGGGCGGTCACAAACAAATTACCTTTCATTGCACGAACTTGGCGGATGTCTGGTGACAATACAAAGCCAAGTTTTAAAGGTTTGTGGTCCCAGCACCCATGTGATTTAGAGGCAGGAGTGCCTTCTTTTTTGAGTTATTGAGTGGTTGGTTGGTGGAGGGGATAGTGTGAGGCACCACTGTCACCGAACAGGGACTTTTAGAGTAGCGGCTCATAACAAATACAATTTGAAGTATTGGAAGTGGTTGGTTGAGTGATTGAGTTATTGATGGAGTTGTGGGGGGGGGGGGGGGGGCAACGCAGGTATGTTTCTCTCTATTAAACAATTCGATACTTATGGAAAAAAAAGTCTGGATTGCTTACTTTTTGCCTCGTGTTCAACTACAGCAACACATGTTCCTCGATTTACCCAGTCTAAGTTGGCCTGGGCTAGGAACGGCTACCACATCCAAGGAAGGCAGCAGGCACCCAAATTACCCACTCCCTGGAACCTTTCTCTGACGAAGATGACGGTCTCATACCGAGGTGCTTTTGAAGAATCTGATAGCGACAGTTTGGAAGTGATTGAGCTCGAGAGCTGGGACCCTCTCTAAGCGAACATCGAATCCGTGACAAATCAGTACAACGTGAAAGTTGCACCTTGAAGTGTGCATGTGATTTTTAGAGGCAGAAAAAAAACTAGTATACCGGACTATTATATCCCTTTGTCACTATTAACAGGATAGGGGACCAGCAGAGCTGCCTCTCCTGAAGAGCAACACGTCATGACTGACTCTCTTACAACATCCCAAACTTCACCTATGGAGGTGGACCCTACCATCTACCATCATAAATACGAGAATATTCGAGTGACATCCCAGTCTTGGTGCGAAGCACCAAATCGGCCTTTGGTAATAGCCTTTTAAAGGTAATGGAACGAATGTTTCGTTTCTCATGTGGTCTAGGGTGTGCTCGGGTACCAATGCCCATAGTAGCTGCTCTTCACAGCAAACCCCCTGCGGGGAACCAAAAACATCTACCTACGAACAATACCTACTTACGAGTGACCCCCGTCCGAGCATGGAAATGGGCCAAAGTTTGGACACCATCCATCTTTTGTCATCAAAGGGTGACAGAGTAGTTTTCTTTTGTACAATAGTAGACATTTGGTGTCTATAGTTTCGAATAAAATACATAGTATGCAGTAAGTGTGAGTATAGTATGCAGTGGCACTTTTTATATGATAACAATCCACCGTGTGGCACCGGTGCAACGTGATTTGTTTGCCTCATAGAGCATTGCCAATAAATGATAACAACTTACCATTTTCAAAGACCGTTTTAGAATTTAATGATGAATGGAATGGCCGTTTTTTAACTGAATTTTTTTTTATGTCTTAAAAGTAAAAGCAGTGACTAGCTAATATTAATGAAATAATATTGTAGCGATGGAGGGTGGTTACCCTTTCTAGTAGTTCCACCACACCATTAACTAAAATGCGACATGTTAATATATATTATGTACATAGGTACCTTACTTAGAGGATAGTCAGAAACCAGTTAAAAAAGTCTGACGTGTCAAAGCAGGGTCATTTCGGTCAACATTTTTTGGTTTCAAGGGAGGTCACTCGACTCCATTATAAGACGCATTCCGTTGTCTGTTTCAATCCTCAATAACGTCGAAGAGGAAGACGGGGACGTCATCCGCCGGGAACGGCCTGTCTCCGGTGGTTAGTCGGGCGACGAAACCACCATGGGCGCCAGCGCGTGGCTCGACAACATCATCAAGATATTGTAGCCTGACGATTATGCGGACCAGCCGCAACGCGTCCTCATGCCTCCACCCTCGCAGGAGCCGTCAGGCTAGGACGATCCCTGCCGGTTGCCTGCCTCGCGAGAGCGTCTGTCGTCAATGACCCCGTCGCATCACGACAGACACTTCCGACAGCTTCCGTGCAGTCTCGACGTTGGCGGCACTCCCGATCGCGACTGTTGTCGCAACAGACGTTCATCCCCACCATGCCCAACGGTTCTCCGAAGAACCGCTGGAGCTGGTCGTGACGACACGTCACGACATCGTCCACGAGGTGCGCCACCATCCACACGTCGTTTCTGCCTCTGCGCGCGACGTCAGCCGCCAAGTGGCCGCCGGCTACGTACGCCCAGACGCCTCTCGCCAGGTCGACCTGACGAAACCACACCGTCGACACGGCGGACTGTCCATCACGGCCGGCCTGCAACGATTCCTGGGCGAACGCGACGACAGATCGAGGTGCCGAGGTGTGAATGACCCTAGAAACGTGCCGACTGTGGGCACCCATGCCCAGAGGCCGCCGTGATACACGGCAACATTCGCCGCTCCCCTCGCCCGCAGATGATCCGTGACCTTGCCGGCTTCGTCACGGGTTGACGAGTAGATGATGATGGCGGCTGCAGTCCGCAGGTCCTCGTAGATGGCGGCCATCATGCTGCCGAAGCTACGCCTCACCCGGACCTCGCGGAACAAGTTGCTGCGCCGGTCAGTTGACGACACGATGGCGTCAACCCGTGGCAATCCCAGGGCAGCGGCGATTTGTTGCCGGTGCGCCGGACTCGCTTTTGACGTCGCACACGTCATCGGGACGTCCGGCCACGCCCGCTTCAAGAAAGCGAGCTCGACGCACGCCTGACGATAGTAGCCGTGTGCTTCGGCAACAACGAACCGTTGCAGCCTCCTCTGTACCAACGAGAGGTGTCGCAGGAAGGCTCGGGACGCCTCCGCGTGAACGCACTCCGGGGTGAAGTACACGAGACGTGTGTCATCGTCCAGAACGGGGGGGGGGGGGGGGGGGGGGGGGGGGAGCCCTGCCACGCCCACATCGAGGCACCTCACTCCTCGCTGCGTCAGCTGTTAAACCTGTAACATGGCACCACGAATTATTTACACACCGATCCACCTACCTACCTACCTGCGGTACCTTACCTGCGGTACCTACCTGCGCTCTGATGTCAACCAGCAGAGGAGAGATGACAACAGTGACGCAGCCCACCGGAGCCAGAAGTGCCGCAACGAGGGACGGAGTCATCGGCTCCGCCGCGACGAGAAACACGTCACGCCCGTCGATGGCGGCAATGAAGATGTGCCTGTCTTTTTACAAATTTTGAGCACTTTAAATCTCATTTTGTAGACAGAGCTACCTGTCTGGTTCCGCCTCATTTCATTTGATTAATTTGATGGTAATGGTCAAAACGTGAATCCAACCCCGAAACAATCCTACGTCTTGCTGAAAAGAGTTGGTGGTGGCATCGCCCTGGAGGGCCCCGATTTAGCTTTCTAGCCGCTCATGGCAGTAATCCGGATATTCGCCCAAACTTAACTCCGCTTATCTAAAGTTCAAAAAAATAAAACAGCTAAAATAAAAAATTATTTCTGTCAACTGAAATGAGATGGTGACTATGACTGCGACACTTACTCAGGGGAGCTTGCGTCCTCGTACCACCATGGTCAGCACGGCACTAAGTGATGGCTGCCTAGGTACTCAGCAAGCACCGAGAGCAGTGGCGGTTTCATCACGCCACAATATTACTGGTTTTTTGAATTTTGCTCTTTTACTTACGTTTTCCACCAGAAGTTTTTTTTTTTTTTTTACATTTACGTAGGCACTTTATGAATAGTGCGGTTTCTTCCGCCCCCATCGAGTTATTTTCTTTCTCCTGGTAATGACTTTAAAATTCACATAGCATTTCGATGCTTAGTGACAAATAGTAGGAATCTTAGAGTTGCCCGTGTGTGCGGTCTCTCTTCAATCCCTGAAAGTTTTTTCACGATCCTCACAACGGTCGAAATATATTTAGAATTTAGATAATTTCGAATGCCATCCTTACCCTCTGGTAGTTCCTCGTCAACTCTCAAAATACTCCGGAGTTTTTTTCGGATGGTTGCTGGCTTCTCACACAGGCCCCTCTCCCAGAGATCTTTGGCAAAATCTAAAATGAACCTGTCCTTCTGGACCCTGAGCCCTGCGTCTAATTTGCAGAATAGGCAGGCGTGCTTGGGCCTCTGGTACTTCTTTCGTGTTGGAAGGAACTCACTCACGACTTCCCAGCTGAAAGATAGGGAAATAAACTCTGTATGACACTTGTGGAAAACAGTGTGTTTGTGTTGTTCCAGAACAACCAGACATTAGCGTGAATAAATGGCCAAGTCCGGATTATATCCCATTTGATAGCCAGTTATTAAGACTTTGAAAAGACATTTCGTTTTGCAGAATATACAAATACCCAACAGTTTTTTCATAAAACGGTCGGAAAAAAACAACGGAAAGGCACTCTTTTTCGTCCGTGTTTACTATGCTATAAACACTCATTTCACCTCTTGCGGCCATAACTTTGCTCCCCTTGGGATTGAGAAAGAACGCGGCCTCGTCGGCATTGAATACCCTCGATGGATCAAGGAGTACCGCCTCTAATCCTCCGATTCCAAGTACGAGTAGACTTCTTGAAACCAATTCCGTATTTGTAGCTCGTTAACATTGGCTCTGTTTGAGGTCAGATTTTGGGTTGTTCTCTCCGCCAATTGAGGGTGACGGTAAAGGTAACCTTTATACCAACAACGCCCAGGTTGTCATCTTTGAAAGGGTTAGCCCTCACCAACTTTTTTGTTATAACGACCCGCGCATTTCTTTGCTTCGGCTAGCTCGGTAGATTTTTTATAAGTCGAAGTTCTTAGTCATGAGCATACCCATCGAGCTACCCTAGGTCCTACTTCTTCCCCGTGCCCCCCCCCCCCCCCCCCCATACTCACATGCCGGGGACATCCACACACACAGGCGCCTGGCGAACGGACCTCGAGGTATCGGTGCTCTCCTCGCTAGCGGAGGTGCTCCCACTCACGACGGGACTTCTTCGTGGCGACAATTCATATCACGTAAGCCCCGTCTACTCGCGGATATATATCACACAAGGGGGGCGTTGCGACGTCGAGGGGGTGTCGGAGATGCGAGACCACCACTCGTTTTTTCTCGGGAGCAACACCAAAACAAACCACAAAAAAACAAAACAAACTATCCGAAATAGGCAAGTCCGCAAACGTTCGAATATCTACCACTCGCCGATACTGACCAACCCGAACACGGATCGCAACTGCATACCGTACCCATAGCGCCATGCAGCCGCTGCACCAGTTAGGCGGTCAGCATTTTTCTGAATTGCAGGCACGCATCGTTACATGCCACCCGCTATCTATTCTTCCTTACGAGACAGCCCCACTTCTTACGATTCCACACTTAAGACAAGGTTTTCATCCACACATCAGCTACTCTAGCAGTAGGTAATTATTTTTCTATCTTCCCAAACTGAACTGATCTGACCTCACGTTCTTCATACATACTGTCTATATAACGCTCTCCCGGTTGATATCAAATGAAGAATTTTAACAATATTTAAAAAATTGCTAAAATCGTATTAACTTAAAAATGTTTTTTATAGTTTAGAGGAATTTCTTAATTTGTAATTTAACTGGACAACCAGGCGTTTTATACTTTAGTTCCACCTATTTTGGGCGGGACAAGGTCAACAAAACGTAAAATAAAAAAAATAAAAAAAATCGCGTCCTTTCGGCAGATTTTTCACTCACATAAATCCTTCTGGGAGTTCAAGAAAGTTTCATCATTTCTAATAATTTTTCCGGTCTCCCCCGGCAAAGGGTTAATTATTTTCTGTAAATATATGTCGGCAGATGAGACGCTGTTGACGAGGTACACCCTGGTACTTTAAACGTCTTTGACACTTGATGTCTCTTCATATGATCAATATTACGTAAATCTTGCCTAATTGTCACCCCGGAAAACTCCACCGAGCGGCCCTCCGAAGGTAGACACGTCTGTTTGGATTTTTTCCCGTCCTCTTATGAGAGAAGAGGAAGATTTTCTGGCCGCAAGGACAAGACAGGTTTCACACAGAATTGCACAGGTTTATTTCTTAGTTAAGAGGCTTCCTCTCCTCCTATTGGTTGAAAATTACGTCATTCCCCTCTCAGGTCAGCAACGCCGGTTGCGCAATTTAGGACACTTCGGCCCTAGGCCGAGGTCGCCCAGTGCTGACCCGCCTAAATACCTACTACTCCACTGGTTCCTGTGAAATAGTAGGTAGAATAGAATAGAATTTATTTAGGCTGTGCGACACAGAGAGTTTCCCCCCCAATTACATCGCACAGCTGTAAAACTTTTAAACATTCCTAGTTTGTACAGTTCAAGGTTACGAGGTATAGGTACAATAGAAGTATAAAGTAATAATAAAAGAAAAAAATCCCTTTCGGCAGCCCCGAAAGGCGTAGGTAGATTTCGAAGATTACTTCAATCCACTAAAAGCAGTCTAAAATCATTTAGAAAGACGGTTAAGAAGATTTTCAGTTGATCCAATTGCATTCTCCACAATAACAAACGGAGGAATTGAGTTTTGAAATTTCACCCCCCCCCCCCCCCCCTTAACAAAAAACTGAAAGTGATTTTACAAAAAACTTTTTCAGACAAAAGTTGTAGATATTATTAATAGAAACTCATAGCAAAAACAATAAACTCAATATCTCACCAAATAAGTGAGTTAAGACGTTTTGAAAATTCAACCCCCACCCCCTGCCTAAAGGGTGCGTCGGACGAAAAACGTTTTCCGACAAAAGTTGTAGTTAATATTAGTCAAATGCAATTCAAAACAAAAGAACTCGATAACACCACTAGGACACAAGTTATGAATTTTTTTGTGCGCAAAACCCTGTTTTTCCACCCTTATTCAACCATTAAGGGTGGGATCAAAAAACGTTACGATGAAAAGTTGTAGGTAGTACTGTTTTTTTTTTTTTCTTCTTTTTTTGAAAAAATACAGTTTTTCCAGCAATGGATTCCAGCAGTGAAAATTATTGACTAAAACTGACGGAGGATGGAGAAGGTGTCACCGTCTCTAAATATCGGAGATAGGAGATCCAGAGAGAGTCTTCCGATTTTCAAGTCGAAATTCAGCATGGACCAAAAAGCACCAACTTCTTCGGATGCAATCAGTTGCCGCACCATGATGACCATCTCCGAACTGCCAGACGAGATGTTAGAGCACATCATGTCTTTTCTGCCGCTGGTTCACAAAAAAAAATGCCAGGCTTGTTTGCCGTTACTGGCGTGATGTCTCTTATTCGCCTCGGCTCACCGAAAATGATATTCTCATCTTAGAAAAATACGCCGATTTGGCTAAACTAAATGTCAAAAACAAATATGCCAATATAAAAAATGGCCAAAAAACCCGGGAAATAGTGGGAGAAGAGGGCTCTGAGTTTTGGTCCAGCCGCGGTGAATATGTGAAACATTTGAGCTTGATCGGTGTCGTTTGGAATAACCGTTATCTTAACGATATGCTACCCCATACACCGAACTTAAAAGTGCTGGAAATCCGTGAGCTGTGCGGTTCCCCTGAGGAGCCGCTGCTCATCAAAACTTCCCTGACACCAGGTGATGCCGATTATGTTACTCCGCCACAGTGTACATTCCAGAGTCTACGCTGTTTGTCTATCGTGTTTTCCATTGACTTTCCTTTAGAACTTTGGATTAGGATATTGGAAAATGCCCCGCTTCTGGAAGAAGTCCTCATATATTCATTTGCCGGTTCAGAAAAATATCCGTTCGAATCGTTTTTGTTCGTTCCGCCTCTCAAAAGGCTCCGCATTTATAATTGCCAGATGAATGATGCTCAGCTTACAACCTTACTCTCCAACCAAGGTTCCCAAATGTTGGAGCTGCGTCTGGATTTCTCCTCAACAGAGCTTACAGAAACTTGTCTCCCTGTAATCGCGACGAAACTTACAAATTTGAGATCAATTTCCCTGGGTGAAAGTAAAATTACCAGCTTGTCACGTTCGATTTGGTACGAGACTAAATCGATATCGACAACGATGGCGGACCGTCTTACTGCTCGCTCACCATATGGTGGAACGGGTAGTAAGAGGGTGCCGAAGGTCGTAGTCGGCAGCTTTTACGTGTCTTTTTCTTTAATTCTCCCTATTTGGTGTCCCTTTTTGTTCTACCACGAAGGACCTGACAAAATGATTTCTGAATCTGAGCGCCGGGCCACTTGCTTTGCATAACAAAAACAATATATATATTGATTTCTTTGACATTGTCGATGGGAGATAAGGCTGACTCATTCCCACTGCATTCCTTGCAGCCCTTATATATACAGGGTGTTTGAGACCACCCGTGCAGCTAGTTTTTAAGCAAAACCGGACAAGATAGAGGGATGAAATAAAAATTTTGCAATCTAAGTTGAGGGTGATCTATTTCTGGAAATTAGTGGCGTTGACCATACGGGGAGAGGAGTTTCAGGGGGGTCAAGTGTGAGATCTCGGAATTTTCAAATGTAAAGGCATATCATGTGACCCATCAAAAGAAAGGTATTGGAAAGCCTAACTTACATCACTTGTCAGATTTCACTTAGCTCCCAAAGTTTCAAAATGGCGACCGTCCGCGTGACCATATTTCCCTTTGCTGTTGTAGAGGACCTGGGCATAATAGGTTGACGAACGTTAAATGACAGAAAGTCATTCATGCCTACTTGCATAATATCGAAGACATTTTGATTCCTTGGCCGCCATCTTGGTTTCGGAGCCATCTGAAACTTTGACAGGCCGTAACAAAAAATAGTCAAATGCAATGTGGTATTTTGTATTTAACAATTTGAGCGCGTTATTTAAGGCCAACAAATTATGTTTCCATCTTTATGGCCTCACTTCAGAATTTTCCAATGTGACCGAAATTAACCACTTTTATGCAGTTTGTCAGAAGAAGTCAAAATACGGTGGAAGAGTTAAGAAAAAACAAATTTCTTCTAAAAATTTTTTCAATATTAAGTGAATGTTGCACAAATTTAATAATTTAACAGTGCTTAATGTTTGCCATTTAAAATTTTGACAAGATGTTAGAGCACATCATGTCTTTTCTGCCGCTGGTTCACAAAAAAAATGCCAGGCTTGTTTGCCGTCACTGGCGCAGTGGCCAATCTTGAAAAACGTCCGTTTTTGATAGCAACTCCAGTTTTAAAGTTCATTTTTACACTGTTTCTGTCCGGATTTGATCGTAAAGAAAGTTGCCATCAGACAGCGTGTAGATAGCTCAGGGGTGCGTGGGGTAACCAACTTACCGATTGTAGCTGCCGGAGCTGCAGGAACGAGCGGGCCCGCTGATGACGTGGATGCGGCAGCTGTAAAGGGGGTTGGCAACACCACGCGAATATTGGGTATAATAATAGTCTTAGGTAAACGGTAAACTGCGACTGAGGTAGCAATTAGGTAAACTCAGGTAACCGCGGTAAACTGAGGTAAAGACTGAGGTAACTGTGATACACTGACCGTTGCCGCTCGAGGGTCAAGCCAGAGTGCCGGGTGCAGGATGCAGCAAACGGTTGGTCACATCCTGCACCAGGAAAACTGCATAGGTCATCACCTGGAGGCGAGTCGGAGATCGTCTAGCGTGCGCTTTCAGGAATAAAAATCCGTTATAAAATGAAATTTGAATTTTTGACGAATATCCGTCTTTGATATTCGCTTACTCAATGTTAGAGCCATATCCGATATGGCCAAAGCCATGGAATCTGCCGAATGATGTACTGGCGGCCAATTTTGCCAAATATCTTCCAAACGAAAATCGGAAATAAATTCCCAGATGTTGTAGCTCTCGGAGTTTTTTATTCTTTTAAGTTGGGAAAAGAATCGCTCGTCTTCTGCTGTTGTAATGGGCAAGGTGAGGAAAATTTTGAATGTCTATCAGTTCCGAAAACGCCAGTGGGAGCTTTAGAAGAGTCTTCAGGTTTTTCTTTCTTCTTTCTTTCTTTTACGGCGGGTGGGGGAGCCCCGAGGCACCCCTGAACACTTAGGCATGAGCCCATTGTGCCACCCCGCTTTTCCTACCTTACTGCAGGAGTCCGGCCATCTGCAGGAAGGCATGAATTTTGACTAGAGGCTGCTGCATAATGTCAGCAGGCTCTAGTAATGGTTTGTGGTATAATTTGATTCTTAGGTCGGTGAGGGCCTCACATTCACAAAGAACGTGACCGGGAGTTTCCTCCCATTTGCCACACACCCTACAGGTGGGTAACTCGGCTATACCCATCCTGTGTAAGTGTTTTCTTAAGCTGTGGCCCGTAATGGCCTCAGCGACATGTTTTAGTTGTATTCTAGAGAGCGTCAGTGCTTCCCTCCTCTGCTTTGTTCCTAGCCTGGCCTTCATAAAAGCCTTGGCGTGTTGTTGACCTTCTGTCTCCTTCCACCTTTTATTACTGACCTGCTCTAGCCACAAGTCGATGTCAAGCCTCCAGAGGCTCGATGGAGCTCCAACATCGGTCTCCTCATCGGGAGGCGCCATACTCGCTGCCTCCTTGGCTAGCTGGTCAGCTCTTTCATTGCCAGCTATACCTGCGTGGCCAGGCACCCACGAAATGGTTACCTTGTTATTGCCACCGAGCTCGTTTAGAACGCTCTTACAGCTTTCAACGAGAATAGATTTAGTTCGTGGATTTTTGAGAGCCTTTATTGCAGCTTGACTATCAGTGAAGATATTAATAGGTTTACCTTCATAGTTCCTTGCAATATTGGCTAATGCACATTGTTTAATGGCAAGCACTTCAGCTTGAAATACTGAGGCGTGCTTACCCAGACTGATGCGAATTTCCTCCCTGGGTCTGAGGCCATACACCCCGGATCCGACCCCTTCTGAGGACTTTGAGCCGTCTGTGTACCACTCAAGCCCCCTGGTGCTAGGTTTGAACTGACCCCTCTCCGGTATTTCAAACCCAACCTCATCGACTTCTATGAGTTTCTTGGCCATCTCATCAGACTTCACAATGAAGCCGCGCCCATCTGGCAGAAGGCCTTGATACATGGTGTGACTCTTCCCATATTGGATCGGTCTCCATGATTTATTTATCTGCAGTCGACGGATACCCTTCCTGGCTTCCGCCTTTACGTAGGCATCGAGGGGAGGAAGCCCCGTCAATGCCTCCAGGGCAGCAGTAGGGGTGCTACTCATAGCCCCCGTAATGCTGATTAACGCTTTCCTTTGCACCGAGTTCAGGCAGTTCCTGCACGTCGACAGTTCAGTTCTTCTCCACCAGACAGTGGCGCCGTAAGTAATGGCTGGCCGTACCACAGTTACATACAGCCAGTGAGCTACAGCGGGCCTAATCCCCCACTTCGCTCCCATCACTCTGCGCACGGCCCAGAGAAGTTTGACTGCTTTAGCGGCGGTGTTTTCAACATGTTTCTGCCACAACAGCTTGCTGTCCAGGGTGATACCAAGATATTTGACATCGTTTTGTAGAGCAAGCTCAGCACCAAATAGGCTCACCCTAATTTGGTGCTGCACTGTGCGTCTAGTTGTAAAAGCTACTAGATGTGTCTTACTGGGATTAACCTTTAGCTCTTCCCTCAGGCACCATTGTTCGACAACTTTTAAAGCAGTTTGCATAACTTCCCCTACAGTGTTAGCAAGCTTTCCTCGCACCACTATAACAAGGTCGTCGGCAAACCCTTGGGTAAAGTATCCCTTATCATTAAGGGTTTTTATAAGATTGTCAACAACCAAGCACCACAGAGTCGGAGAAAGCACTCCTCCCTGCGGACAGCCTCTACAGGCCTTCATCTTGATCATTGACCCGTTTAGGGAGGCTTGAATTAGTCGATTTGCTAGCATGCAATCAATCCATGCACTGATGCACGGGTCAATCCCACGCCCTTCTAAAGCTCTTTGAATAGATTGCCTGGAGGTATTATCAAAGGCGCCCTCCACGTCCAGAAAAGCCCCAAGGGCTACTTCCGAGAAGCTTTGGGCCTTTTCTAACACCCCCACTAGATTGTGAAGAGCAGCCTCACAAGACTTGCCCGACTGATATGCCCACTGCCACTTATGTAGTGGATTGATTCTGAGGGGCCCTTCTACCAGGTACCTCAAAATCACTTTCTCCATTGTTTTTAGAAAAAAAGAAGTTAGACTGATTGGCCGGTGTGCCTTTACCTCATAGTAAGATGTCTTACCCGGCTTAGGTATGAAGACTACCTCCACAGGTCTCCAAGATCTGGGGATGTAGCTGAGTTTCATGCTGGCTTCAAACAGGACAGAAAGGATAGGCGCAAGGCTCTCCACACCCTCCTGCAGCATCTTAGGCAGGATTCCGTCAGGTCCAGGCGACTTATATGGTTGGAAAGATTCTATCGCAGTTCTGACCTTGCGCAGGCTGAACATGCCACGGAGGTCAGTCCCCTCCCACGCAGGAAGGTCAGCAATTTCCTCTGCATCCCCAGAGCACTCAAATGATCCTGGAAAATGAGTTTTGATTAGGTACCTGAGCGTGTCCTCATCATTGGTGGTATACTCCCCCGAGGGGAGCCTCAAGGTTGATACTTTGGCTCTGTTATCCTGTTTCAGAATCTTGTTTAGTCTGGCTCTGTCTGGCAATCCTTCGATCCCCTCGCAGAACCTGATCCAAGATTCCCTCTTCGCTTTTTTTATTGTCAATTTGTACATTGATAGGGTACCCTGGTACCGGTCCCACTCTCCGTACTTCTTTGCTCTGTTAAATAATTTCCTGGTTTCCTTGCGAAGAACGCTCAGCTCTTTATTCCACCAAGAAGCCAGTCTTGGCGAGCGACGCTCTTTCAGTGGGCAGGCAGCGTGGTAGGACTGGATAATGGATCGTTGAGTCCAGTCAACAGCCAAATCCAGGTCCTCCTTGCTGTTGACCGACGGACGAAACCCCTCCATGCTCGCCGTCAGGTCCCCTTTAAAAGCATCCCAATCAGTCTGCTTAGGGTCTCTGTACGAGCACGGAGTGAGGTCGTACCGCAGGTCTACACAATACATAATATATCGGTGGTCCGACAAGGACGGCTCACCACTTACGCGCCATTCACTGATTGATTGGCTGATAGACGGGGTAGCAAGAGTTAGATCTATTATGGATTTGGCCCGGGATGTAACAAACGTGGGCTCATTGCCCCTGTTCAGTACATCCAGGTCCGTAGAGCTGAGAAAATCTACGAGCGACTCACCTCGAGAGTTCGAATCGTCACAGCCCCATATTTGATGGTGTGCGTTGGAGTCCATCCCGATGATGATCTCTTTTCTGTTCAGGCAGGAGTAGTGGACCAGGTTAGCCAGGGCGCTCCCAGGGACTACTTCCTCATACGGCAGGTACACTGAGGCCACTAGAAGTTCAGTTTCCCCTTCATTCAGCTTGATTTTCCATGCTGCTGCTGCTGCGTCCCTCCCCGTGAGGTCAACCAGCGGCACAAAGTTTAAATCTCTTCTGAAACATAAACAAGCTCGAGAATCGGTTCCGTTAAATACCAAACTGTACCTCCTACGATCGACTCCCACCACTTTACCTTTAGTGATGTATGGTTCCTGGATGAGGGCAACGGCGACATCACCTTCCGCCATCGTCCTCTCTAGGGCAGCCGCAGCTGCCTTACTGTGCTGGAGGTTCACTTGCAGGATCCTCATTGTTAGTTTCCTGCTGCCCCTCCTTTTTCGCGGTTTCCTTAGGCTTCTCTTCCAGCAGCCTGGTGTAAATTCTCCCTAGAAGGTAGTGAGGTCTGAACTCCACTCCTTCTAGGTACTTCTTGGTTCCAGCGTCAATCGAAGCAATGACGCTGACACCCTTTTCTTCATCTCGGGTTTTAACCACCTTCCACTTTGCACAGCTTAGACCCTCATTTTGCTTCTCTAGCCGGCTCATCATAACCGGCAGATCCACCTTCTGAGGTAAGTAAAGGATAAGTTTAGTTCGTGGTGGAAGATCTTTCATTTCCACCACTTTATATTTGTCGCCAGCCTCTAGAGTCTCAACCAAAAACTCATAGGCTCGCTTATCCTTACAGATAAATCCCAAAAAAGCTTCGTCCAAGTACCTGCAGTTCTCAAACGCAGGAGCTTTTTTGGGAGGGACAAGTTCGTCGATTTTGTGAATAATGGTGGCCTGAACCGCCTCAGACTCTTCCTCTGACAACAGAGTCAGAGGGTAATCCTTGGGGATCACAGCCACCTGAATAGCATTGCTAGCTACCACTGAACGGTAGCTAGCCCTCGGAAATTCGTTGGGTTTTGCCCGTTTGGAGCTCCCACTAGCTCCTTCATCGGGCGTGCGTTGGGACACAGTCCGCTTTACGGACGGCGCAGGGACAGGGACAGTTATGTTGGGAATCACCTTTATTGATTCCCACTTGGTTTTAGCTTCCTCGATAGAGAGCTTGGCGGTGTCGATTCCCGCTGAGCGGAGTCTTCTTAAAATCTTCCGCTCACTAGGGGACAGTTTCTGTTTCAGTTTGAGATTTTTGCCCATAGCGGCGCAAATCTCCTTTTCCAACTCCGCATCCGACTCACCAGAGTTGGATGAGGGGCCCTTTTCCGGTTCCTCATCCTTCCCTGGTTTACTGGGCTCCCCACAGCTACTCATCTAAATGATAGCTGCACGTTGCCCACTAACCCTACCTGGTCAAGATCCAACGGTTATTTTAAAAACAATCTTCGATGTAACACTAAATGACAAGGAAGATCACTATTAACTCACGAATTGATAAATTATTTGTAGTTTTAAGCACAAATCACAGCTTGATCCGTAAAAAGACAAGTTAAACGCCACAAAATGCCAGAGACAGGACCAGACGTCCGCCACCGACGAGTCGTGGCACCAGACTCGTTGATGACACTATAAGTCGGTCATTTAGCGAAAGAAGACGATAAATTTCAGTCAAAACTACGAAGGGTAGATTCGCCCAATTTCTTTGAACGCCAGCGCGTTTTATGTAGAAATTTTTGAAATCACTCATTCTTCACGCTTCGGAGGTACAATACCACGACGAAACCAATTTTATTGCACTGTGCTAACAAATTTTTAGGTATTTGGGGACGGACAAGACACTCAATAATGCTTTAAATGCATCCCGCACAGGGCCGTGCGACTTCTATGGCGGCCTTGGTGATTTTATTTTCAGTCTTCAGGTTGTCCACAACTTTGACTGTGCCATCCGGCCAATGGGGTACCCAGCTATAAAAGCTTTTGCAGTCGCAAGTTTTATTTATTTATTGTATCCTTATTTATTATATTAGCAAGAATTCAAAACTTGCTAAATAATTCTGAGTCCTGGACCAGTTGGGACTCTTAACTAGTCCCGCTGACGATAACTTTTTCATAATTTGTTACGAAAGGTTCCAAAGCATTAGGGCCCATGAATGACTGGCTCTCGACAATGGATCAGTAAATCTCCTCATTATTTTGTACTGATGGTAATACTCTTTCGTGTACACAAGTGTAAAATCATTTGCCGATGACAGATCTTCCCGCACTGCAACCAAAAACGGGAGGAAAGCGATAAAATGGTCCAGATGGGGTTTTTCATGCGCCTGTACAGCTGTTTCTACCCCCGTTCGTGCGAACTCGTCAGGAGAAACTAAACGTACAATACCAGAAATTATTTCGTCCCGACTAGGCCGCCACACGTGCTGGAGGGTCCTTTTCCCACCTTCAGTCGGAGAGGGTTTCGGAATCCGAGATAGTGTCCTGGGGTTGCCCCTGTTCACAGTTGGTAGCTGGTCGATGAGGTGTGGCAGGAGCAGAACTGCAACTACGGATTCAGCCTCGCTTGAACCTTAAAGGAAGAGAGAATAGTTGTTACAAAGGTTAATGTTTACACGGTAATCACGTCTTCATGTTACTGGAAATAATACCTACTTCTATTACTTTCTCGCCCGTATGTAATATATGGGCAAAAACAAGAAGTAGGGTAGGGCTAGGTAAATTTATAAGGAGAGTATAGGTAGTAGGTACGAACCTAAATCGAAGGGTTGACCGTGGCACCACGAAGACTTGGGCAGCCTTTTTTTGACATGCCCCCCTCCCCCCCTCACGTACGTACGACGTACCATGAGTATTATGATGTACACTTGCTCCGGACAGAGTAATTGGTAATCATAAAGATTATTCAAGTGGAGGATAAAATTTCCAGAGGTTTTTTCGCAGCAGGATCTTGCCCTGTTGTTCGACAAACTTTTGACGCACTGAAAACATGTACTTATCATGAGTATTATGATGTACACTTGCTCCGGACAGAGTAATTAGTAATCATAAAGATTATTCAAGTGGAGGATGAAATTTCCAAAGAGGTTTTTTCGCAGCAGGATCTTGCCCTGTTGTTCGACAAACTTTTGACACACTGAAAACATGTATTTTTCCTCCAAAAAACTGAAAGCAAAAACCATACAATCAGCAGTTTTACCCAATTCTCAGTGTTCCTATGAAGACGTCCATTAATACCACTCTGTTAACAGCAAGGCTGTCAACCTTAATTAAATTGCTGAGGTGAATGCCAATGAGAAAAACTTTGATAGAATCGAGATTGAACCCTTGTGGCCAGTGTCCTCTAAAGACAGCCATCTCGCTATCGAGGATGGTCATTTAGAATGACGATTAAGATCATTTTCAGGTTATCCCGATCCGTTCCCTCCAACAACGGAGATATTGCACCCCCCCCCCCCCCCCCCCTTGTGGCCAGTGTCCTCCAAAGACAGCCATCTCGCTATTTTTGTATGAGGAAAAGCTCCTTTCGACGTCCACCGAGGTGATTGGCGCATACCTGAATATGCTCATTCCTGATTATATATATATATTTGGGCACAAACGTAAACGTTTGGAACCATCAACAGAAGAAACTGCAGTTTCAGCTTCATTGCTTTCCTTGCGATTGACGATATATATATATAGGACGGCGAATCTGTAACCTTGGCAACAGGATCATTTTTTAAAATAGCTGCAATGTTCCTAGGCCCTGTTCAGACCCTGTAGCCCTCAAAGATGGCAGGGTAGGCGGCGCTGGTGGCAAGCATATTTCTATGCGGGACACACCACGACTCCTCCGCCGCTCTTCGGCTTCTCAAGATCTGGGCAGTAGGTAGCTCGCGCAGAGCCAGCGTCGATCCTATAGCCCATTCAGCGATCGACAGATTTTGCTGACTCCACAAAACCTCATTTCTTTCCACAATAATGGAATTCCGGGCGTTGGCTTCAGCAGTGGTCTTCGGAATTGCCCATCTTCCCGCTCCTTGCACCAGTTGGGCGGTGTTACCTTTGGCAGAGAAGTTACTTAAGTTGCGGGTCCAATTCAAGGATTGGGTATTATTACGAAGACACCAATCACTGGCTCGGGCCAAGTCAGCGCGAAAGTCTGTGGCTGCGAATGTGTCGAATAGCATTTCCTTGATCCAATTGGGTGGTACTGCTTTCTTCAATAAAACGCCGAAGTCAAAAGCCAACTTGCGTATTTGAGTGTAGGTTATTCCATAATGCAATTTTGCACATTATTTAATTTCGTCTCTAAGAAGGACTTCTTCACGATTTGAAAGCACCTGTTTGGAAGCATATTTTTCTCCTGTGATGACACTTTTGTTGCCCAAATATAAAAATTCCCCATTTCTTTGAAGTTTTTTTTTAATCTGCTCTCTAGAGTTTCTCGTTTGCATCAATGAAACTAATATTTATTTCATGGGGAGCGTCCCGTAAGTGGTTCGTTTGGAGGCACAAAGCCATTACATTTGTACAACTGTCTTTTGACTTATATTTTCCACACATAACAATATGGTTGGCTTTATATAAAGCTTCACCCTCGATCATTCCGCGGTGTCCCAATGGGAACATTGTAACTATGTCATGGAACGTAACCTCCATTATATTACACAAAATTATATTAAAAATTAAAACTAGACAAAAAACGGACACGGAATCGTATGGAAAAGACGTACCATGAGTATTATGATGTACACTTGCTCCGGACAGAGTAATTGGTAATCATAAAGATTATTCATGTGGAGGATAAAATTTCCAAAGGGGTTTTTTCACAGCAGGATCTTGCCCTGTTGTTCGACAATCTTTTGACACACTGAAAACATGTATTTTTCCGCCAAAAAACTGAAAGCAAAAACCATACAATCAGCAGTTTTACCCAACTCTCAGTGTTCCTGTGAAGTCGACCATTAATACCATTCGGTTAACAGCAAGGCTGTCAACCTTAATTAAATTTCTGAGGTGAATGCCAATGAGAAAAACTTTGATAGAATTGAGATTGAACTCTTGTGGCCAGTGTCCTCCAAAGACAGCCATCTTGATATCGAAGATGGTCATTTAGAATGACGATTAACAAGATTTTCAGGTTATCCCGATCCATTCCCACCAACAACGGAGATATTGCACCCCCCTCCCCCCCCCCCCCCCCCCTTGTGGCCAGTGTCCTCCAAAGACAGCCATCTCGCTATCGAGGATGGTCGGTCTCATGGTTCAGAACATAAGAAGATTCCACACGTTAACGATCTCTTTTTCACCTTTATTGATCTCGGTGATGGCGGCTCTCCGTGGCCTCGTGGTCAAACACAGGACTTGTAATCGGAGGGCCCCGGGTTCGAATCCCGATACCGCAGATTTTTTTATTGGGAGCATGGATGTCTATAGTGGGTCTCAATAACCATCCTTGGTTAATTGTTAAGATAACATATTTGATAATGGTAAATATTAAGAATCAGTGGTGTCCTACCTTCACCGGTGGGCATACTGGTCTGTTAGGAGCTGGATGTATAAGATAATCCAATAACAAAACAAACAAAAATCTCGGTGGAGACGTACTTACCCATTTTCCAACACGAAGAGATTCCACATTTTCATAATCACTTTTTCGCCCTCATTGACGTCGGTGAACTCCTCGACTCCTCCCTGACGGAGTGCTCTTTGAACCACTCGTTTTCATCGTCAGATCCTCGTACTCATGTGAGTGGTTTATTGGCTGAAGAGTGCGTGAATGGTAGTAAGTAAACAGAACTGGCTCCGTCAGTGACACGTAGCTCCGGGCTAATGGGAGATCCGCTTTTGCTCGAGCATATGTACCAGTGGTTAACGGCGAAGTCGCTGACGACATCAGGGACTCAGCTTAGCTAAAAAGAAGGATTGTCTTAGCCAAGAATATTCCTAACCTGAGTTGGATATGAATTTATGAAAATTTGCCTTCTTGCATTCATCATCAGTTGTATCCGAAAAGTTTGTGTGGCTGCACTATATCCCCCCCCCCCCCCCCCCCCAAATACTCACATGCAGCGGCGGCATCTTCATAATCGCTTTTTCGCCCTCATTGACGTCGGTGAACTCCTCGAGCATCCTGACGGAGTGCTCTTTGAACCACTCGTTTTCATCGTCAGAGTCCTCGTACTCATGTGAGGGGTTTATTGGCTGAAGAGTGCGTGAATGGTAGTAAGTAAACAGAACTGGCTCCGTCAGTGACACGTAGCTTGCATTCATCATCAGTTGAATCCGAAACGTTTGTGCGGCTGCACTATATCCCCCCCAAATTCTCACATGCAGCGGCGGACATCTTCAATGTAGACGTCCTTGAGCCAAACGCACCCGCGCCACCCGCTTGACCCCGTCCTTCCCAGGGAAAACTTCTACAACTCTGACCAGGGGCCATAGGGTCCTCTTCAAATTTTCGCTACCTACCGTTACCACCTCCCCCACCCCTAATGCCCTAGTCACCTCTTTTGGCCTACCTATATAAGAGATTGGCGGACCTGGAATTGGCCGCCATGTTTGTGCCAAGCGCGCGCTACCGCAGATCTTACTAATGATATTTCAGAACTTTTTGAACTTGCCTGTTTGTCTTCTAGTGGAAGTGGAGACGCTGACAATGATTTCTTAACTTAAAGTGGAGTCTTGGGGAAATAAATAGGCCGAGGAATTGAAATCAAATCGATTCAAATCAATATATTCAATGATGAACAATGAGTGTCTACCTAACTTACTTAATTTTCTTAACTACCTCCCGCATGAAAACACTTTTACTGGATTTTGCCAACCTTTCATTGCACTTAAGAAGAGCTTTCTGCTTTCTTGCGTTAACTTTGTTTCGAAAACTGGAAAACCTTTCCATAATTTTGCGCCGGATCTCGTGGCAACTCGGGAAGTTTAAGTATTGCCCTTGGAGGGTATTTACTACCACCTGGGAGTAGTATTTTGTGGTTCGGTTACTTCCAAGGGGAGATGAAGCCAGTACTCTGAAGATTTTTTCGCAGGCTACGAACATTTCGAAAACTTCTTCAGTGGGTAGGAACAGGCGCTCTTTCACCATTCTCATTTCGGTGACCCTCGAGAAGCTTGATTTTAATGGAACTGGGCTTCTGACAGATTGCAAGCACAGTGCACACAATCTTTTTTTCAGTGTAGATAACACGTAGCCACTGGAGTAATATAAGGCATTAAGCTCCAGAATTCCGATTTCAGTTGTTTCCCAATTTTTTACCACGAGTTTCACATGTTCGTTTTCTTTCGGTTTCTTTCTTTTTTTTTTTTTTTTGTTATGAAATCCACTTCTGCGTATTCACCCTCATCCTGCTCGTAGTTTCCGTTTGTTACTTTTTTTAGATACTGAGAAATACAGATGTTTTTTAAATTAATTTTCAGCTGGTAGGGCGTGGGAAGAGGGTGTCGGCTCCTTACTGTGGAAAAGAGATTTTCCAGACAGTCCTGGGTAAATCTTGAAGTGAGAATGAATTTGTTCCCGTATTCTTCCAGCAATACTTTCTGCAATGCAAGTATAGATTTGGTCGAAAGGATGACACCACTCTGGCAGGGTTTCCATCTCCCTGAGATGGTGACATTGTCGAAGATTTCAACGCAGTCTTCCAGGAAACTGATGGCCTCTTCATATTTCCCTACGTCAAATTTACTTAGAGCCTCTTTGGTGCTCCTTGAACTCATCAGTTTGTACCATCTGGCAACTGTTTTGACAAACCATGCTGTCGTCTCAAATCCTTTTTCTCCTGTTATCTCCCCAAGGAGCAGTAGCGATGTGCTTACCTCCGTACTGAATAAATCAGTAGCGTTTGTTACATTCATTTTTTCAAAATGACTATCCAACTTAAGGGATTCAGGTATTATCTTCTGTGAAACTTTAACTTCCAAGTTGGAGCCTGCTACCCATAGCTCATGAGAGATGGACTCAACAAGAGTGCGCAAGCCACGTTCCTGTTGCTCACTCTGTCCATATACAAGGACGCGATTATCAGCATAAAAGCCATAGAGACCATGTCTCTTAGCCATGCAAACAGCGCCAGAGATGACGGGGACAGAATCAGTTGGGGTCCATAAATCCAATAAAACTCCTGGACCACGGAACTGGCTCCAGGTGTGAGGAGCGGGAATTAATTTGCGCAAATCTTGAGCCTTTGGGTAACGTACCATGCCAGGCACACCATTCGACGTAGTTTCAGCCAGTGTTGCCAACTCCACCGCCCCAAATTATCATACCAACCTTTCGAAATTATCATTTTTCCCTCCCAATTATCATATAGTGATTTTTTCTTTCTCTTTTTACTTTCTCGCTAGCCATATATGGCGAGAAAGTATTGTTTTCGTGCAAAATTTCGAAATTGAGATTTTGGGTTTCCCATGATCCTGGGGGTCCCCTGAGTCCAAAAAAGTGGTTTCTGGAAAAAGTCTGTCCGTCCGTCAGTCCGTCAGTCCGTCAGTCCGTCAGTCAGTCCGTTCAGTGCTCTAGCGCCTATACCGTTCATCCGATTTTGATGAAATTTGGTATGGACCTGTCTAAAATTACTGCCGAGACACATTTTCAAGGATTGTTTGATTGGTCAAAAATTGCGGCCGCTATTGTCAAAAAACCGCCAAAATAATTCAAAAATCGTGTTTTTGGTTAGTCGGACAAGCGCCGACGGTACACTTTTCAGTCTATAACACTGAAAATTGTTAAGTGTGTTGACAAATAGATGGTTCGAGGTCATTTTCAACTAAAATTGGATTGGTTGAAAATTACGGCCGTTCTGGACCAAAGTTCGATCGTTTCGGCGCCATTCACATTTATTGACCGATTGTCATGAAATTTGGTAAATTTGTGTAGAACTATGTAACTTAAGCATCTGTCGAACAGAATTTTGTTATCTTCAAAATTACGGCCGTTGTAGTCAAAAAAGTGTCGAAAATGAGTTGAGAATGAGAAACCACGTTTTTGAATGGTCGGAACGCATTTGGGACTACAGTAATAGAATGACAGCCATGAAACTTGGTGGGAGTGATCTCAGATAGATGCTCTTGGGTCATTTTCAACCGATTTTGGATTGCTTAAAAATTACGCCCGCAAAAAAATCTCAAAGAAATAAAAAAAAAAAAATCACATGGGGCGAGAAAGTTAAGTGCGACTGTTGTCGGACCCTTTATTAACTTTGACTTAGCTTAGAGTAAAAATCACATATGTCGACCGGGGGGGGGGGGGGGGGGGGGGGGGTGAAAGTGAAAAAAAATTAAACCTATAAGTAATAGGTAATAAAACTATAATTTTAAGCGATTTACAAAAAAAAAAAAATCTCAATAAATTCGGTTCAGTTCAGTGTTCAGTTCTTGATCCAGCTCGCCTAAGAAGCTTTGACTCTCATAAGAGGTTTTTACTTTCTCGCCCGTATGTAATACCTATACATGGTCTGAGAAAGTTATGTCTTCGTTCAAAATCACGCTTGATTGGTTAGGTCACATTTGCAACAACACTAATCGACGGATTTTCTTGAAAATTGGTGAAAGTGGTCTCATGTAAGTAGATGCTTCAAGGTCAATTTCAATAGATTTTCAATTACTTACTTGAAAATTAAGACCGTGATATGGAAAATAGAAAACATATGTACTTTGCGCGTCGAACGACACTTCACTGTTTGACGGATATGTTTGAAATTCGGTACGCAGGAGCCTAAAATTATCGTCCAGTGTGTCACAAAATATTTTTCAGAAAAAATTAAAATTCTTTTCCAGAAAATACTTGGGTAAGTTCCCAAAATTCACTGACAACTTTGCCTTGTTCTTCGCAATAGAACCTGGTGACAATACAGACAGTTTTTACAGAGGAAATATCTGTTGATTCATCGCAAATTATAGAGAAGTGTGAAGACTGCAATTTTTTCTGTAAAAATTCTTTATTTTCCGCACCAATCACATTTTTTACAATCATTTTTGTCTTAGTTCTTTTCAGTTTTATAGCACCTGCAATTTTCGAGTCCGGGAAAGCATTAGATAAGACCTGAAAGCAAACAAAAAAAAAAACATGAAAACAGTAGGTAGGTACATACCTATCACACGAGTAACCTGCCTGGCACAAGGTTGTCCTGTTGGTTTCATGGTCAAGCTATTCGTTATTCATTTACATTCAGAGACTCATAGCGTAAGAGTATAGGCTCTGTGCGCAGTTCAGCCAGCTGCCAGACCCTGTAATGCCAACACGACATCTATAGGTACTTAGGTGTATTTCTAAATATGAATAGCTTTCTCACCACAAAACTAACTGTGTTCCTATAGGTAGTTAGGTAAGTACCAACGTTGAACGTACCTCCGATAAATGGTCAAGAGGCAAAAATGCCACATTGTGTGCGGCCACAAATGCACTGATTTGTATCTCCGCCGCCCTTACTTGACCTTCAAAAGTACTTGCTTCGGACGACTTCATGAAGGTAGCTAAAACGCGCTGACTGCCACTCGGGGCATCCCTACACTTCCTTAAATGTCCCACAGATTTTCCATGTAGGGAGATAACAGTTTTTGTCGCAGTTAGTGGGATTTCGCAGATTTTGCACGTCCCCTTATCCGGATATCTTGGATGAGGCTGCAGCCAGGTAAATTCTTTCTCCCACTCCTTTCTATATCTTTGCTTAATTTTTTTCTTGCATTTTTTTGGAGTGCTTGGCCCTTCTGAACCTGAATTATCTGATGAAACCATCACCTACAATCAAATAAAATTAAATATGTAGCCTTGCAGGAAGGTAGATGGGTATTATTCGCCTCGGCTCACCGAAAATGATATTCTCATCTTAGAAAAATACGCCGATTTGGCTAAACTAAATGTCAAAAGCAAATATGCCAATATAAAAATTGGCCAAAAAACCCGGGAAATAGTTGGAGAAGAGGGCTCTGAGTTTTGGTCCAGCCGCGGTGAATATGTGAAACATTTGAGCTTGATCGGTGTCGTTTGGAATAACCGTTATCTTAACGATATGCTACCCCATACACCGAACTTAAAAGTGCTGGAAATCCGTGAGCTGTGCGGTTCCCCTGAGGAGCCGCTGCTCATCAAAACTTCCCTGACACCAGGTGATGCCGATTATGTTACTCCGCCACAGTGTACATTCCAGAGTCTACGCTGTTTGTCTATCGTGTTTTCCATTGACTTTCCTTTAGAACTTTGGATTAGGATATTGGAAAATGCCCCGCTTCTGGAAGAAGTCCTCATATATTCATTTGCCGGTTCAGAAAAATATCCGTTCGAATCGTTTTTGTTCGTTCCGCCTCTCAAAAGGCTCCGCATTTATAATTGCCAGATGAATGATGCTCAGCTTACAACCTTACTCTCCAACCAAGGTTCCCAAATGTTGGAGCTGCGTCTGGATTTCCCCTCAACAGAGCTTACAGATACTTGTCTCCCTGTAATCGCGACGAAACTTACAAATTTGAGATCAATTTCCCTGGGTGAAAGTAAAATTACCAGCGTGTCACGTTCGATTTGGTACGAGACTAAATCGATACCGACAACGATGGCGGACCGTCTTACTGCTCGCTCACCATATGGTGGAACGGGTAGTAAGAGGGTGCCGAAGGTCGTAGTCGGCAGCTTTTACGTGTCTTTTTCTTTAATTATCCCTATTTGGTGTCCCTTTTTGTTCTACCACGAAGGACCTAACAAAATGATTTCTGAATCTGAGCGCCGGGCCACTTGCTTTGCATAACAAAAACAATATATATATTGATTTCTTTGACATTGTCGATGGGAGATAAGGCTGACTCATTCCCACTGCATTCCTTGCAGCCCTTATATATACAGGGTGTTTGAGACCACCCGTGCAGCTAGTTTTTAAGCAAAACCGGACAAGATAGAGGGATGAAATAAAAATTTTGCAATCTAAGTTGAGGGTGATCTATTTCTGGAAATTAGTGGCGTTGACCATAGGCGGGGAGAGGAGTTTCAGAGGGGTCAAGTGTGAGATCTCGGAATTTTCAAATGTAAAGGCATATCATGTGACCCATCAAAAGAAAGGTATTGGAAAGCCTAACTTACATCACTTGTCAGATTTCACTTAGCTCCCAAAGTTTCAAAATGGCGACCGTCCGCGTGACCATATTTCCCTTTGCTGTTGTAGAGGACCTGGGCATAATAGGTTGACGAACGTTAAATGACAGAAAGTCATTCATGCCTACTTGCATAATATCGAAGACATTTTGATTCCTTGGCCGCCATCTTGGTTTCGGAGCCATCTGAAACTTTGACAGGCCGTAACAAAAAATAGTCAAATGCAATGTGGTATTTTGTATTTAACAATTTGAGCGCGTTATTTAAGGCCAACAAATTATGTTTCCATCTTTATGGCCTCACTTCAGAATTTTCCAATGTGACCGAAATTAACCACTTTTATGCAGTTTGTCAGAAGAAGTCAAAATGCGGTGGAAGAGTTAAGAAAAAACAAATTTCTTCTAAATTTTTTTTCAATATTAAGTGAATGTTGCACAAATTTAATAATTTAACAGTGCTTAATGTTTGCCATTTAAAATTTTGACGAGATGTTAGAGCACATCATGTCTTTTCTGCCGCTGGTTCACAAAAAAAATGCCAGGCTTGTTTGCCGTCACTGGCGCAGTGGCCAATCTTGAAAAACGTCCGTTTTTGATAGCAACTCCAGTTTTAAAGTTCATTTTTACACTGTTTCTGTCCGGATTTGATCGTAAAGAAAGTTGCCATCAGACAGCGTGTAGATAGCTCAGGGGTGCGTGGGGTAACCAACTTACCGATTGTAGCTGCCGGAGCTGCAGGAACGAGCGGGCCCGCTGATGACGTGGAGGCGGCAGCTGTAGAGGGGGTTGGCAACACCACGCGAATATTGGGTATAATAATAGTCTTAGGTAAACGGTAAACTGCGACTGAGGTAGCAATTAGGTAAACTCAGGTAACTGCGGTAAACTGAGGTAAAGACTGAGGTAACTGTGATACACTGACCGTTGCCGCTCGAGGGTCAAGCCAGAGTGCCGGGTGCAGGATGCAGCAAACGGTTGGTCACATCCTGCACCAGGAAAACTGCATAGGTCACCTAGAGGCGAGTCGGAGATCGTCTAGCGTGCGCTTTCAGGAATAAAAATCCGTTATAAAATGAAATTTGAATTTTTGACGAATATCCGTCTTTGATATTCGCTTACTCAATGTTAGAGCCATATCCGATATGGCCAAAGCCATGGAATCTGCCGAATGATGTACTGGCGGCCAATTTTGCCAAATATCTTCCAAACGAAAATCGGAAATAAATTCCCAGATGTTGTAGCTCTCGGAGTTTTTTATTCTTTTAAGTTGGGAAAAGAATCGCTCGTCTTCTGCTGTTGTAATGGGCAAGGTGAGGAAAATTTTGAATGTCTATCAGTTCCGAAAACGCCAGTGGGAGCTTTAGAAGAGTCTTCAGGTTGTCCACAACTTTGACTGTGCCATCCGGCCAATGGGGTACCCAGCTATAAAAGCTTTTGCAGTCGCAAGTTTTATTTATTTATTGTATCCTTATTTATTATATTAGCAAGAATTCAAGACTTGCTAATTAATTCTGAGTCCTGGACCAGTTGGGACTCTTAACTAGTCCCGCTGACGATAACTTTTTCATAATTTGTTACGAAAGGTTCCAAAGCATTAGGGCCCATGAATGACTGGCTCTCGACAATGGATCAGTAAATCTCCTCATTATTTTGTACTGATGGTAATACTCTTTCGTCTACACAAGTGTAAAATCATTTGCCGATGACAGATCTTCCCGCACTGCAACCAAAAACGGGAGGAAAGCGATAAAATGGTCCAGATGGGGTTTTTCATGCGCCTGTACAGCTGTTTCTACCCCCGTTCGTGCGAACTCGTCAGGAGAAACTAAACGTACAATACCAGAAATTATTTCGTCCCGACTAGGCCACCACACGTGCTGGAGGGTCCTTTTCCCACCTTCAGTCGGAGAGGGTTTCGGAATCCGAGATAGTGTCCCGGGGTCGCCCCTGTTCACAGTTGGTAGCTGGTCGATGAGGTGTGGCAGGAGCAGAACTGCAACTACGGATTCAGCCTCGCTTGAACCTTAAAGGAAGAGAGAATAGTTGTTACAAAGGTTAATTGTCGCCCGTATGTAATAAATGGGCTTAACTATTGTCATTGTGCAAAATTTCCATTTTCATATGTTGGGTTTCACATGATCCTGGAGCTCGAATCCAAATGAAGGGTCCGAAAATGGTCGCACTCCACTTTCTCGCAATTAAAAACATCTAAATTTACTTAAATCGGGCCGATTAGAATCTTCCGGTTGCCGTTTTTTTGAAAAATGACTTGCGAATTTCATTCCGTGACGAAACTGTGGTCAATCATTTCAAGACAACATGCACCGGAAAACCAATGAAATGCGCAAAAAAAAAATATATTTATATAAAAAAATTTCTTTATCAAGACAATTGGCCCAGTTTCAACTTCAGTTAGTACCCTCTTTTTTCTCAGTCTACCGTACGGGTGGCATCTCAATTTCTTATGTCCTAATTGGAACTGACCAACCTCATTTCGAAGTACTTTTTCGTCTCATTGCTGGCAGGTTCCTCGATCTAGCAGTGCATGACTCTAGGAATTCGTAGTAATTAATGACTAAACCTTGGACTGAGATACGTACATGAATTGTTATCAGAGTGTCTTTCATGTAAAATAAAAGATTGGGACGTTATAGAACGTTTGTACAAGTACAAAGTTTGACGGCCATGGCCACCGACATATTTTCCTAGTCCATCATACTCATTTTATTGTTTTTTACTTTCTTGCTAGCCATAATGGCGAGAAAGTAGGTACTTTCTCTACGTTAACAAACCATTTCCTAATATTTTCTTCGGTGACGCATGCGGCAGCCCGTGTGACATCCTCAGCGGGCCTCAGCCTCTCGAAGTCTGACTGTGGGGTGTCTTCAAGATAGAGCGGTACCACCCATCGCCCGGTAAATCATCTGTAAAGGGGTTACTGCGTTTATTGGCCTTCAGAAATTTCTGCACAGATATCTGTAGGAGAAACTAACATTAACTAAACTTACATGTTGTCCTTGCCTGCTACTGCTACTGATCCATTTGACTAATTCTTCTTCTTCCTTAGTGCTCAAGACAGGTGGCGGCCCACGACTGGTCTTCACGAACTTGTCGCTTAATTTGCGAAAACAAGAAGTAGGGTAGGGCTAGGTAAATTTATAAGGAGAGTATAGGTAGTAGGTACGAACCTAAATCGAAGGGTTGACCGTGGCACCACGAAGACTTGGGCAGCCTTTTTTTTGACATGCCCCCCTCCCCCCCTCACGTACGTACGACGTACCATGAGTATTATGATGTACACTTGCTCCGGACAGAGTAATTGGTAATCATAAAGATTATTCAAGTGGAGGATAAAATTTCCAAAGAGGTTTTTTCGCAGCAGGATCTTGCCCTGTTGTTCGACAAACTTTTGACGCACTGAAAACATGTATCATGAGTATTATGATGAAAACTTGCTCCGGACAGAGTAATTGGTAATCATAAAGATTATTCAAGTGGAGGATAAAATTTCCAAAGAGGTTTTTTCGCAGCAGGATCTTGCCCTGTAGTTCGACAAACTTTTGACACACTGAAAACATGTATCATGAGTATTATGATGAAAACTTGCTCCGGACAATGTAATTGGTAATCATAAAGATTATTCAAGTGGAGGATAAAATTTCCAAATAGGTTTTTTCGCAGCAGGATCTTGCCCTGTTGTTCGACAAACTTTTGACACACTGAAAAAATGTATTTTTCCTCCAAAAAACTGAAAGCAAAAACCATACAATCAGCAGTTTTACCCAATTCTCAGTGTTCCTGTGAAGACGTCCATTAATACCACTCTGTTAACAGCAAGGTTGTTGCTGAATATGAAGGATAGCGCATAGCACTGAGTGTGGGTGAATACGGATGAGGGGAGTCGTGGTTATTCCCCAAAGGTTGGGGGCTTGTTGCTCAATATGAAGGATAGCGCATAGCACGGAGTGTGGGTGAATACGGATGAGGGGAGTCGTGGTTATTCCCCAAAGGTTGGGGGCTTGTTGCTCAATATGAAGGATAGCGCATAGCACGGAGTGTGGGTGAATAACCTTAATTAAATTGCTGAGGTGAATGCCAATGAGAAAAACTTTGATAGAATCGAGATTAAACCCTTGTGGCCAGTGTCCTCCAAAGACAGCCATATCGCTATCGAGGATGTTCATTTAGAATGACGATTAAGAAGATTTTCAGGTTATCCCGATCCATTCCCTCCAACAACGGAGATAATATTGAGATATTGCAACCCCCCCCCCCCCCCCCCCCCCCCCCCTCCTTGTCGCCAGTGTCCTCCGAAGACAGCCATCTCGCTTTTGAGGATGGTCGGTCTCATGGTTCAGAACATGAGAAGATTCCACACGTTAACGATCTCTTTTTAACCATTATTGATCTCGGTGAAGGCGGCTCTCCGTGGCCTTGTGGTCAAACACAGGACTTGTCATTGGAGGGCCCCGGGTTCGAATCCCGATACCGCAAATTTTTTCTCGGGAGCATGGATGTCTATAGTGGTCTCAATAACCATCCTTGGTTAATTGTTAAGATAACTTATTTGATAATGGTAAATATTAAGAATCAGTGATGTCCTACCTTCACCGGTGGGCATACTGGTCTGTTTGGAGCTGGATGTATAAGATAATCCAATAACAAAACAAACAAAAATCTCGGTGAAGACGTACTTACCCATTTTCCAACACGAAGAGATTCCACATCTTCAAAATCGCTTTTTCGCCCTCATTGACGTCGGTGAACTCCTCGAGCATCCTGACGGAGTGCTCTTTGAACCACTCGTTTTCATCGTCAGAGTCCTCGTACTCATGTGAGGGGTTTATTGGCTGAAGGGTGCGTGAATGGTAGTAAGTAAACAGAACTGGCTCCGTCAGTGACACGTAGCTCAGGGCTAATGGGAGATCCGCTTTTGCTCGAGCATATGTACCAGTGGTTGACGACGAAGTCGCTGACGACATCAGGGACCCAGTTTAGCTAAAAAGAAGGAATGTCTTAGCCAAGAATATTCCTAACCTGAGTTGGATAAGAATTTATGAAAATTTGCCTTCTTGCATTCATCATCAGTTGAATCCGAAAAGTTTGTGCGGCTGCACTATATCCCCCCCCCCCCCCCCCCCCAAATACTCACATGCAGCGGCGGACATCCCCAATGTAGGCCCTTACCTACCCACTGGACGGTGAACAAACTAAATACTTAGTACCTACCCCGGAAAACCGGCCCTGCTAAATCTACTCCGGTGACAGAGAACGCTGCACATTTTTTCAATCTCTCCTTTGGCAGAGGAGGAGCGGGTGGGACCACATTCTTTGCAGTGAATCGCCTGCACCTCTGGCATTTCGTTACCACTTGTCTGATTACCTTTCTGGCTCTAAGTAGCCAAACTCTCTGTCGCAGAAGTAGGTATTTTTGACCCATTAGGACTGCTGAATGCAGCACTTTTAGGTATGAAAATTCAAGTTCAGAAACCTGAAGGGTTAAACTTGAGTTATAAAAATGTTATAATTGTCTTTATTTATGCGTTTCTTTATTGTTATTAGAGTTTCTGCTTGTTACCAAAAGGATCTAAGTACGATAACTTAGAATTTTAAATAGGCGAGGTTTTGTTATAGGGAAATTAGCATGGGCCAGGTTGGGGTCTTTCAAAAAGGTACACTTTCTGCAGCATAGTGCTTCAAAATACATAAAAATGAAAGATATTAGGTCCATACCTGGGTTATAAATGAATTGGGGTTTTAATTCCACAGGATTGTCTTAACCAAGAATATTCCTAACCTGAGTTGGATATGAATTTATGAAAATTTGCCTTCTTGCATTCATCATCAGTTGAATCCGAAAAGTTTGTGCGGCTGCACTAAATCCCCCCCAAATTCTCACATGCAGTGGTGGACATCCCCAATGTAGACGTCCTTGAGCCAAACGCAACCGCGCCACCAGCTTGACCCCGTTCTTCCCAGGGAAAACTTCTACAACTCTGACCAGGGGCCATAGGGTCCTCTTCAAATTTTCGCTACCTACCGTTACCACCTCCCCCACCTCTAATGCCCTAGTCACCTCTTTAGGCCTACCCACCAGCCATTTGATATATGCTAAGATATTCAGCTGTTTTACCTAAATTAACACGGTGGTTCACTATCTCATTTTTTGTTTGTTTGACCTACCTATGGAATAGCTTAAAACAGAGCTAATGAAAGTCACTGTAAATAATGCAGTCTTTATTGTCAGAATTAATATTTACGTTAACATTTTCCTCCGTGAAACAGGTCTTATTATTACAGAGAACATTTTTGTATGAGGAAAAGCTCCTTTCGACGTCCACCGAGGTGATTGGCGCATACCTGAATATGCTCATTCCTGTATATATATATATATATATTTGGGCACAAGCGTAAACGTTTGGGACCATCAACAGAAGAAACTGCAGTTTCAGCTTCATTGCTTTCCTTGCGATTGACGATATATATATAGGACGGCGAATCTGTAACCTTGGCAACAGGATCATTTTTTAAAATAGCTGCAATGTTCCTAGGCCCTGTTCAGACCCTGTAGCCCTCAAAGATGGCAGGGTAGGCGGCGCTGGTGGCAAGCATATTTCTATGCGGGACACACCACGACTCCTCCGCCGCTCTTCGGCTTCTCAAGATCTGGGCAGTAGGTAGCTCGCGCAGAGCCAGCGTCGATCCTATAGCCCATTCAGCGATCGACAGATTTTGCTGACTCCACAAAACCTCATTTCTTTCCACAATAATGGAATTCCGGGCGTTGGTTTCAGCAGTGGTCTTCGGAATTGCCCATCTTCCCGCTCCTTGCACCAGTTGGGCGGTGTTACCTTTGGCAGAGAAGTTACTTAAGTTGCGGGTCCAATTCAAGGATTGGGTATTATTACGAAGACACCAATCACTGGCTCGGGCCAAGTCAGCGCGAAAGTTGTCAAAGCCATAATCATTTGGAATGACAGTTGCTGGGTTGGTAAGCAGCAAATATTCATCACTCCAGGTTGAAGGTTGAAAGGTTGGTTACCTTCATGGAAGATGCAGGATATCCCGGTACACCGTATATTGGAAAACACTGAACACAGTGTCTGTGGCTGCGAATGTGTCGAATAGCATTTCCTTGATCCAATTGGGTGGTACTGCTTTCTTCAATAAAACGCGGAAGTCAAAAGCCAACTTGCGTATTTGAGTGTAGGTTATTCCTAATGCAATTTTGCACATTATTTAATGTCGTCTCTAAGAAGGACTTCTTCTCGATTTGAAAGCACCTGTTTGGAAGCATATTTTTCTCCTGTGATGACACTTTTGTTGCCCAAATATAAAAATTCCCCATTTCTTTGAAGCTTTTTTACTTTCTCGCTAGCCATATATGGCGAGAAAGTATTGTTTTCGTGCAAAATTTCGAAATTGAGATTTTGGGTTTCCCATGATCCTGGGGGTCCCCTGAGTCCAAAAAAGTGGTTTCTGGAAAAAGTCTGTCCGTCCGTCAGTCCGTCCGTCAGTCAGTCCGTGCAGTGCTCTAGCGCCTATACCGTTCATCCGATTTTGATGAAATTTGGTATGAACCTGTCTAAAATTACTGCCGAGGGGCATTTTCAAGGATTTTTTGATTGGTCAAAAATTGCGGCCGCTATTGTCAAAAAACCGCCAAAATAATTCAAAAATCGTGTTTTTGGTTACTTAGACAAGCGCCGACGGTACACTTTTCAATCTATAACACTGAAAATTGGTATGTGTGTTGACAAATAGATGCTTCGAGGTCATTTTCAACTAAAATTGAATTGGTTGAAAATTACGGCCGTTCTGGACCAAAGTTCGATCGTTTCGGCGCCATTCACATTTATTGACCGATTGTCATGAAATTTGGTAAATTTGTGTAGAACCATGTAACTTAAACATCTGTCGAACATAATTTTGTTATCTTAAAAATTACGGCCGTTTTTGTCAAAAAAGTGTCGAAAATGAGTTGAGAATGAGAAACCACGTTTTTGAATGGTTAGAACGCATTTGGGACTACAGTAATAGAATGACAGCCATGAAACTTGGTGGGAGTGATCTCAGATAGATGTTCTTGGGTCATTTTAAACCGATTTTGGATTGCTTAAAAATTACGCCCGCAAAAAAATCTCAAAGAAATCCAAAAAAAAAAAAAAAAAAAAAATCACATGGGGCGAGAAAGTTTAGTGCGACTGTTGTCGGACCCTTTATTAATCTTCTCTCTAGAGTTTCTCGTTTGCATCAATGAAACTAATATTTATTTCATGGGGAGCGTCCCGTAAGTGGCTCGTTTGGAGGCACAAAGCCATTACATTTGT